>BSBK01001021.1:0-600000 GCA_027943335.1 Chamaecyparis obtusa | reverse complement strand
CATCACCATCATCATCTCTCCCAGGCACTGGCTCTGCAGGGTCTGTAAATCGAGGCATAGGATGCTCCATCAACCAATCTAGATACTCCTGAGTAACCCCAGCATCTCTAATGTGTAACCTCATATCCCAATCCATATAACCAAGCAGCGATATCTGCTCAATAGTATCATCATATGAAGGCATGTGTCCCCAAGTAGCCCTCTCTGCACTAGAGCGAGCATAAACTGCATATCCCTGAGGCATAGGCTGAATCCGCCCAAACTGTCGTAGTACTCTACTTGCCAAGAATCTCTCAAGAACAGAGTCGATCCTGCCGATCATCCATCGAGGAGCAAACATATACGATAACTCCAAGCTATCCTCTCTCCAATCCTCGACATCAACATATGGTCTCCAATAGACCTCATCCATATCATCAATCTGACGCTGCCAATACTCCAAATGACCCAAGTGATGCTGTGTCACCATCCCAGTATACTGCCATGCAAAAGGATACCCTAAAGGTCGATCTCGCTTTGATATAGGATGACTAACTAGTAAGTGCTCCCATATCCAAAGCTGCAAAATATGAATCCCAGCAGATAACGAAGCTGACCTCCTATAAACCACCTCATGAAGATCATGGTATAGCTGTGCAAGCACACAAGATCCCCAATCAAATCGTCGAGGCTGATGTAGCAAGTCCTCGATAATCCTGCCCCAACCTACTGAAAATCCGCGACCCCGACGATCAGGTAATAACACACCACCAATGATAGCACCTAACAATGCTGGTAAAACAGGAAATGAAGCAAATTGAGGCCATAGGATACAATCATCACCTATAGAAGGATCTCTGAATACTCATTGACAATAAGTCCCATCATATATTGCATCGTAATATGCTATCTCTCCATGTGTCGGGATCCGCAGCAACCTATATACATCCTCAGGAGTAATAGTCATCTCTCCCTGTGGCAGCCAAAAAGTGTTTGTCTCAGAGTGCCAACGCTCTGCGACAGCGGTAATCAAACCTTAGTTCATTTGGAACCGAGGAAGCTCTAATACACATAATAAACCGCAGCGCCTAATCACTCACCTCTCAGCATCAGTCAACTGCTCCCTAAGCTCCATCACCCAATGTGGTACGGTCCAGAGGTACAGAATAGGGACATCCTCCTGTTTAAATCAAAACAATGGAATCACATGAGTAACCTACTATCAGGAAATCAAACAATCAATCGCAGTCATCAATTTAAATATACCTATCAGACCTACCAATCCTAACTCTAAGCATTGAGGAAGGATGATCCTAGTTTTATGTCTCTAAGCATTTGAGAATAAAATGAATGGACGATTAGATCCATGACCTATCATTCGTGATGAAGATTGATTTACCTTATCCTTCGATATCATAGTTATCAATGTCCTAATTCGTTGGTGAAATCAAACAAGGGGAACACCCTAACTGAACATTCGATTGAATTCATTGACGTGATCGATATCAATCAAGTTGATGCAATCGAGCAATCAGACGTCATAGAAAAGTCTCAAATAACATAAAAAGTTTTTCATTTACGCGACTTTTCTTTCAGGCGTCATTTCTTTTACCAGAGGCGACATCAAATTCGCCTTACGTGTGATTTTAATCATCCGCGTGACCTCATTTAACAGAAGCGATATCATATTTTCATCAGGCGACATTTTATTATATGAGGTTTTTCACGCGATAAACAATTAAAATGCTTAAAACCCTAAGCGATATTAAATTGTCCGCAGGCGATAAAGGATTTTCTAAAGGCATGAACAGAGCTAAGGAAGGCGATATTAAATTTACCAGAGGCGACATTTAAATTTTTCAGGCGTAACTGCAATGCACGGAGGTGACATTTCTTTTCAAAAACGCAGAATCAAAATTTTAAAAAGCATTAAATGAAGTCATAAATGCAACTTTCGAAACATGAGGAAAATTTGAATGACATACCGAAGGACCATCGTTCGCTCTCCGACCGAACTGGCGCGCTCTCTCAAACCGATGCTCGCGATGTGGGACCACCATCGTGTAAAAAGGGCTAAAATCGGAGCTAAAATCTCAAAAGGGAACGGTGAAAATGAATAGTAAAATGAGGGGTTTTACCCTATTTAAGGTGAAATTGGCCCTAATAAACACTTAAAAATGCACTTTGGACTTATTATATGACATCTTCATTAGCCGGGGCATAAATAAAACTTGCTTATTTCTTTAAAACGGTATCAGAAATCAAAACATATTCCAACTAATAAAAATCTTTCAAATCAAGGAATTAATATGTTTTATTTCTGAGGGGGCATCAGAGTATCAAATTGGCATCGCATCAAAAACATTTATCAGTGGGGCATATCATATCATATCGTATCATATCAAGTTATCATATCATATCAATTTCATATCAGGAGGCAAATCAATTTCATATCAGGAGGCAAATCAGTATCATATCAGGAGAAAAATCAATATCAAATCTGCTATCATATCAAACCTATCAACATATCAGCAATCAATAAAAACCCAGGACCTTTATCAGTGCACCCGGGACCTTTATCAGTGAGCCCAGGACCTATCATCAAACCAGGACCCATATCATATCAGAGGCATCAGAATTATATCAGCACCATCATCAGAGGCATATCATCATCATCAGGAAGTACATCAATCAGAACGATCAGAGGCATATTAGAACCAGGACCTGAATCAAATCATCATACTAAGGGAATCTTTGAATCGATGTTCTTCGCACATCGACTCAAAGAGGGGCATTTGTAGACACAAAAAATTGGCAAAGGCTTAATTCAATCAAAAGGTGCATCAAATCATCAAAATAGCACGAAAAATCAATAAATGGAACAAAGGCAATTCAAATCAAAGGAAAATTCAATTAAATGATTAAATGATTAAATAAAGCTTGAAAAGGGGAAAAACACTACGAAATTGATTAAATTCAATTAATGACATAGTTGTTGAAAGCAAAAATCAAAATGAACCTCTTACCCTTCATGGCTAAATTTAATTACTTTAATTAATTAATAAATACTAATTTCCCTCAACAAAGCAAAAAAGGAGACAAAATGGACACAAATCACTCACTTTTGTTGAATGGTCTAGCTTTTTGAAACCATTTAAATGTTTGTCCCCCCATTTATGGACAAAGCAAAGCCAATTGACCTTACCCAAGCATAACCATGGTTATCTCACTCTACCCCCTACCCTTGGGAAAATCCTATATATTGAAGGCATTTAGAAGCATAATTCATCCACTCCATATCTTTGAATTGCAGCAAAGCTCTGTCAATTTGCATCCATATCACTCACTTATCATTTGTCATTGCTAATTAGCTTAAATTGCATTGATCATAGTAGATTGTTCATCAAATAGAGCTAGAATTTGATAGAATAGATCTAAATTTGCATATCATATAGCTTAATTCTCATCTTTAGAGTGTCACTAGTGAGGATCATAGCTGAGAGCCTCATTTACCACTTTATTTTAGAGATCCATGAGATATTTAGATTAGTTTTCTTTGAATAGTGTAATTGTCTTTTAAATCTTGTTATTTCATGAAGGTGTAAATCACTCACACACAATATGCTACTGGGTAAGCTCTCAATAGCGCTCAGGAAAATATGCATGTGCATATGAAGTGGCTCTAATGGAAGATATAATCACTAAATTCTACATACTCCATATTTTGTTATGTGTTGATATTGTCAGACATGGTCTTTCTTGAATGGAATGACTCGTTACTTGTACATTGACTAGAATGTTGGTGGAAGAAGGATGATTTGTTTGCAACCATTTTTTCAACTCTAATTTTCTCAAAACAAAGGGACATTTATCATAACCATAGAAACATGATTATTTTAAAATGAAATACACCAAGGACTACCATTAGAAATATTGACTATTTACAATCATGAATAGTTAACCTTAATCAAATAGCTCATTTTTTATCAGCATGTGTAGTCTCTGTGTATATGAAAAATGAATGAAATATAAAGTTGAAATAAAACAGTGAACAAAAATTCAAATTCAAGGCCTAATTTATCAAGAGCAACAAACATTAGGACGAAAGAAAAATCATTAAGAGTATAGAAAAATCATTAGGACTATAGAAAAATTATTAAGACTAGAAAATCAAGTTCTAGAAAAATCATTAAGAGTACTATAGAAAAATCATTAGGAATATAGAAAAATCATTAAGACTACAAAATCAAGTTCTAGAAAAATCATTACGACTATAGAAAAATCATTTAGACTATAAAATCAAGTTCTAGAAATGGACGGTTCTGATGCTTTGCCATTACAACAATTGAGCATTCATCATTTGGTACTTCTTGGTGTATTCCATTTAAGTTTTCCAGCTGTCGTGTTTATGTGCATGTTCTTTATGTGTTTCGCTTCTCTCCCTCGCAAGGGATATGTCGATAGGTAATTGATTTGAAAGCATAATGATTTGACTGTTCCAAGTAATGTTTTTAATCCTTTGAAGTTTCTCATGATCCTGATGTAAGTTGATTGGATTAAGCAATTTGGGGATCTAATAGGACTTTAGGGGAGTTCAATAAAGGTTTTGGAAGACTTGGAGGAACTATTATCATGACTGTTCCTTCATCTACAACGAGTTAGACTGAATTTGCTAAGTTTTTCCTTTGTTTTGAAGTGTATTTTGTAATCTATTTCCTTTCCATGGACCCAAAGACTTAGGACCCATGGAAAAAGGATACTAACAATGTATTATACAACTCTAATGTTCTTGACTTGCAGAGATTTGAGAAAGTAAAGAGAACACTGGCTATGTTTAATGTTAACTATTCCTGCACAATCCACTCATACAACAATGAAATGCTATGTGATTGACAATTTCATACAACTAATCCTTTGGCGTGTATTAAACAGAATAGAATTTTCAGCATATTATTATCATTCTATTTTTTTGTTGTAAACATGTCATTGGTTCAGTTTTAATCTACTGGTATCATGCCCTAGCCCATGCTTTATCTCCATTATTTGATGTTATTCACTATTTTGAAATGTTGACTGTGGTTATCAAATGGAAAAAATAGAAGAAAAAAAATAGTACACGAAAAAAAAAATTCACAAAATGGATAGTACTATGTTTCAACTTTCAAGAAAAATTGTACACGAAAAAAAACTTTCAAGAAACATAGTACTATCCAAAATATGTCTTTAAAGTTTATTTATAATTATTATGATGATGTTGATGTTGATGTCTACAATTTATTTCACTTACTGATGCTTGCCTAGATTGAATTTTGAATTGCCAGGCTGGAGAACGCTTTCAAAGTTTAGGGTCTATTCCACATGATACTCTTAGTTACAGCTCAAATGCAACTCAACATATTTTTGATGCTGGGCAACCCACTGCAGAAACTCATCCGCAGGTGAAATTTAATGTTGTGAATCTTGGCATTGTTAATGTTATTACTTTTCCTCACATTTCATATTTGTGAAAATGTTTCTTGGCACTATCTTCTTTTTCAATTCCTATATTTGCAGCTTTTTAGATCATTAACTTAAGCATTACATATCTTTGTTCAAAGTTTATTCTAACACTATATTATATCTTATTCTTATTATAATGTTCTTTGTTGTGGGGCAGGAGGTCAATCTTCATTGTTTTCATTGTGCGGGACAGTGAAGATTTCTCTAACAAATAGCAGGTCTTCTTTAGTATCTTATAATAACATGCTAAATTGATAAAGGTGTTATGGGCATTTAATCTACAATTACTAATAGATTAAGCATATTATTACTATGCTTAATGTTCCATTTAAATGCAAGGCAGACCAGGAGAATGAAGGATCACTCACTGATTGCATGATAACTCAGTTTTGAAGGGTCACTGGTTGAGGGGACAGTCAAGGTCCGAATGATTGAGCCATTGGAGGACCCTATTTCTTTGTATTAATTGCTATTCAAATTGGATGCATGGATTTCTTATGAATTATCAGCTGCTATGTATCCTGCAACTACATCTGTAAATCTGCATATACTTCTCTAGGGTTGTAAGCCACTTAGAGATCAAAATAGAGAAACTAAATCAAAATCGTTCTTTATCCTATTTCCTTTTAACAAAGTCTCAACTATCAATGATACAATACATTTGATGCCCTAAGCTATCAATACAAATGACGCCTAGCTAGAATCTCACGGGCTATCCATTTGATAACCATAGTCAACATTTCAAAAAAATGGATATCGTTGAGCACAAGCACCAATAACATCAAATAATGGAATTAAAGCAGAGGCTAGGGCACGACACCAGTAGAATGCAGTCATTTCAGTGATAGCAATATACAATGGCATCATTAAACATGCCAGTAATATCAACAAACATGAATCCAAACATTTGAAAACCAATGGTATGTTTACAACAAAGGTCTAATAGAACTCCCAACAATTCTTAAACATACTTTATCTGATATGATGAATTCTTAAACAATTAAGGTTGGAGTAGACATAGTTATCACACTTCTTCTTTTTGTGGTACAAGGAAGATTTGGCTAGGTCAAATCTTCCTTCGTGCTAGCAGCCTACAGAATTAGACCTTTATTAACAATTGATCATAACATATAACTAGTATGTTTAAGAATTGTTGGGACTGGTCCTTTGGCGTGTATTAAATAGAATATATAGAATTTTTAGCATATTATTATCATTCTATTTCTTTGTTGTAAACATGCCATTGGTTCAGTTTTATAACTCCACTGTTGTATGAGCTGATTGTGCATGAACAGTTAACATTAAACAAGGAGCAAACTCCTCAACACATCTTGGAAATTCCATTCACTTCTACCAAGAATAAAGCATTTAATCCATTCAACATTACATATAATCATTAAACAATTACATTTTCTGACTGTGTAGAGGAACAATCACGACCAAAATGATCAAAACTACTTTCACCCTTGCACAAGCTATTCCAAACTTCAAGTAAAATGAGCAATATGCTATATCAAATCATTCATATTCATAGTAACCATTCAAAAGATCATTTTGTCAATGAACCCTCTGACTGTACCCTTGCGGCA
The DNA here is from genome assembly GCA_027943335.1 of Chamaecyparis obtusa. NCBI lineage: Eukaryota > Viridiplantae > Streptophyta > Pinopsida > Cupressales > Cupressaceae > Chamaecyparis > Chamaecyparis obtusa. Next base: position 592,933 of record BSBK01001021.1, on the reverse strand, counting down.
GAGAAAGGAAACCTCAAAATAGAGAAAGGAAACTTAGTAAAACCAGGCTATGTCATTGTTTGTGAGGGTACAATCATGATAAGTGCCTCTTAAACCTCTCCAAACATGTAAGAATGTCTTTAAATACTTTATTGATCTCTTCTAAACATTAACACATGGACAGTCAAACCAGTAGTCTCCAAAGCATTCAATAAGTGAATATGAATGTTTGAAAACTTTCCTCTCAACTTCCCCAACCACTCCTAATCAGTTAGAGGGATTAGTTGAGTGTTTAAACACTAAAACTTCTTAAACATACTTTATCTGATATGATGAATTTTAATATCAACAAACATGAATCCAAACATTTGAAAATAGTGAATCGATATCCTTGAGCACAAGTACCAATAACATCAAATAATGGAGATAAAGCACGGGCTAGGGCATGACACCAGTAGAATGTGGTCATTTCAGTGAGCATTCATGATCAAATCAAATGCAATGCATTTGAAATTTGCAGTCGAATATGATGCTAGAGGCTAGAAAGACGTTGCCCGTCAAAGATACCAATCAAAGATGAAGAAATCACATACCTTCTCTCGCGCTCAGCTTGCACAAAGGAAGATTTGATAGCCAAATCTTCCTTGTACCACACGAAGAACATGACATTGGTTTAGTTTAGCATGTTATTATCATATCAGATAAAGTGTGTTTAAGAATTGTTGGTAAGGATAGGAATAGTGGAGATTCTAGAAATATCCCTCTAACCGATTAGGAGTGGTTGGGGAAGTTGAGAGGAAAGTTTTCAAACATTCATATTCACTTATTGAATGCTTTGGAGACTACTGGTTTGACTGTCCATGCGTTACCGGTGACTGAGATTCATTAAAGGATACAAAACCCTTCATTTTGGGTTATTGTGTGTGGATTCATCTGCTTTAGCCAGGAAGATCAAGAAGATGGGGCAGAAGGACATTGTGGTAGAAGAAGTATTTAAAGAAGCAACAAGAAGCAATAGAAAAATTTTCAAGAGTTTGGAACAACATTTCAGAATCCATGAATGGTATGGGTAAGGTGACCTTCATTCTTGGTCGTGACTTCATTAATGAAACATTGGATATGGTTGATAAGAAGAAGGGTCACTTGTTGATAGTGTTCCTTGAGGGAAGGAGGATTGTGAAAGACTTGTTATCATTGTATTGTATATTTCCAATATGTTTGGATGCAGGGCAGACCAGGAGAATGAAGGATCACTCACTGATTGCATGATAACCCAGTTTTGAAGGGTCACTGGTTGAGGGGACAGTCAAGGTCCGGATGTTGATAGTAATTCATTGAGGGAAGGGGGATTGTAAAAGACTTTTTATCATTGTATTGTGTATTTCCAATATGTTTGGATGCAGGGAAGACCAGGAGAATGAAGGATCACTCACTGATTGCATGATAACCCAGTTTTGAAGGGTCACTAGTTGAGGGGACAGTCAAGGTCTGGATGTTGATAGTGTTCCTTGAGGGAAGGGGAAATGTGAAAGGCTTGTTATCATTGTATTGTGTATTTCCAATATGTTTGGATGTAGGGCAGACTAGGAGAATGAAGGATCACTCACTGATTGCATGATAACCCAGTTTTGAAGGGTCATTGGAAGAGGGGGGAATGAAGGATCACTCATTGATTGCATGATAACCCCACCAAGCATTATTTCCTTTAAGTGTCCACAATATCTCAAAATATGATCATTATTCTTTACTTTCTTCTATATGCTATTCTTTCTATGGTTTTGTTATCTCAAAAATATATCAAAAACATTGCAGATGTGCATATAAAAGTGAAATATTGTCCTTCAATTGTTCCACATTGAAGCATTTCCTCTTGGGAGTATTCTCTTATTTTGTACAATATCTGTCAAAAATGGTTCCCATATTTCTTCAAGATCTATTTTAATCTTTATACTACAATTTTGATTAGATTTGACCAATAGTTGATTTCATTGGTATTTTATAGCATATACTCCTAATGTGAAATGTGGAGAGAAAGAAAGAGACACACTAGGTATGAATTACACGATATACCCATCATCACTTAGCACTTAAATAATAAATCATGGATAGGGAACAACCCCCTAACTTATGGATGTTTGTTTCATGTTGGCCTCTTATTATATGCAAAGGTAGGCCCGTCTTAGGCTAACAACCACAGTTTAGGGGCCATAAATTATGGATCCCAAAATAGTACACTTGTATTAAATTAGGTTCACTATACTACAAGGGAATGGAAACCATGCAATAGTGCCTCATGGGGATGGAAGCAACCCTTCACCAAGAAGATGATTGTGTCTGCAATATTTACTAGAGGCAAAGAACATAATTTGGTTCCAGCAATTACTCCTAGAAGATAATGGCACCCACAAAACACTTGGAAAAGATAGCACTCACTATATCTTTTATCACTCTTTTAAAGCTGGGACAATAAATCTCAAAGATTGATCAACGAATTCTTGAACACAAAGAACCATTGACATTTATGATTCATGTGTACAATAGCCAACAACCAGTTGTTCCAATCATGGTATCCAATAATTATGTTAGAAAAAGCATCTACAAATCCCTTACACAACCATAATAGATTCAAACCATGAACCATAAGAACCTAACAATGGGACTAACAAAGATACAGCCTAAACAAATCTTGATCATATTCCACCCTATTGTAAGGCCCAAGAAGTAACTCTATCTTAAAGCTACACATTCCTCTAAATGAAGCTCAAAGGTCAGGTAGCTGAAGCATAGCAATACTTGAATGAATATAGGAATAATTTGATGTACAATCATTTTCTAGCTTGGTTTGTGGGTTTTCCACATAATATTTTCTCTTTAACCACATTTATAGTTTGAGAAAATCAGAAAAAAAATTATTTCAAATTTATATTATCCTTTTGAACTAGCACACTACCATCAAAATGCATAATCATTGGTCATATCAAGAAAATTCCTATTGATTAGTAGGATATCCTTATAAAAATTTGATGCATGGATTTCTTGTGAATTATTGACTGTTATGTATCCTGCAACTATGAAAGGAATAGTGTTGGTGTTAGGTTTCATTTATTATTGAATTCAATGGTTTCCAAGATGTGTTGAGGATTTTGCTCCTTGTTTAATGTTAATTGTTCCTGCACAATCCACTCATAAAATAGTGAAATGCTATGTGGAAGGGATGGTTGATAGTGTTCCTTGGGGAAAGGGGGATTGTGAAAGACTTGTTATCATTGTATTATGTATTTTCAATATGTTTGGATGCAGGGCAGACCAAGAGAATGAAGGATCACTCACTGATTGCATGATAACCCAATTTCCAAGGGTCACTGGTTGAGGGGACAGTTAAGGTCCAGATGATTGGGCCATTGGAGGACCCTAGTTCTTTGTATTAATTGTTATTCAAATTGGATGCATGGATTTCTTGTGAATTATCGGCTGCTATGTATCCTGCAACTAGATCCGTAAATCTGCATATAGTTCTCTAGGGTTGTAAGCCACTTGGGGATCAAAATAGAGAAACTAAATAAAAATCATTCTTTGTCCTATTTCCTTTTAACAAAGTCTCAACTATTAATGATACAATACATTTGATGCCCTAAGCTATCAATACAAATGGTGCCTAGCTAGAAGCTCACGGGCTGTCCATTTGATAACCACAGTCAACATTTCAAAAAAATGGATATCCTTGAGCACAAGCACCAATAACATCAAATAATGGAGTTAAAGCACGGGCTAGGGCACGACACCAGTAGAATGTGGTCATTTCAGTGACAACAATAGACAATGGCATCATTAAACATATATGCCAGTAATATCAACAAACGTTAGTCCAAACATTTGAATACAGTGAATCGATATCCTTGAGCACAAGCACCAATAACATCAAATAATAGAGATAAAGCACTGGCTAGGGCACGACACCAGTAGAATGCAGTCATTTCAGAGAGCATTCATGATAAAATAAAATGAAATGCATTCAAATATGATGCCAGAGGCTTGAAAGATGAAGAAATCACATACCTTCTCCCGCGCTCAGCTTTTGCTCCTTTTCTCCCGCTCCTTCTCTATCCAATAGAAATAAAAATGATGAGGCTGTTTCACTTTCTTTCTTTTTTATGTATACCCCGAATTTGTCAAAATTCTGATGGTTAATTAAACATCTATTGGAATATCGACATCATCAGGGCCTATTACAAAAATAAAAACACAAATTCGTAATAAAAAGTTACCTGTCAAAAAGTTCTGTCAAAATTTGGCCCCAAATGTAGTAGTGTTACCTATTGCTTTCTAACAATTGTAATAGAGTTTTGCTTAAATCTCTTAACAAAGTAGACTAGACAGTCTTTTGTAAATCTCTTAACCGAGTGCACACTCAAGTAGTGTTGCTAAAATCCTATAACTAGGTAGATCTAGCTGATCTAATATGTTACTCCTAACAGGATAAGATCACCAGAAGTGATCAAAACTTGTAACCCTAACAGGCAAACCTTTTCTATCTGCAATAGTGAAGAATTTGTGGGTGTCATCTCCATTGCAGTTTTTACCTTCTAACAAGGGCATTTGCGTTACCAAAATACTTGTGTTATGGGATTGTTATATTGTTGATTTCATGTTATTTACTTTCACAAGTTGAATGGATGAATGATACATGTATTAGATACAAGTTATTTTGGAAGGTTATCATTGTTTATTGTTGTAGATTTGAAAGGTTAATGTGTTAAAGTTTTTGTGGGCACTGATTCACCCCTCCCCTCTCAGTACCCTATCTCTCCTAATTCCAACAATTGGTATCAGAGCTTCGTTCTCTTATTGGTCAGTTTAACCATTGAAGGGTAAAGATCTAAGACATGGAGAGGTATAAGCTTGAAAAGACTATTGAGAATCAGAAGATTCGAATGCAAATGTTTATTGAACAGAACAAGCAAGCCAAGGAAGGACTGAAGAAATTACTGGTTGAAAGGAAGAACCTAGCTATTCTGCAAAATGAGATTGGTTACCATGAAAAAGCAATTGATGATATATTTGATCATATTGGATCTAGTTTTGGAAGTATTTCTAATGGATCTGAAAGTATAATCTTTGATTTATATGAAAAGAATCAACATTTAACCCATCAAGTGAAAGCACTACTAATCAGTCAAGAATCTCAGATGGTGAGAATGGTAGAGACAATGAACAATGCTAGACAAGCTGAGCAAGAAAGGAATCTGGCTATTGATGACCAAAGATAAATGACTGAACAACTTCAACAAAAAGAAAGTGAAATACAAAAACTCATTGATCACCATTTTCAAGTATCTAATCAGATGATGACTGTGAGTCAAGAGGTCAACCGAGTAAATGGAGAATTGTCAAGAAATCTTGAAGAAGTTGCAAGACTCAAAGAGGAGAATGAGAAGCTGAGAAATAAAGTGAAAAATCAATAGCAACACAATGAAATGAAGAAATTGGCTGAGGATAGTTTTAAGAAGATTGATGACTCTCTGATTAATCAAAGAAGATTTGGGAGCAGAGCTGGGATAGGCTATACCGACGAAGGAGAATCATCACATCAAGCTGAACTAGTCAACAATAATCAAAATCAAAGACCTAAAGCATTGACATGCTATCACTGTGGCAAATTGGGACATACATTTAATGTGTGTAGAAGCAAAGCACAAGGTAAACCTCTTGTCACTCCTAAGTTCAATGGTTATTGTTATTATTGTGGTAAGTATGGTCACCAAGCTTATGAGTGTAGAACTAAACAGAATGATATTGCTAACAATACTACTATGGAGAAAATATGCTATACTTGTAATAAACATGGACACATTGCTTGAGAGTGTAAGGCTAAGATGAAACAAGTATGGACTCCTGAGCAGAAAACACAACGCAAGCCTTATCAACTAAAGAGACAAGGTAACTCTTATGTTTGGGATTATAACACATGGGCTAACTGTGTTGCATGTGGTAGATATGGGCATATTGCAGTGAATTGTAATAAGAAAAGATGGGTTGGACAAACACTGGAATGGCATGTATGCATTGTCATAAAGTCGGTCATTTAAGCAAAGACTACAAAGACCGAGCACCAGAGGAAAATCATGTATTTGAGAGTGGAAACACTATTGTAGATATCATGAAGATAAGGAACACTATGTGGAAGAAGGCATCTAATGAGAATGCGGAATCAAGTAATGTTGTCAGTGAAACCTCATCCACTGGATTGGGTGACATCGGTACCTCCACTTAAGGTGATATAGGTATGTATGGGACTGACATTTCAAAATGATCACATTTTACATACAGTTCCTTATATATGATGAGCACATACCAAATCTGCATGAATGAAGATGCACTATGGTTTATATGTTTTGAGCTAACAAAGTTATACAATCGATAAAAGTAAGACCAAGCATTGGTTACCCATCGGTAATCACTATTCAAGGTTAACCAAATAGCAGTATGAACCGAGAAAAGAAATCGTGTGTTAACCAAGCGGATAAAAGTTTACAGTTGTCACCGAGCTGACAGTTGTCATAAATTGAAAAGTAGGTTAGGCATTTATTGCATAAAGTTTTGAGTGGGAATATCAAAAATTCTATAAATACACGGATGCAAGAGTTCATTTTTCACATTTCGGATATCAGAGAGCTAAGATTTCATAGAGCATGTTTGAGCCAATTTCTCAAGACGATTCAAGCAACTGCAGATCGAACCGAGTACTGTCTTTGATATATTCAGAGTAAGTTGAAACCCTGTCGAGCACATTTCTTGTATTTATCAGAAAACCTAGTTTGTAGAAATGGCTTCAACTGCAAGTTCATCTAAGATTGTGGATGAAGAAGTCAATTTAATTGTGTCAGCAACTTATAAGGAACCTCCTTATAAGTTACACCCTGAAGTTGCAAGCAAAATGGATATAGCGGGCGCTTTTTCAAGCATCCCACCTAGGGTTTTGTTGATGGAAGATATAAGATCGTACATACACTGTAAAATTGGGGAAATTGGAGATTTCGATATGTATGTTGCATTTCAGGCACTTTGTGATGAGAAAATGAAACTGAAACCAGAGCACAAATTGGTTGAGACACTTGGTCTCACTCATGCCCTAGATTTTCCAAAGAATTTCAAGAATGAATGGATTAGGGTTGTGTTAAGTAGATATCACGAAGGAACATTTTGGTTAGAGAAACCAATCAAAGTAACTAAGAGGATGATTAGCAGGGTTACCGGTTACCTGACTGCTGACAAGGTCAAAGCATTCCGAAGCGCTGCATGAACTGAAGTTGAGAAGAACACTGGCACAACATGGGATGGTAGAGCATTAAAGATTTCAACAATTGTGGATCCTGAAGTGAAGTTCGTAGCACATGTTATTGGTTATAAAATCTTTTAGTCGAGTAGGTCAAATAGTGTACCATGTAGTGTAGTAGATATGGCTTACAAACTGATAAAGAAGGGTCATCAGATAGACCTAGTCGAGCTACTATTGAGATAGGTCGAGGATAACATGAAGACAATAAAGGCACAAAAGTCCAATACCTGTAAGTTTGGTTCACTACTTGTATGTCTATTTTTCTATCTCCAGAAATTCTTTCCCTCTATCGGTCACACTAAATGGGTAGATGAGAGACCAATCACTGCACAAATATTTGATATTATGAAAGGTTTAGGAGATAATGCTAAGGATATAATAAATAGTTATTTTGAAGATTTTAAAGTGAAGATGAATTTGAGAAGTAGAATTCCTGATGAATTGGTCGATAAATATGCAATGGACATTTGTTTTCTAGCAGACATCGACCATACCATGATAAAAGAATTTGAATCGAGAATCAAATGGCTAGCACCTATGGGCTATGAAATGGAACATGATTTCGGTTTGAAATCAATACAGGCACTGCTAGCATTACCAAAAGACCCCAAGGCCACTAGGTTTGGAACCTGTGAAGAAGCTAAGTCTAGAATCAAGACAGGTTTGGTCATTAATAAAATGACAAGGAAGGCTAAGAAGTTGAAAAAGTTTTTATCTGAGAAATTTGAGAAGGATGCAGACTCATCAGAGGAGTCACTGGTTGAACAGGAAACCGAAGGTTAGTTAATGTTGGCTAATAAGGCTTATGACAGTGAGGAGACCGAATTTGAAGAAGAACAAGAAGCTACACCAGTTCCTCCTACTAAAGCTCAAAAGAAGAGGGAGTTACCAGTATAGATAGGTGCATGCACAAGATCATCCACTGCAACTTCACCACCACAAAAGAAGGGAGCAGAAAAGATAGTAAAACCAAAGGTAGCTACACCGACAAAAACATATGCTAAAAGAGGTCGAAAGGCTGTAGTTGAGTCACCAAAGAAAAGGAGAAGAAAATTGATAAGAGGCAAAAAAAGATTTAGAGGATGAAGAGGTAGAAAACAATCTAGGACACTTCAAGATTGTCAGTAACAAGAAACATTCAATTGATGATGTCATTGAGGACATATTGGAGAATGGAGACATCTTGGACCCGGAACTTAAAAGATTTGACAAAATGACAAATGAAGATCAAAATAAAATAGAGGAAGTTGTCATCCAGATGATGATACATTTCAAAAGAGTTCCAATAGAGTTTAGTATACAACTCCCAGTTGCACTTGAAGAGAGAATAAACCAGAAATGGTCTTATGCACTGGAAACTGAGAAGAAAATGAGAGAACAACTCCTAGCTTCGGTAGCACCAACTTTATCTATGGAGGAGATAAAAGAACTTATGGAATCATCGGTGCAAAGATTTCCAATAAAAAACTGAGGTATGCAAATACTGGATGAGAACCTTGTAGATCTTGATGAATCAGGTCAAGTCATCTGGACATCTGTTCTTGCTGTGAAAGAAAAAATAGAGAAAATTGCTTTTCAGAATTTGTCTAAGAAGAGACACAAGTCCAAAGGAAAAGGAATTTTTATTGAAGATGATAATGCACAAAAGAAGTAGGAAGCAGACATATCAGTTACCAAGGTAATTGATACTACAGTTGTGCAAGAGATTCATGATAGTTCACAGGATGCACCGGATCTTGCAGAGATCTAGATCCAAGATGACAATGATGTACTCATTAAGGACATCACCAATGGTGATCCTGATGATAGGGTTAATGATGAGGATGTGAATATTGAACCTGTACATACACAAGATGAGGCATCACTTACCGAATGTGCAATCACATCTTTACCGGGTGAGCTTCCAGTTTTAGCTGAAGCTATTGAAATTCTATCAAAGGAACAACCCAAAGTCTCTATCCCCAAGAAACCACAAGACACAACTGGGGAACCAAGCAATGAACCTCCTACCGAGACAAACAAGCCTGAAGAGACAAAGGCCAATAAATCAGAAACTGAGAATAAGGCAGAGCCAAAAGCTACAGAAGCAACCCCACTAGACACAACTTCAGAGGCTCCAACTCAGTCTACTGACACACAGGTTACTAATGAGCAGAAAAAGGATGATAATATGTCTACTGGACAAAATACACAAAGGGCAATATATGAAAGGGCTATTGTTGTTATAGAAAAAGAGCCTGAGAAGAAAAAGAAAAAGAAGGGTAAAGGAAAAGGGCTGGTCACTCTAGATGAAGTGATTATAATACCAGAGTGTGACCCGAGGACCCTAAGCCCCGAGGAATTGAGAAAATATGGGGAATTATGTACTAGAAAAGCAACACAAGAGAAGTTGAAGCAAGAGACTAAATGCAAATAAATATTAACGGATGTTAGGGATATCTTACACTAGGAAGTATCTGAAGTGAACATTCATGAAGATACTCCTATCATAGATCAACTTGCTTTACTTACTGAGAAGATAAATGCCCTAGACATTGATGCTGACAAGCGAATTGAAGAAAGGGCATAATCCAATATTCAAAACAAACTTGCAGAAAGAATCAACCAAGAAGTGGCAATTAACAAGGTCAACCTACCTGAGGTAATAACTAAGATCAAATTAATAACTTAGTTAATTTGTCAATTCTTACTGAAGCTATGCACTGTCGAAACATTAACTACTGAGATCAGTGAAAAGCTAAAATCACTTGAAAATGAAATCACAATCAGTGCACATGCCGCTACAACTGAGCCATAAGCTATTTCTAAGCATATACTCAGAGTTCAAGAACTCAGGCGATTGATAGCAGATCTTAAGAAACAAGAAGAGCGGATCACCGATCAAGTTACTGAGTTGCAGACAAAACTCCTTCCATACTTGAAATTTTTTGAGAAACATATTGTCAAAGCGGAACAACTTGTTACAACACCAGAGATTTTTGTGTTAGAGAACATATTTGACATGCATGCACAAGTCGGTCTTGAGCACATTGCTCTCACCAACTTGAAAGAGGAATGGGAAAACCTCTTGGAGTTACTAAAGAAAACCCATCAGCACATTTTTGACAAGCTGTGAGTATACCATTTTTGTGTTTGGCATTAATATCAAAAAGGGGGAAATCAATGTATATGCCAAATATGTAACCTTTTTGCCTAGTATACTACACATTACCAGAGTATGCACCGAGGGGGAGTATTTAGAAAATTTTGATGTGTATATGTATATGGCAGAGATATAAGTTTTGAGACATATGGTCTATATACATTCTAGTTTTGATACTAATGCCAAAGGGGGAGATTGTTATCTCTATTGAGCATTCAAGGTTGGCATTAGTATCAAAGGTTATCATAAATATCAGTTGGTCACTTACATTGAGCAAATAGGTAACTAGAAGCAAGACAGACTAGTCGGTAAAGCGTATACACCAAGCATCAGTCAGTTTATCGAGCATCAACAAACACCGATACCGAGCTACAGTAAACATCGAGCATCAGAATAAACACCGAGCAGTTTATACAGTGTTTACCGAGGATCACAGGAAACAACATAGTAATCAGGAATGACACATTCTTCTATGCAAATGGTTACAACAGATCAAAAAACATTTTACCAAGATCGAGAACAATTTATTGTTAAGATCTGATGAAGATTCTATGTAATAGTTTAATCTAGGTCATTTTTGTACACCGTAGATCTTAGGGTTTTTGTCTAAGGTTTGTAAACCTAATTTTGTATAAGTGGCATAATGTTGTATGCTATATATTTTGTATGTTACATCATTTTTTATGTGAACTGATGTATGAGCAAAGAAGCACTTGAAGTTCTAGCCAACCTTCAAGGTTATCAGTTAACAAAGCAGATCAGTATTCGAAGGTTATCAGATTAAGCAGAATTAGAGCAGGCTAACCAAGAAGTTTAGAGCAGAGATTCATCATAGTAAAGGTGATATTTTATCAGTACTTTATTGATCTGTATCAGACAATCAAGTTGTCATTAGCAGATAGTTACCTATTGCTTTCTAACAATTGTAATAGAGTTTTGCTTAAATCTCTTAACAGAGTAGACTTCACAGTCTTTTGTAAATCTCTTAACCGAGTGCACACTCAAGTAGTGTTGCTAAAATCCTATAACTAGGTAGATCTAGTTGATCTAATATGTTACTCCTAACAAGGTAAGATCACTAGAAGTGACCAAAACTTGTAGCCCTAATAGGCAAACCTTTTCTATCTGCAGTAGTAAAGAATTTGTGGGTGTCATCCCCATCGTAGTTTTTACCTTCTAACAAGGGTTTCTGTGTTACCAAAATACTTGTGTTATGAGACTGTTATATTGCTGATTTCATGTTATTTACTTTCACAAGTTGAATGGATGAATGATACATGTATTAGATACAAGTTATTTTGGAAGGTTATCACTGTTTGTTGTTGTAGATCTGAAAGGTTAATGTGTTAAAGTTTTTGTGGGCACTGATTCACCCCTCCCCTCTCAGTACCCTATCTCTCCTAATTCCAACAAATAATTGTTAACACAACCCCTGCCAAACCTGAAGTTGTTACAGTTGACATGTTGGCCAGTATGAGTAGTACCGAGGAACAGGATCAATTGACAACAGAAAATCAGCCTACATCTGTCGAGGAATCACAACAAGATAAAGGAGAGCAGTCTACAGTAAATGAGTCAAGTCCTCATATGGAGGATAAGGGAAAAGAAGAAAAATACAAAGCTATTGACATACAAGAGCCTAAAGAACAAGAGGCAATACAAGCTCTTATAAAAATGCCAAGTGAGAGTACACGAAAGAAGAAAATACTGAAAAAGAAGGCAAAAATCTCTTCACCAGAGGTAACAATTGACGAAGTTATTGTCATTCCGAAATGGGATTCTGATAACTTATCTTATGAGCAGATGCCAATACTACAAGATCTATTGAAAAGAAAAAGTAGGCAGGAAGAACTAAGAAGGGAACATTAGCAAAAGCAGGTCTTGCATGAAATAAAAGAAATATGTATTAATGCTTTTAAGTTACCTAATGTAAAAAATTCTGATTCTATACTGGAACAACTTGTCCATATCGTCAAGAAAGTGACTAATGAAGATAGTGGAGCCAATGATAAGTTGTTGCAGTGGTCGAAAAGAAAGTCTAAGACCAAGATGATGGACAAGATATCTGTTGAGATTGCAGTAAAATAGGTAGCACTTTCTACTTTGGTAACAAAGTCAGAAGAAGTAGTTGTGAAGGCACAATCTTTGCTTACCAAACTATGTAATGTAGAAGAATTCACACACGATAACCAAGGGTTGGTAGATAAACTAAAACAAGAAATTAAGTCTACTAGTCAATCTTTAAGCTTGGATTCTGAATCAAGTTCTAAACATTATGCCAAGCTTATGCATACACAAGGAAGGATAGCCGAGTTGATGGATAATTATGGTAAGATAAGGGCTCGACTACTCTCTATGCAAATAATCTTGACACCTCATCTGGAGGCCACTCAATGAGAGTTAGCCAAGGCTAAGGACTTCACACAAAAAGATCCACATTTGTCTATCGCTGAGAGCCTAGTCAATCTAGCTACCGAGCTAGAAGTGCAATCAAAAGATTTGAACGTTGCTACAACAAGATGGGAAACTGCATTACATATGGTTATGATGCTGCACAAACAATTTTTGGAGAAATACTTCACTATCCCCACTCCAGAAGAAATTAGGTGTGACAAAAACAAGGGGGAAATTAACTGACATGACATATTCAGGCACAAAGAGAAGGTAATAAAATTTTGTATGTATATATATCTTAGGGGGAGTATTCTGCTAATACTAAGTACTTTTGTAAATACTCATGTAATGTCATGTCAAAGTGTTTTTGCCACTAAATGTCAAAGGGGGAGATTGTAGATCTCTATAGTTTTGTTGACTATTAGTGACTCACACTTAGTCATTATCTAGGCAATGATGGTCGATCATCACTGTGACTGATTCATCATGTATAGGCCGAGTTATGTAATGCATTCTTACCGAGCAGTAGTACTGCCAAGTAAATCAATGGTCACTATGTATTTTTATATTATCCAAGTTAAGTTTTTGTCGAGCTATGTAAGTATGAATACCAAGTGACAGAGATATCAACAAATGCCGAGTACAGTGAATGTCGAGTATCAGGGACATCATTTTCCAAGTTAGGTAGAAATGACATATGAGTTTGTTATGGCACCGTGATCGAGGTAAAATGTTTTGGCCGACATTCATGTTTTGTATTTTGTTTGTTGAGTAAATCACGAAGGTGATTACACACCTATTTTGTAATCATCGATCCCTATGCAACACTTAGAGCCAATAAAAAATTAGTAAAGCTTAAGCGGCAAAAAGAATAAATCTAGATCGTAGATCTTGAATCATGAGGATGTTTAGTTGTCTATATAAGGATAAGATTTGAACCCTAAAACATGTTAAGACAGAGGATGCGAAGGGAATGAAGGACTGAATAGAAAAAAATTCAGATAGAGTTCAGTGACCGAGTCAAGCAGTGAAGGACAAAACATAGATAAACTTGATAAAAGAGATCAAAACAATACTATAGGGAGAAGATCTATAATCAACATATAGTGCAAACCGAAGGATCAGGTACTGAGACATTCTAACAAGTGTATCAAGGTAAATCTCTTAACCAAGTGGTTATAACAGACCTATTGTAATCTCTTAACCGAGTGCTTACTTTATTGTGAGTTTAAATCCTTTAGCAAGGTAGACTATATAAGTCTTTTAGCTCTTAACATGGCAGACCCGTCACAGGGCAGATCATATTTTTTATCAAATTTTGTAGCCCTAACAGGAAAACTTTATATTGCAGTAGTGAATATTTGTGGGTGTCATCCCCACCCCAGTTTTACCTTTCAAGGGTTTCTGGGTAACCAAAATTACTGAGTTATGAGTACTTTCTTGAATGATGCTTAGTATATTAGTTACTTTGTTTTGATGAAGTTTTGTTGAAGCTATGCAAAAGTTTTATACAATGTTAAAATGAATTAGTAGGTGATTTCTGAGTCACCCCCCCCTCTCAGTATCACTTTCCCAACTATATTTCCAACACATGAGAGAGGGATTCCTTGCCTAAGGTGGAGACTCCATTTTTAGAGAATAATCTAGAGTATGCAACCATCATAAATGCTAGTCTCAATGAGTTTAAAAAAAGATAAAGCTAAATGGAGTAAGAGATTGACAAAATTTAACGATGCAATGAATGGTTATCATTATAGAATTAAGGCTCTTCTAGAATTTCTCCAGAAAAAAGTAGATCCAATTCTATATAAGTTCAAGGAATATGTGGAAGTAGAAAGAATAGCTATATGAGACAAGAGGCCATTGATACGAATTGTGAAAACTTTTGATGTGGATTGTTAACTTTGGCCTCAAATTCAACACGTTCTCAAATTTACTTCTAGACATCTTCATCACTACAATTACCTATGAAGATACATTAAACATAATGAGTCTTCACATAGACTTAGCAAGCATCCTACCTTATCATTTAAAAAATTATCATTCCTACATTTCCATATGGTCCAAAGAATCTTTGAAGAAAAAATAGACCAAAAGAAATTAAAATATTTCTTGAGGTGCTTAACATAACCAAGAATAATAGTTGAGATATGAATATTTTCATGAATAACCAGACCAAAAATCAACCAAAACTCCTTGGCAAATAAGCAATTAAAGAACAAATGATTAATAGTTTCAAGTATCTTGCAGAATGAACAACGGTTAAAATCACAATCAAGCCTCTTAATAGAGAGCCTATACAAAACAAGACACCATAAAAAGAATAATTTATTAGGCTCAACATGTCTGTGCTACAAATTTTCACAAGTTATCCTCCAAGAGTCAGAGTCAAGGTTCCAGTTCGAAACAATGTTCAAGTGAACAAAAATATCATCACTATCACTAAGAATATTATATATTTCTTTAGCTTTAATACAATGAATAGTAGTGTCATCAGTCTATTTGAAAGAAAGGAAGCAACTAGGATCAAATACAATAAAAGTGGGGAAGGGGAGGGAGTTACAAGCTAGACAAAGGACATAATAGGTTCTAAGCTGGGAAGGTGGTACACCGTGTGTATCCTTATCTCCTTCCATGTCATTAAGAAGCCATCCTTAAAGATATCATCAAAGGTATTGATTCATTTTTTTACCCAAGCCTTTGTAGAGCATCCTTGGAGAAGGGCCAAAGGCTTTTCTTTATGAGAGAGATTCCACTCAATAGATCTATGTCCTCAAATTTTCCTATCATTACTAACAAATCCACTATTCGTGATGAGATTCCTTACAGAGTTGTAGACCTTCTAGATGGACTTAAAGACTATTGACCCTTTAGCCACAATTGGAAGTTGACCTGCAACTAAATCACTAAATGGTAGGCCCTTCCAAGTGGTCCCTCTCTTGGATACTTCCCTTGATATGTTATGTTTTACCAGTACTTTCCAAGGCTATTCTCCATTTAGTGCTTTAAATGTCCATTTAAATGCTATGGCAACCCCCAGAATTCTCAAATATTTCAACCCAATTCCCCCTTTGGCTTTGCTAATTATACATCATTTCCATTTGGCATCATACTTTTTTTAACCTCTTTACCATCCGACCAAAGGAATTCCCTAATAAGATTTTGAATAAAGGAATACTAATAGTTGTTGAAGAGACATGTAAAAGTATAATAAACATTATAGGAAGACATAATCTTTTGACATATCTAAAACCTTCTTGCCAAGGTGAAAAAGTGCTTATTCCATTTTCTTAATTTCTTGTCTATTTTGGCCTTAACCCATTCCCGCATATCTTTTAGGTTAGGGTTAATATCAAAGGAATTCCTAGATACCTCACAATATGGTTGGTGCCTCCCCAAATCAAAGGGAATCTACTAAACCAATGAGGAGGATGAGGATCTAACCTCAACATTATGGACTTTGGGAGAGACACCCTACTCCCCGAGGCATCACACAATATCTTCAATTTATCCATAGGGGAAACAAGGTTAATTTCCCCCATCTCCATTAGAATTTTGAATAATTTGTAAACTAGATGTTCAATAGTTCCATATTGTTTGGTAGATTAATGCCTCTCACTGTTGGAGACAATGAGTTATCCTTAAGGAGGTAAAACATAGCATTTTTTGTAATCGCAAAGAGGGTGGGGCCTAGTGGGAAGGGCCTTATAGACCTGAAGAGATAACTTTTCTCTAACCTGGCACCATTCACCTCAGCACATGCTGATGAGAGCCATTTATGTCTCATTTTCTACCATATTTTATCCTTTTTTCTACACCTTCATACCCATTTCCACATTTCATTTACATTCTGTTTCATCCCATTTTTTTGCCTTTATGTTGCATATAGATAAGAGATATTAAATATAGTTTTGAGATTAAATTATGAAAATAATTATAGATTATCTTTATTAATAAGTATTGTTATTTTATGCCTTGGAATATATATCTTGTACCATGCTTCATGTCACCTTTTGCTCAAGAACCTTATTGTCAGTCATTATTTCCATAAGGACTCTTGCCACATCAATTCAAAGCATTATTCCTTCCAATGACATTGACCAATTTGTTTACACACCTTTTCAACATATGGAATGATTTGTTAATTATTACAGATATATTACATAAAGATTTGTGGAAATATGTTGAGGAGAAACATCTACAATAAGAATAGTTTGTTACACGTTAGGAGGAAACTAGAATTCAATCATTTCCTATTTCTTATGTGCTATTGTAACAAATCCATTTGTAGTAAGCACCCACTTCAGCTCATGCTCAAATGTTCCTAGTCAAAATATGTCAGATAAGAACTATTTATTTTGTGTTGTGATTTACGGGAAAATGAGGACAGATCTCAAGAATTCAAGACATGGGTTTTGTCCAAAATGGGCCCAATTAGGTTTTCTCTATGTGGTGGAATCCTCATAAAATTAAGGAGCTAAAAGATACGTTTGGTTTTCTAGATGCAAATTTTCTTGATTTTTTGTTACGGTTGGTTGTCACATTTTCCTCAAATTTCAAAACCATGTTCAACCCATGGAACCAAATAAGGAGAGAATTTCTTGGTGGAAATGCATTGACTAATCACGTACAAGAGGACATTGTTATAACAAAAATTTTGCTGGATACATAGGATTTACGT
This sequence comes from Chamaecyparis obtusa, assembly GCA_027943335.1. NCBI lineage: Eukaryota > Viridiplantae > Streptophyta > Pinopsida > Cupressales > Cupressaceae > Chamaecyparis > Chamaecyparis obtusa. The sequence continues at coordinate 575,401 of BSBK01001021.1, read as the reverse complement.
GAGCCATTCTACTATGTGGTTTATTGGTTGTAAACACTATTTTTATATACATTTGTTAAATGATTGCATATATATAAGCATCATGATATAAGCTATAGGAAGAAAAATTTAGTGTGAAGAAGACTATATACAAATTATTGTACGTAAAATTTTGTATATCCTTTTTTGAATAATACAAATAGTGCTTCTTTTGATTATGACAATGTAAAAAGGTTTTTGTTCCATCCACCGTGAGAACCTGGAGGAATGGCCCACTCCTTGGGAAGAACGGTGACATTTTATTTTCTACATTTTGTTTGCCTTCATTTTGGTTTGGTTTTTCTTTAATATAAATTTCAATTATTTCAGTATTGTCATTCAACATTGACATCCAAGTGATTTAAATCTCAACATTTTAATTAAGGTTTGGTTTGATATAAGAGTTTGTGATTTAATTTTGGAATATGACATTTTATTGAAATTTTGATTTCAGATTTTAATTTGATGAAGTGTGTTTTTATTTTTTGTAAATCAATTGTTGTTGTTACTGTTATAGTTTTATGCAGATTGTTGTAGTTCCTATCGCCAAGAAGTGATAGTTCTTATCGCCATAGTTATTTTGATTTGTTGTAGGTTTAATTTCATAGCTACATTTATCCTCACTCATCTCACTATCTTCATCTCTTCAGTAGATAGCCACAATACATTTCACAAGTTTATGCCCCCAGATTGACAGTTAGACCAAACTTAAATTTAGTTTTTAAACATTAAATTGATCTCACCTTTTACCCCAGTTTTGGATTACTAGTTTAGCATCACTTCCTAGGAGAGGTATTAAAGGCATGAAACCATAGTGGGTTAAGTTAGGACCATTGCACCTCAATGAAAATCTATGCAACTTTCGACCTTGTTTAGATGATTAACCTTGGTTTGCTTTATTTTAAATCATATAGATGCATTGTTTGAGGTAGATCTTATAAATTAAAGAAATATTTATACATTCTCAGTACTTGTAGTGAGTCATTGATAAGAAAGAAGTTAAAGAAACAAAAAAAAAATGTTTAAAATGTTGCATCTTCAAGGGTGTTCAAACATGTTAATTTTGAGGGAGAAATTCTTAAAATAAATAAATTTAGATGAAGAATTTGGTTTTCACCCCTAGATCCATGCTTTCAAATTTAAAAACCAAAGAATAAATTGGTGAGGAAATCATACTGATACAAGGTGATATTTTTCTACCCCCTCTATCTAATGAATGCAACATAAATTATCCTGATCTTCTATTACCATTGTCACATGCATCTACAAATTTTATTTCTATAGATGATCAAGAACATATAATTGATCAATTTTTAGGACAATAGATTTTTTAAATGAATCATTTGGTGAATATTGACCACTTTTTGTTCTTTTTGTTGCAAGGAAGAAGATAAGTGCACATGCGAAGTTGACACGATGAAGGAGATAGACATTGTAAGTAAGCCTCAACAAAACAATGGTACACTTGCACAAGTCTTCTTTATAAATAAAGAACAACTTCCTACATCATGTAGGAAAGATCAAGGTATGATTCATGATTTTCATATGTCTTATGACTCAATCGAATTAAAAAGACAATATGTTTCTTCATGGAATATTTCTTCACCTAGTATATCTGGTGAAAGGAATAATGAAAGCTCACAACAACCTCTATACCCATCATTATCACCTCCATCTTATCCATACTCTCTATTACCACCCACTCTATATCCACAAAAATTCTTACCATTTTCATTTCTCCATTTATATCATATACAATCCACTTCACAATATCCACCAAAGGTAACCAAGATGCCTATTGAAATATTGCACAATAAGGTGGTTGAAACTACATATAATAACACATATTCATGGATCCCATTACATTATGATAATGTGCTTGGAATTGGTAAATTACAATGGAAATACATTAATGCAAAAGAGGGATGTGATTTTAGTTTAATTAAATTAGAAGAACAATCTATGAATACATTTATTTAATTAGTGGGGGTGATACTATTGGTTAATTAAATTAATTAATTTACATGGGAGGACTATAGATGAAAGGGGTCATATTATTTAAATAACTTAATTATTTAATTAATACGGTAAGTATAGAAGAAAGGTTATGATGATTTATTTTGATCAAATGTTTAATGATCAGATTTAGGTGTCTACAAGTGTGTCTCACTCATCCTAGTCCAAGACAAGGCGACTCACTTGCCCTAGTCCAGGACAAGGGTGACTCACTCACCTTTGTACTACACTTTTCAATGAAATCAATTACAAACTATAGCCCTTCTCTTGATCTATCCATATATCTTCCCACTCATTCACCACTTGTTCCTACACATAGAAAAGGGAAAAAGTTGTGTAGAAAGGGGTTTGTCAAACTCAAATTTAGGAATCAACTTTGGAATAGAAATAAAATATGCTTGAAAGAAAAGAGTGTTGATGTATAACAAAGGATTGATTTGAAAATAGAATTCTTATACCTTCATAAGCCTTCTTGATGTTGAAATATTCATGAAGATACTTCATGTTGTCTTTAATGTTGAATTTTAGGATAAGAAGATCACAAATGCCTTAAAAAATGCTTAGATCTGCAAATTAATGCTTGTATTCATGCCTTGAAATGCTTGATCTCTTGTAATTGAGAGCTCTTGAATTGAACTTGATGCTTCCTTAATTTCTTGTTTAATGCTTGCTTTATCATGAATTGAATTAGATATTTTTCACAATGAGGGAGGTAGCCTTATTTATATACCTCTCCTAGCCATTTTAGGGTTCAAAACTTGAAGGAGGCCAACATGAGCCCATAATTATTGCTAAAAATGAATGATTCAAATTTGGGGCCAAACATCAGGGACAAGGGGAATCTTTTAAAAATAGGGGCAACCCAAAGTCACTCTTGTCTGCTTGAAGTGGATCCAAGTTTGGACAAGAGTTCCTACTTGGAGAGGGAATATCGGAATATGCACAAAATTGGGGTTGGATCAAGCATAACATGCACAAAAGCCTTGAAACACACTACAAGTTGTTCATTAGATTAAGTTATAGTTTAGGCCCTAGACAGCTATCTAAATAACTATGTTTAAAAATTAATTTTAAAGTGTTTTAAAAGCTTTGATAAGTCTAAAGACATTGTTGAATTGAGAAAATATGAACTGTCAAAATCTAAGAGCACATTGAAGGAATCATTTGCAGTGAAAGATGAAACATTCTAGGAACAATTGTGTAAGTTCCCTTGTGACTAACAAAAAATCACATCATTGCAAATGGGTTTGTCCAAGAATAGTCAAGACCTAACATTAGGAACCTTGGGGTCATCTCATCTGATCATATCCAATAGCAATTGAGATTCCCTATTTCAAGAGAGAATGAGATATAATTGGTATATTTTAGTCAATGTTGGTGAATTATGAACCCCCTCATCAATAGATAGGTCCCAACACTAAGAAAAAGTGGTAATTGGGAATTCACAGGTTGAAAAAGACTAGTGGAAAGGAGAGCCCATGGGATGAGTTGGGTGATCAGTTTAGATTAATGAAGCTGCATGAATACCCTCAAAATGAGTGTAGTCTTAACCAATAAAAAATAACAATAACAAATATTAAATAAAACATTAACCACAAAAAATAAATATGATAATTATCACTATTATGTCAGCCTCACAGGAAAATAAAATCATTTTCTATCAAATAAGTTTCCAAAAAAGGATATATATGGTCTAACAAAATCTGTAGTCATTTTCCCCAATATGTAGAAATTTTATCCCATAAAATAGTTGAAAATATAGCTAGATAAAGGTAAACATTTCCCAAATAGAAAAAAATGTTTCATCCAAAATGACAAATCTAGCCAATGAGTCATTTTTTTCTCATTGTCGCAATTGTACACATCATACAATATAGTCAGGTATGCTAAAAAGCCTTTGTGGCCTCTAAAAAATGTCAATAATTGATGATTTGGTAGGAAATGTTGAGGTTTTTGAGCCTCCTAGATGCAATGGTAGGATTAGATTTAGCCCAAATTTCTCTAGACTATCAACTACCTCCTGGAGTCACCAACTAGCTTTTCTTCTTGAAACCTTGAAATTTTGGCAAAAATGGCCAAGATCAATTTGCAATAACAAACCTATATTCTATAAAAATCTTAATTCTTCAATACAAAAAGTGGTTTAAAAGGCCATATCTTTGATACCATGTCAACACAATAATGAACTCACAATCAAGTTGCATTCACTTCAAAGGATCAACCAAGAAAGACACCACCCACAAGAGAAGGTTTGAACATGAGTTTGCATGAATAATGAGTTCGAATGATATGAAAATGATTCGATAGGTACAATACAATGCACACATGAACCTTGGTTATAGAGAGAAGGTGACGAGGTAGAATTTTAACTACACTTAATATAAACATTAAATGCATTATGTAATATTTAATTCCTGAAGTCCAAAAGTAAATAATAAAACATATAAGAGAACTTCTAGAATGCCACCAAGGATAACTAACATGATCCTATGTACAATATTGAATGATAATACAAAGTAACTTCATGATAACTTACATATGACAACTAATGTCCAAATAAATTTAAAGTGTGAATTATGCCCCCTTCATTAGGAATCAATGTACAAAACCTTGGTAGGACATGATGCTCACTCTAACATTAATGAAGAGAAAGAGATTAACAATTTGTTAAAATTAATGAGAAGTGGCTTTATGTTTAGGAAACTTTGTGCTATATGCTACCTTCTTTAAATGACAATGGTGAGTTTTGTAGATTACCTAAACATGAAAATATTGTAAACAAGGTAACTATCGAGCCATTAAAGCACTTGAATTATAAATCCATAATTGAGCATGATGACCTTGTTTGGTTGCATTCTTCTAATCAAGTCGGTCTGAGTTTGTAACTAAAATATAGGTAGTTCTCCATGACTACTTTTTTTAACCTACGAAAATTGTATTGAGAATTCATTCTATTGTAAACAAATTAGAATCAAGCCATGAACTAATCATAAAAGCAAAGGGCTATTGTTGTTTGCCATGACCATGTAATTACGAATGTATGTTAGTTTTAAAATATAGTAATATTCTATAGTTGTAATAATATCATTGTGTGTAATTACTAACTAAAGATAACATTCAAGGAATTTTCAACACTTCACAAAATTGAAAGAAAATTTGTGCAAATTTCTCTAACTTTTTTCACGTTAACATAAAAAGGGTAACCTCCAAAGTCCTATGAAAGCAAAATAAGTGCACACATTTTTTTCCAACTTAAAATAAAATTTATGTGGATTTCTCCATTTTTTCTAAATTAAATAAAGAAAGTGAGAAACATGCAAATCTTGCAACAAAGCGAAATTAGTGCAAGTTTCCAAACACAAGCCATTGGAAGCAAATCAATGTTAACATTTTTTTTAACAAAGTAAAGTATAAATCCTACCAACTCAACCAATTAAAAATTAAACTAAACTCGAAACAAATTTCACCATTTTTCACTATAAATTTAAGCAAATAATGGAAAACCTAGAAATCTCACCTTATGTCTTCAAACTAGGTCTAACATTATGCCAAAAAGGTAACAATTATGTCAACATCTTCAATTTTTATTAGCAACTTATTTTTTTGGAGAGCAAATCAATATGAAAATGTATAAATTCGAAGCCAAATTTTGTTGCCAACCTCAATCCTTTCAACTTTCAAATTTTTAGCAAAATTAAGTGTCAAAAACTTGCACAACAAATTATATATCTATCGAGATGATTGCCAAATCAAAACAAAATCAAGGCTTATAATGAATGCAAAACTCCCGACTATTCAACTTTTAAAATACTTATATTGCAACAACATAAGATGCAATCCAATATTGTAGCTTGATGGTTTAAACATCTTAAAATGTAACAATATGCATTTGTATAAACTTCTAATGTCACACATCATTCATTTTAATTTTATTACAAATTTCCTTGCCTTTCATTGTCTTATAACATAATATTTTCTCTAATGATAATGAAGGCAAAATATTTTCTTTTATTATTTATAAAAGAACTATTTACATTGTTAAATTTAAAAACTTTTTAATTTTTTTTTCTTAATCTTTATTGAATTGTAGCTCTCTATAATTTCACTAACAAGAATGATTGTAAAAACTAAAATAATATCTAAACTAACAAGAATGACAACACAAACTAATACAAATAATCAAAGCTAACAAGAATGACAACAAAAACTAATAATAATAAAAATGTTCCAAAAAATAACAAGAATGACCCATAACAATTTAAAGATGGACTACTAAGTTTGGTATGTTTAGCGTCGTGGAAGTAAAATTTTTCTATCTATCTATTTATCTATCAAAATAATGACGATTTGAACCAAATTTATGACAAAACTAATTACCATGATACACCCTACCGAAAGGGGTCCCAAAACTGGGTATTGGATAAATCGTAAACTAAAACGTAAACTAAGTGTAAACTATTTAGACGTTTAGACGTTGCCCCAAAACTGAAGGGATACCCAACGTGAAATCTATATTCTAGAAGGATCGCGCCTCTTGGAAAAGGAGGTAAGATACGAATTCTATCAATGGTACTAGTATGAGCAGGGTTTAAGCGAAAATCTCCAACTTCTCTTTGGAAGAAATGGAGGTTTTAGGAAACAAGTTAGTGATAGGAGCTCCGACCCATGTTCCCCTGCAACAACAACAATGGAGAATAAGACACTGTACACGGGCACATACTTCATGCTCACCTGTTACGCTTCTTACAATCAGGTCATCTCTGCACCCTAACCACAAGGCAGCCCCAGGCCATAACCAAGGCCAACAACGAATAAAACCCATCTCATCCTTTCGCACAAATCCAATTTCAGCAAATACTCCACAACAATTCATTGCATTAATTCAAACAAATTCATCAGCTAATTCTAAGCCACGAAAGACCATTGCTTCAATTGACACAAATTCCTGCGTTGAATCAAACCCACAAAAGCCTATTGCTTCAATTGCAATAAATTCGTCTGCCGAATCAAACCCGCAAAATTCCATTGTTCTAACTCATCAAGAGGCAGGCAATCATTATACCGTGAACTCAAATATAAACCCGATTGAGGAGCTCAAAAAGGTAGCCAGAGCTGGTTTTTTGGTCGCAACGATATGTTTTCTTAGCCTTAATGCCCAGGGCACCTTGTTCTGCCGGCCTGCTAGGGCAGCGTGGTATTGGCCTTTTGGTAAAACTACCGAAGACAGAGATTGGATAAGAATTAAACCCACAGAGAAATTCTGGAAAAGCGAAAAAATTCCTTGGGATTTCAAAGAGAGAGTGTTGGAAACGATTGTGGATAACAAGCCCTACGATACTGCACCACTAAAGGGTCTTCTGGCTTTGAGGATGAGAGATGGGGAATTTGACAGCGCCATTGAAATTGTAGACGCCCTGATGTACAAGGAGCCCTACGAGTTGGAGTGGAGGCTGGTCAAGGCTCAGATCCAGGACTCTGCTGGCAGGTTTGATGAAGCTAAAGAGGGGTTTCAGTTCTATCTTTCAGTGGATGAATTCAATCCTAGAGCTCTTCAGGCATGCATTTCTCGTCTTTTTATTTTTTCCATTTTTTCGTTGCAACTCCTATTTTCTGTTCTATGTTCTTTGGGGCAAGATTATGTGTTGCCTATTAACATTCTACGGGATAAGCTTAAACCGCCTTATTAAGATTTTTAAATGTGCATCACTCTGAAATGTATTATATCATTGCCAAAAGACAGTGTTTTTTGTTGCCTGGCGTGTTCTTTCTCTGCTCTGTAAATATTGGGTGGGTATGTGAATCACCTTTAACGAGGTGTGGAATAAGGTTGTACCTTGTTAAGTTTTTAAAAACAAAACGTTGACTAAGCTTAAGTTTACCATATACAATAGGATTTGAAATTGGATTGTCGTATGATTTCTCCCTCTTAACAATAATACATTAACTTTTATAGCGTACTATATATAGTAAAGATTTTTTGGGGTGAGCTTATGGGCTGCCTTTAATGCTGTGTTGGTAATGTTGAGCCATATTATTAAGATTTGTAAAAATGGAATGCCTTTAATGCCTCTAATGTTGTGAAGAGGAGACATGATCCTCAATCTTAAGATCTGCAAATATAAATTATACCTGAGTGTGTCCCATATTTTGCACATGACAACCTCAGATCGCTGAACAGGCCTTCTGGATGGATTTATGGGTTACTGCACTGTGGCATTTGGGATTTGAACTTGGGTGACTCTCGTTATGATTACACCACAACACCTTATTCTTGAAAACTCAATTCTAATTTGCTAGCAATGTCATTTATAATTCAATTCTCCCTCTACCACTACACCACAACTTCCTGGACAAAAATAGAGTTCTAGTTGCAATATTATCTTCCGCACATTGTTCCCATTATCAGTACACCACAAGAACTGGACGTAAAAGTCCAGCTCTCAACTTCAAATCTTGGACGTAAAGACCCAGTAAAAACATTGGACACAGATCCGGTTCTTATTTGAGGGCAATGTTATCTATGTATAATTTTACTCATGAGAATGTAATCCAGGAAAGTGGGTTTATATTAATAATTCACACAAATAGTAAGGTTTGTAGTCAAAAGATATGAAGCTATAGACAAAGCTGCAAGAGCTTCTTACGCATAATCTTTTGATCAGATCTGTCATGACTGCACAGTTGTAGAGCATAACTGAGTGACCCAAAACTCCATAACCATTAATATACATTCTGACCAGCGAAATGTACATTTTAACTGTGTTTTAGTTTATTGCATTATATTCAGGGTCTTTGGGTACAAACCTGCAAAGGTGAGTTTCTTTTCTTCTGAATCTATGGAGCCTGTGCAGCTTTGTTGGATGTGGTCTTTTAACATGCGATCTTATCTTATATGATCCATACAAGTATAATTCTTGCTAATTGGAAATTAGAAACATGCCAATACTGACTTTCCAAAGTCAATATTTCTGTATCTTGTTGTGGAGGTCCACTTCTTCCACCCTCTCCAAAATTCGTTCCACATCTTTGAGGTTGTATTCCGATTTCTTATGAAAAATCATGTGTAAGAATTCGAGACAGTGTTATTTATGTGGAAATTAAACTCAAATATCTAATCCGAAGTATGATTTAATATGAATAAGGCACACAAATTGTTGCAAGTTTGTCCAACGAAACAGACGAAATAATATACAAATTTAAATTAGTAAGTGTTGCTAATACAGAATTATTGGTAAACAGATTTGTCACTGCGAATGCTTTCTTCAGAATGACCCTGTTCGCCCTGCGAGCAGTGACAACTGTGCCAACAGTTGGATAGATTGCAACCAGATCATGATCAAAATGCAATCTTCCTCTGTGTTTGAGAGGGGCAGCTCCCTTATATGATGGGGGTGTTTGTATTTTCTGAGTACTTTTCACCTGAAAGTACAAAAAGGAGACAGCAAAAGTAAAGGAAAGAGATGGCAGAAACCCCAATAGTAGACATACGAATATCATATGAGATTCCCAAAGGATAGCAGATTACAAAGGGGATTTAAGTACAAGATAAGTTGAATCAATGAAAGTAAGTAAACATGTTTCCACATATGAGGAAACAGGTAGCCTCAACATTTTCTAACCGATACAAGAGTGTGAACATGCTTCATCTTTTACATATATACAAAGTACTCAAAGGGATTATCAAGTACAAGTATGAACATAAAAGTTTTCCATAAGCCCCTCTACACAATTCTGTGTGATAGCCCTATCTATAATAAATATTTAGTAAATATATATTGATCTCGAATATATCAATTAAACATTAATAATTGATTAATTGAAATTATTATTAACTGAATAATAATTTATATATAATTATAAATTAATAAATATATAATTATAACAAAAATTAATTAACCAAATCGACAAAGTTAATTATCATTCTTAATTAATAAAGTTAATTACTACTATTATTATCATCATTCTTATTATTATTAAAGTAAAATTAATTAATAATGTATGGGCCTGCGATAGGGGATTGACTCGTGAAGTCTACAGTAGACTATTGTATATTAAGTCTGCAGGCAAATTTTTACGTTGACGACTCACACAAGGAATGTTAAAAATTAAAATTAACAAATGTATACCAATGTGTAGTTACCGATTGGGTTTAATAGTATGCCACCAAAAAATGATTCATCAAGTGAGGGAAACAACAATCAGAGCTAGATTGTGGAAAGGCATATCCCAAATGACGTGAGGCATATCCCAAAAATCACTACACTTCATTGGAAATTTATAATATATATAGGAATTCTATGTCATTATAGGAAGGAAGGAGAAGAACATAAGAAAGACGATCTATATTGAAAAGCAATAGCACCGAAGGAAATAAAAAGAACAGTTAGAAAATACGGAACAATCAAATATTGATTCAGCAATACAACAGGATATATAAGTACACCTTATCAGCCAGGCATCAAATAGGAATTAAGTCATGGCAGGAAGAAATGTAATGGAAAGATTAAATAATATTATATAAATTGGATATCTTCAAAGGATAGAATATACACTATATCAAAGAAGGAATACAAGACAAAGAAAATAACCACAACATTATATAATGATAAAATGCATATATGAGTAAATATATATATGTAGTGATAACAATACAATCAGAATTATGGACGTATATATATAGTATCTATATATGAGTAACAAGAAAATTAGGAATATATATATATATACTGACATATATCTAACATTTATATATAGATTAATACTAATAAATTAGAAGTATATATAGAGACTAATATATATACTACATTTATATATATGTTAATAATAATGAATCAGAAATATATAGATCAAGTTATAGACTGTTATATATATAAATAATATAAAGAAATATATGGGCTAATATATAGAACATTTACATATGTTAATCAGAATTTTATATATATATATATTTGTAAGATTTTAATATATATATATATATATATATATGGTTAAATTAATATCACTAATATTATGGAAGAAGAATAAGAGATTGTAAATATAATTGATACTCTCCAAGGAGGAGGTATTAGTCTATATTATTTGGTAAGGAATTAAGATAGTCAGGAATCTCAAACATAATATAAAATTGATCTCTGTTACTGCATCAAATATGAGAATGGAAGGCAGAGGCTACCAAAGAGGGGCAGTCTAAATCCAGTAGGGTAACTCCCAAGATAGGGCCAAAGAACTTTTTCGCTTTTCCTTGGGTAAGTCTTGATCAAAACACATTTTGTATGCAAACCGTGCAATCATTTCCTTTGATACAACCTCATTTCTTTGTAGCATTTTGTCAAATAACTCAAGTTCTCTATCAATGATTCCACATTTGTCTTTAGGATGATTTGTCAAACAACTTGTGAACCCGCTTGAATATTTGAAATCATCACATTTGGTCAAACCTTTCATTAAATTTTTTTGATGAGTGTCTATACCCTGTTTGAAGCTTCCATTCTGTCACAACCGCTCACAACATGCTCACAACATTTCCAAAAAATTTCTTATACTCAGTCTTCAAGCAATACATGACTCTTTCTTTGAGGCATTAAACAGTTCACATGTCTTTTCTACACTTCCACATGCATACAAATCTGTTCGAATAGTATCTGACAGTTTCCACTTAATCATTATGCTTTAGTGGAGTTCATAATCAAATTCAAAACTTCCCATTTTGTCGTACGTAGTCAAGAAGAATGCTGACAATGCTTGTGGAACTCAGACTTACACCCGCAAATCGCATTATCTCAAAAATTTCCATGGCCTTTTCAACAAGTCTATTTTGTGCATATCTCTGCAATGAGATGATGTCTCTTTTGACAATCCCAACCAGTGCTGAGAGGGGAGGGGTGAATCAGCACCTCTAAAACTTTTCTATTTAACTCTGGTGAAGTATACTTATAACTGTAAGCCAAACAGATTCAAGCACATAATAACAGTAAGCAAACAATCACACAGTGACACCAGATTTATCACGTGGAAACCCGATTAGGGTGAAAAACACAGTGTGAGGAGACTTCACAAATTATGTACTCTTCTGGAGTACGTCTTGTTAGGAGCCTTCCCGGTTAAATGATCAAAACACACTGTTAAATGCGCCCTGGTTAAAGGATTTGTTACAATAAGGCCGGTTAGTGCTTGCCTGGTTAGAGGACTTTGAACACCTTGAAAGATGTCACCCGGTTAAGGGATTTGATACAAGGGACCTATTAGAGTCCACCCAAATATTGAGATTTAACTATTGTAATTGTTAGAAAACAATAGAAAGATTGACCTTTTACAAATGGCTTTGCGTAGCCTGATAAGATCTCTGTTTGTGCTCAACTGAGAAGCATCACCGGTCGCCGCAGGTGTGTTCTCCTCTACTGTTGTGCTTTTCTGCACACTCTTCTTTCTCTCTTCTTCAAACTTCTTTTTACCCTGGCTTCTATAGCATACAGGTTCACTCTTTTACTCGGTAGAATGAAGGCAACTCATATTCTCAACAGGCATAAGAATATATAGAGCTATTGCCCTAATTGTGCCTCTCATGCATGACCTAATTTCAGATCCCTTTCGGATACATCACTCAGTAGAGTACCAATTTACTAAGGAAACATCCGATGCATGCTTATGCTTTATCTGCTTTATGAAGAAAGCAATAGATGCGTATCAAGCACCTTTCCTTCACAAGAGATAACTCTTCATTTTAAAGCCACAAATTTCGGCTTTAAAACCTTCAGATGTGCCTCAAACCGATCACAAAGTTAACTCAAAGTTATCTGTATTTACTACAATAAATCCCGGTCAAAGAGTTGGTTGAAACTGATAGTTGACTATGACTTCCTTAGTTCATACTGGAGTCATTACTAGATTGGTTGAGATCCTCATGTAGTGAACAGGTAAGAGTCTTAGACCTGTTACTATCCTTTACTTTGCTTACCGGTCGCTCATTCTTCGGTTGTGTTGTTGACACCGGTTTGTACGTATGCTTCCTCTGTGCTTTGTATACACTAGTTGTTCCATGGTCCTCGGTTGTTATCTACCTTTCCTTGACTATATGCATTACCCGGTTGCTGATGCTTAGTGTAGTGACCGGTTACACTAGATCACAGTCATTCCTTTCTTGCATGTTTGTCACTGGGTGCCAAACTAGCCTCTTTCCATACAGATCTCCTTAGAACTTTAGACTTTAGAGAGATGACAAATCTCTATCCTCTTTTGCCAATCAATGACAATACTTGTATTGGTAGCAAGCTTACCAGTTACCACCTTTTAATGCCAACAATCTCCCCCTTTGGCATTGATGACAAAACCTTGATCGGCAATCATATCACCATCAATATCACCAGTTTTCTGTGCTTGCATCTCTGTATCACTGCTACTGCCACTGCCGGTTATCTACCGGTTTATTGCCAAACTCTCCCCCTTTTTGACAATAATGCCAAAGGCTAGTCAGAAAGATTTCCTTTTTCTAATCTGCTCCCCCAATGAGCAGCAGTCCTTTTTATCAGTCCAGAAAAGATGAGGTGTAACTCTCTGCTGAAGCATAATGAACTAATGATCACCTTTGCAGGTTTACTGAAGATCTTGAAGGGGTATCACCCCGAGTTTACCTCTGAGATACTCAAAAGTACTCTTTGGTAATGGCTTTGTGAAGATATCAACAATTTGTTCCTTTGTGGGAACATACTCCAATCTTATCTCCTTGTCTTGTACCAACTCTCTCAAGTAGTGATACTTGATAGCAATGTGCTTTGTCTTGGAGTGCATGATAGGGTTCTTGGATATGTTGATTTCACTGGTGCTATCACAATAGATAGCTATCGGTTCAGGTATTTGTTCTTTGATTCCTTCCAAAAGTTGTTTGATCCAGATTACCTGTGTACAATTGATTGCAGCAGCAATATATTCAGCCTCTGCAGTAGATTGTGATATATAGTTTTGTTTCTTGCTTGTCCAAGAGACAATTTTCCAACTGAGAAAGAATGCACCACCACTTGTGCTCTTTCTGTCATCAATGTTGCCAGCCTAGTCTGCATCAGTGTAAACTTTTACTTGGAATCCACCCTTGTGTGGAAACCACAAGCCATATTCCTCAGTACCCTTCAGATATATGAAAATTCTCTTTACTGCTATGAGATGTGTCTCTTTGGGATTTGTAGAGAATCTCGCCACTATGCCAACGACATGTGCAATGTCCGGTCTACCATGAACAACATACTGTAATTTTCCTTTCATGGACCGATACATTGTTTCATTTACTTCTTTTGCATCCTCCTCCTTTGATAACTTGAGGTTAGTTATCATTGGAGTTCCAACCGGTTTAGATTCTTCAAGTCCAAAAGTATTAAGAATTTCTTTTATATACTTGGACTAAGAGATAAAAATACCTTCTTTTAGCTAATGGACCTGTAGTCCAATGAAGAATTTTATGGTGCCTATCATAGACATCTCAAATTCTTTCTTCATTTCTTCAGCAAAAGCTTTGCTCATCTTGTCATCTCCTCCAAAAATGATGCCATCCACAAAGATCTCAACAATCAGATTTTCATCTTTTCCGGTCTTGAGATACATGTTGCTGTTGTCCCCGGTTTTTGTGAATCCTATGGTCAGAAGGTATGAATGCAACCTCTCATACCAAGCCCTTGGAGCTTGCTTAAGCCCATAAATAGCCTTTTTCAGCTTACAGACCATACCACCTTTTTGTGCAGATGTGAAGCCTTCTGGTTGTACAATGTAGACTTTCTCCTCCAATATTCCGTTGAGGAATGTAGACTTGACATCCATTTGATATACTTTGAATTTCTTGTGAGCAGCATAGGCAAGAAGAATTCTCACTCCTTCCAATCTTGCCACTGGTGCAAAAGTTTCTCCATAGTCTAGTCCAGCTTCCTGGGCATACCCTTTGCAGACCAGTCTTGCCTTATTTCTTATAACTTCCCCTTCTTCATTCAGCTTGTTCCTATAGACCCACTTGGTTCCTATGACATTCTTGTCTTGTGGTCTTGGCACAAGCACCCATGTGTCATTCTTCTCAATTTGCTCAATTTCTTCCTTCATGGTCTTGACCCAATTTTTATCTTCTAGAGCTTCCCTGGTGGATTTGGGCTCTATACAGGAGAGCAAACAAATATTCTCTTTGGCCTTTTTCTTGGTCAAGACATTTGCATGTTTGTCACCAATTATATTGTCAGTGGAATGATATGTGACATACCTTGGGAGAACCGGTTGCTATTTCCAGTCAGGTTCTTCCGGTTGAGCAATTTCTTCATCATGGTTCTGAACATCTTCTTGTTCACCATCTTGTGCTTCAGATACAGTCTCCTGCTCCAGATGTTTGTTCATATGGTGTTCACTTTCATCTTCAGTTGTTGCTTCATTGAACTCATAGGCATTTCTTTCAATTTGACCTTTAAGACTATCATGATCATCATGGCCAGTCTTCTTAATCGGTCCAGTCTTCTTAATCAGTTCTGAAGATTCATCAATTTTTACATTGATGCTTTCAATTATTTTGCCTGTTCTCTTGTTCAGACACCGGTAGACTTTGCTTTTGGTAGAGTAGCCCAAAAATGTTCCTTCATCGCTCTTGGGATCAAACTTCCCATACTACATGTCTCTTTTGATGTAACATTTACTACCAAAGATTTTGAAGTAGCCTACACTAGAAGTATGTTTGAACCATAGTTCATAGGGGGTCTTACCGGTTCCTTTTTTGACTTGAACTTGGTTCAGTGTGTAGACAACAGTGTTGATAGCTTCTCTCTAGAAGTGATGAGGAAGATCTTTTTGAATCAACAAGGTTCTTGCACAATCAATCAGCGTCTTGTTTCTTCTTTCTGCAACTCCATTTTGCTGAGGAGTCCTTGGTGCAGATAGATGTCTTTTTATTCCATGCTCCTCGCAATAGTGAGTGAACTCTTGAGAGGTATATTCACCTCCTATGTTTGATCTAAGACACTTAAGGCTTTTACCGGTTTCCTTTTCCACTCTAGGCTTGTAAATTTTAAACATGTGGAAGGCCTCTGATTTCTCTCTAAGAAAGAGTATCCACATCATTCTTGAAAAGTCATCTACAAACAACATGAAGTACTGGTCTCCATAATAGATCTTTGTCTTCATTAGTCCACACAAATCTATGTGCACAAGATCTAGAACATTTTTAGCAGAAAAAGACTTACTATTGAAACTTGTTCTTGTCAGTTTTCCTAACTGATAATCTTTACAAACACCTTTGATGGGTTTTGTAATCTTAGGGAGTCCTCTAACCGATTTCTTTTTGCTCACCTTGACAATACTGTCAAAGTTTATGTGATAGGGTCTCTTGTGCCATAGCCAGCTATTGTCTTCTTTGGAAATAAGACAGATTTTGCTTGATTCTCCTTTGACTGAAGCTATGAGACAAGCTCCTTCCATTGAGTCTAGGTAGAACACATTACCTTTGCTCTATCTATCAGTTGCAACATGGGCTCCAGACTTATTCTTGACTATACAGGAACCTTGTCCGAATTCCAACAGGAATCCTTTGTTATTTAGTTGTGCAACACTCATTAAATTGTACTTGAGTTCTTCAACCAAGTACACATCTTCACAGACAACACTGTTGCAGAGTGCAATAGATCTTTTTCCTTTAATGGCACAGGGAGCATTATTTCCAAAGGTTACTGATCCGCTGTCATTGAGCTCTAAGTTGATAAACTTGTTCTTGTCACCGGTCATGTGGTGAGTGCAGCCGCTGTCAATGATCCAATCATCATGCTGATGAGATCTTGATATAAGTGCTATTTCACTTACCACTGGGCTCTCCTCTTTTATTGCAACAAATGCAATTTTTGGATCCTCAGAGTCTTCAGATTCATTGTTTGTGACTCCTTCCTCTGCAAGATAGCATTCCTTCTTTGCTTTGCTCTTGAACCGGTCTCTCTTATCTTTATTATCATTATCATGACATCTTGTAGCAATATGTCCTATCTCGTTGCAAGAGAAGCATTTCAAAAGAAGTTTTCCTTTGTACTTCCCTTTACTTTTGGAGAATCTTCTAGCGATGAGTGCTTCAAACTCATCTTGTTCCATCTCTTCTGAGAGCAGATTTTCAATAAGATTACCAATCTTACCGATAGAGCAGTTACCGGTTTCTCTTCCCTTTTTAGTGGAAGAGATGTTGACAGAAGACTTAAAAGCTGCTTCCTGATTGGGTAAGCTATTATCAAAATTACTCAATTCAAATGCAATCAACTTACCGATTAGGGAGTCTAGGGTGACTTGATTTGTGGTGACCGATCTGAGCTCTTGAATGACACAGATCTTTATGGCATACTGAGGTCTGAGTGTTCTCAGTATTTTGCTAACCACCTCCTCTTCACTAAGCTTTCCTCCTGCTCTTTTGATTGAGGTGATCACTTCTTTGATCCGGTTGTTTTATTGTTTAATGTCTTCTCCCTCATTCATCCTCATGTTATCGTATTTTTCTCTGAGGCTTTCGCTCTTTGAACATTTGGGTCCCCTCCATATACCAGTTGTAGCTTAGCCCACATCTTTTGATCAGAAGCTAGGTGCTCAATCTCAGCATAGACATGATTAGGTAGAGTACTGGCTATCATGTCCATAGCAGCTGTGTGCTCAGTTTTGATCATCAATTCATCAGGTGTCAGGGTGCCAGTGGGTTCATTGTAATCAATAGTAACATGGGTCCAGTATTGATCCCCGGTGGTCTTCATGTCTAGCTTCATCCTGCTGCACCATAGAGTAAAGTTTTCCTTTGAAAACTTTGGTCCTTCCTTTCTCATCATCTTGACTTTTTCTTTATGCGGTTAAGCAGTAAAGAAAACAAACGAGGCTTTGATACAAATTGACAGTCCCAACCGGTGCTGAGACGGGAGGGATGAATCAACACCTCTAAAACTTTTCTATTTAACTCTAGTGAAGTATACTTATAACTGTAAGCCAAACAAATTCAAGCATATAAAAACAGTAAGCTAACAATCACACAGTGACATCAGATTTATCACGTGGAAATCCAATTAGGGTGAAAACCACGGTGTGAAGAGATCTCACAAATTCTGTACTTTTCTGGAGTACGCCCTGTTAGGAGCTTTCCCGGTTAAAGGATCAAAACGCACTGTTAAATGCGACCCGGTTAAGGGATTTGTTACAATAAGGCCGGTTAGTGCCTGCCTGGTTAGAGGACTTTGAACACCTTGAAAGATGTCACCCGGTTAAGGGATTTGATACAAGGGACTTGTTAGAGTCCACCCAAATATTGAGATTTAACTATTGTAATTGTTAGAAAACAATAGAAAGATTGACCTTTTACAAATGGCTTTGCATAGCCTGATAAGATCTTTGTTTGTGCTCAACTGAGAAGCATCACCGGTCGCCGCAGGTGTGTTCTCCTCTATTGTTGTGCTTTTCTGCACACTCTTCTCTCTCTTCTTCAAACTTCTTTTTACCTTGGCTTCCATAGCATACAGGTTCACTCTTTTACTCGGCAGAATGAAGGCAACTCATATTCTCAACATGCATAAGAATATATAGAGTTATTGCCCTAATTGCGCCTCTCATGCATGACCTAATTTCAAACCCCTTTCGGATATATCACTCAATAGAGTACCAGTTTACTAAGGAAACATCCGATGCATGCTTATGCTTTATCTGCTTTATGAAGAAAGCAATAGATGCGTATTAAGCACCTTTCCTTCACAAGAGATAACTCTTCGTTTTAAAGCCACAAATTTCGGCTTTAAAACTTTCAGACGCGCCTCAAACTGATCACCAAGTTAACTCAAAGTTATCCGTATTTACTACAATAAATCCCGGTCAAAGAGTTGGTTGAAACAGATAGTTGACTATGACTTCCTCGGTTCATACCGGAGTCATTACTAGATCGGTTGAGATCCTCATGTAGTGAACAGGTAAGAGTCTTAGACTTGTTACTATCCTTTACTATGCTTTCCGGTCGCTCATTCCTTGGTTGTGTTGTTGACACCGGTTTGTACGTTTGCTTCCTCTGTGCTTTGTCTACACCGGTTGTTCCCTAGTCCTCGGTTGTTATCTACCTTTCCTTGACTGTATGCATTACCCGGTTGCTGATGCTTAGTGTAGTGACTGGTTACACTAGATCACAGTCATTCCTTTCTTGCATGTTTGTCATTGGGTGCCAAACTAGCCTCTTTTCATACAGATCTCCTTAGAACTTTAGACTTTAGAGAGATGACAAATCTCTATCCTCTTTTGTCAATCAATGACAATACTTGTACTGGTAGCAGGCTTACCGGTTGCCACCTTTTAATGCCAACATCTTTGACCCATTTGGGAAACAATTCGTGCATGCTGTCTAAGGTTCCAGATTTTGCATGCATCCCCACTAAAGTGTTCCAGCCAACCATCTGATAAAAATATCAATTTCTATTATGCTTTGTTGATGTCCATACCCTGTTTCAAAATCCTACTTTGGCCTGGACAGTAAGAATACTGACAACAGGTTGTTGGAATGCGGCTTTACACGAGAAGATTGCACTTGTTTGAAAGTTTCTTAAATTCTTTGAATGAATTCATTACATGCAATACTGAAATCACCAGATTTCATGAGACTGTGCACGTTGAAGGCATTTGAAAGCATTTCGTCAAACAATTCATTTGCTATGGCTACACTTCCACATTTTCCGTACATGTCTAGCAGAGCTTTTCCTTCAAACAGAAAGACTTGACAAAATTTATGCCGTGATGGATGTTCGTATCTTCTCCAACAGGCAAGGAGGGTGCTAGCCAAGGTTTCGTGAATCAAGCTTATAGCTTCGAACTGCATCCATGGAGTGACATCGCTTCATGGCATTCAGTCAAACAGTTCATGGCTGTTGGCTATGACTTCACATTTTCTTGTTCATTATTTCAACGTTCTCACTGTCAACCGACTAAGAACCTGTCCATTATGCTTCCGCAGATAATCATACTCTGTACCAAAAACTTCACACTGACACACACAGGCAGTTAAATACAAGTAGAAGGTTTTAGAATTTGACATTTACAAATGCCAAATGCATTTTTTTGAAGCTTTTAAATCTGTTTCAATAAAAACATCTTGTGGATACCCTACAATCATTTTATTCATCAGTTAAGATGACTACTCCTTGTGGCATTCTGTCAATCCATTCAAATGCAAGGGTTGTGATAATAGCATGCTATGCTTTAATGAACGCTCATAAACTTTTTGCAAAGCTCCCATTTTGCAAACAGTAATTGGTTGAAAGTTTTTAAAACCTTTTCAACAAATCCATTTGTGCATATCTAAAAATCAATGTGTCCCCTGTGCTGACATATCTCTGAGGTAATCTGTCAACAATTCATGTGCTCACCGCCATTCCATGATTTGCTCTCATGTTTATCCTTCCATGTTTTGTATGTCAGTCTAGCTGGGCACAGGCCGAAAGGGTGTTGGCAAGGACATGGCATTGTATGTGCCATTACTTTTACTTAGAAGACTGTGAAGCCATTTTCAGCAAACCTCAATTACACATACCCTGCAACGGCATACATGCCTCCATTTTTCTTTGAGGGTTTTCTGTCAAACAATTCAATGCATTGATTGTCGTTTTACATTTTGTATCCATGTTTTTGGATCATTTCTCACAATAAAATATGACAAAAGCCTTCCCACCAGTATGCTTTAAATGGATATTCGTATATAAATTCAAAATCTGCCACTTTGGAATACAAAGCATTTTGTCAAACTATTCACAGGTTTTGTTGATAATTTCACATTTTAGCATGCATATCTGCCATGATCATGAATCTGGAAAGTACCTTGCTGCATTCTTCTTGACTGTAGTGATTGCAACTGCTCTTTCTTGAAAGTTTGGAAGACGGTTATAGATCGCTGAGATAGGGTTCCCAAATCCAAAGAGTTAAGAATCTAAAACCACAACTACAAAGCTAAGGTTCGGGGTTAGGAAATGCAAAAAGTTAATGATTTGACCAAAAATGTGCAAAAAGTTAAGGTTTTGACCAAGAAGATGCAAAAAGTTCGCGTTTGGGAAAATTTCACGCGAAAAGTTAATGTTTGGTCTAACTTTTTGTGAAAAGTTAGAATTTGGAGAATTAGGATTCGTAAAAAGTTAAGGTTTTTGAAAAATTCTCGCAAAAAGTTAAGGTTTGGGAAAAACTCTTGCAAAAAGTTAAATTTTGTGATACATTTTCACGCACTAGAGGGAAATGCCTTACAATTTTTAAATTTTGGCATTTCAAAAATCTAGGCAACAAGAACCTTTTAGTCAAAACCAGTTTGAGAGCAGTCATATAACATTATTACTATTAGTGATGCACAACGCCATAACCATCAAAATACATCATGACCACCTAAATTTTAATTTTCAACACTTGTCTATCAGTTTATGAATATTCTAATTTTGAGAGTTTTGGTACAAATCTGCAGAGTTTTTTTTCCATTCGCCTGAAACTGTGGAACTTATGTTGTTTTGTTGGAGGCAACCATTCATCACATGAGCTTATCTTATGTATATCTGCTCAAGTGCAATTTCTTGTTAACCGGAAGTTGAAAATATGTCAATACTGACTTTCCAAATTCAATTTATTTCTACCTTATTTTGGTGGGCCACTTTGTTTGGCTTAACAATATTAGTTCTGCATGTTTGTGTGATATTCCCATGTCTTATGAACATGTTGAGATATGGCCACAAGACTGTAGTTGTCAACCTTGAGAATATAGCAAGATAATTATCTCAAAGGGTATAGCTATCAATTTAAAGGTGCCCTTCTTGTTCTAAATTCTGTTTACCAAGTATTTTCTCTGCACTGATCACTTGTGGTATGTGGATGGAATTTTTGATCTACTGAATAAGAGTGTGATGTCCCCTTCTAGCTAGAGACATCACTCTAGCTTGTGATTAGCCTATCAGAGACCCTCATAGGCTAGTAGGATTGGATAGAGGGTCACCTTGGCGTGGAGATCTTCCGGGCACAGAGCAGAGTACGCTTCTGGGTTGCCAGAGTTTGTTTATGATGAGTTTTGCTTTGAGTTTTGCTTGATCAGGCTATTTTTAGCAGTTGGAGATGGACCCCTGCTATTTTTAGCAGACATCACGGTCATATGGGTGGTCAAGTGGTGAGCTCTAGTTTCAGACGGCATAGCTAAATTCAAAGTATTCATGGAGTTAGACAAGTTTGAATAACTTAGCATTTATTATTAAGTGATTTAATAATAAAGTTATAAAGTGACTTTATATCATAGTCACTTAACTTGAGGGTCAACTCATCATTAGATAGGGCCATGTCTTTAATTAAATTATCTGAGCCAAACTATTGATATATTAAAATTAAATGCCCATTTAATGATTAAAATCGTTTTGACACCCAAAGTGAAATTAAATGAAATTACAAGCAAAAAAGTAATTAAGAGGATTAGGGTACGATTTGCAAGAAGGATATATGGCATTGAGTTTGGAGAGAGGGGGAGATTGATTGCTATTTTGCTATTTTGACATTGGGAAATTGAAGGGGTTTGCTCTGGAGACTAGGGTTTTCAGCCATCATTGGAGGATGTAGTTGCTTCAATGTTCACCATCTGAGCTGATGAAATATTTAGTGATATTTGGTTTCAGGGAGACTTCATTCAGAGGTCTTATTTGCATCTAATTGTGCAGAATTGGAGAATAAATTCACGAATAATTATTGCAGATTTATTGAAGATTTTTTTGTGATTAACAAGTATGGCACAGACTGCTACAGTACTGCCGTACGGATTGCCACAGCGCCGCCGTACGGACTGCTACAGTGCCGCTGTATGGACTGCTACAGTACCGCGTGAACAGTAAAAAATTAAAAATTAAAATTTGCAGTTTGCAGATTTTCATCTACTGGGACAGCAAAAATCAGGTTTTATTCTTACACTGTAATGAATTGTTTTTCAGGCATATTGGCCTTAGAACAGAATAAACATTCTCCTTGATAGTCTCATAAATTAATTCCAGCAGTAGTCTTAATGTTTCAGAATTATTTTAAGCATAGGAGTTTATTTCAGAATTGTATCATTGCTCATTACTACCAAAAACACCAAAAAATCCATAAACATTCAAACACCAAAACAAATTCAAATCAATTGCATTCAAAAGAAACAATCAGCAGAGGAGAGCCAAGTTGGGTTCTTACATTGGTGTCAGAGCTTCATTCCTGCCATCCTGAGGGTTTGGGAGTCATATGCAGCCACAGGAAATTGGACCACACAGGTACTACACTCGCAGGAGAGCTTTGGTTGACAGAGAATAGCTACCGGAAACAGGAAACATGGAAGAGAGGCATGATGGTAGTCCACCTAGAAACAGGAGGAATAATGATGATCAGGATACCAGAGAATTCTTCCGTGCTATGGTTACAGGGCAGCAACAGATGGCGCAGGCATTACAGGCACTCACTACTATGGTAGAAAGGTTGAACCCACCTGTTAGACAGAATGGGGAACAGGGAGAACATGGAGATAACAGGAGTGCTACAGGTAATCAGAGACCACAGCGGACCCATTCCAAAACAGCTAATAGGCCTACACGCCCTAAATTTGTTCCGGAGGAGCCAGAAGAAGCTCCGGCAGAGGAGGTGGCAGGAGACCCCATATTTGCAGATGCACTCATGGCTGCAAATGATGAATGGAAATTATTAGTTCCTTAGGTTCGGGAGAGGATGACCTTTGAACGCTTTGTAAATCAGAGGAGAGAGCATTACAGGTCACTCAGACAAGATAGGAGGCCTAGAGTTCAAAATAGTGAGCTGAAGAGGGCTACAGGCAAGCTTACTATGCCTACATTTGATGGGAGTGGTAAGATGACAGCTCAAGCTTGGATTCATAAGCTTGACACATTTTTGACACTGAGGCCAATGACAGAGATTGAAGCTATCAAATACGCCACTTTGCATTTGGAGGGAGTAGCACATGATTGGTGGTACCATGGTATGGTAACACTTCAGCATAATCAGGTGACAGAGTACCGGGACTTTGTGGATAGGCTGGTTGAAAGATTTGACAAGAAAGATCCAGAGGTTTACTTCCGAGACTTAGCACTGCTGAAACAAACAGGCAACTTGGAGTATTTCATTGGTGAATTTCAGCGGTTGGCAGTCATGGTGCCAAACATTTCAGAGCGTAGATTGATAGTTTTTTTCATTAAGGGCCTATCCGAACCACTGAGAGGTTGGATAAAGGCATTTGATCCTATTTCTTTACAGGAAGCTATGAAAAAGGCAAGAAGTATGGAACATGCAGTCCCAACAAACAAATTTCAGTCCAAAGGAGCATCTTCTAGTAAGGATAACAAACCATTTTATAAAAAACCAGAGAGAACTGATTTTAAAAATGATTCTAAAGATAAAACTCCAACACCTTTTGACAGGGAAACATTAAATGATTTGAGGAAGAAAAAATTATGTTTCTACTTTAAGGGACCCTATGATGCAAACCATGATTGTCCTCTTAGACCAAAGGGCAAAGCTAACAAAGTTATGTGGGCATACTATGAGGAATCAGAATCAGATAATTCAGACCAGCAGTCTGATATAGAGGAAATAGATGGTGAAAAAGAGGAAGACAAGGCTGAAAACTTGTCTAAAATGGAGTCCAAGGATGGGGAAGGACATGGGCAACTTAGGGAAGCTCGTCTCACTAGTATTAAGCAGGAAGGGTCATTCTGGATGAGAGGAGTACTTGCTGGACAGCGAGTTATAACTTTGGTTGATACCGGTGCCACTCATAATTTCATTGATGCTAGGATGGTGGAGAAGCGTGGCATACAAACAGAGGAGTTTGGGGGAATTGGAGTGAAGGTAGCTGATGGCTATGTCCTCAAATGTGATTGTAAGATCACTGGACTCTCATTGAAAGTTAATAATTATGACTTTAAGGCAGATTTCTATGTTGTGCCTATGGGAGATACAGATATAGTCCTTGGGATGAGCTGGTTGCACGATATTGGTGAGTTCACTCTTAACCTCAAGGGGATGGAGATGAGGTTTAAAGTGAATGGGAAGACACATATTCTTAAGACAATCAGGGACAGTGATCTCAGGATGGTCTCTTTCCGAAGGATGGCTAGATTGATTTGACATGATTAGGTAGAGTGGGCAGTAGAGTGCATGTTGATGCCATCACAGGAGGGACAGCAGAAGACTGATTATCCTCCTGATATTCAGGAGCTTAGAGTTAAACACTCTAAGGTGTTCAGTGACATTCCACCAGGTAGACCACCAGACAGGGGTATTGAGCACATCATTGAGTTAGAGGAGGGGGCTAAGCCCATCATGATTACACCTTACAGGCATCCGAAGAGGTTTAAGGATGAAATTGAGAAAACCATAAAGGAGTTACTTGCTATGGGCCACATTAGACCAAGTAAGTCTCCTTTCGCTTCTTCAGTGGTGTTAGTGAAGAAGAAGGATGGGACATTGAGGATGTGCATTGATTACAGGGTGCTTAATAGGAAGACAATTAAAAACAGGTACCCCATTCCCAGGATCGATGAGTTGATAGATGAGCTTCATGGAGCTTGCTTCTTCTCAAAGATAGATTTGAGATCAGGTTATCACCAGATCAGAGTTAGAGAGCAGGACATCGAGAAGACAGCCTTTAGATGTCATTGTGGCCATTTTGAGTTTGTAGTTATGCCATTTGGGCTAACTAATGCACCTGCTACTTTTCAGGCAACAATGAATAGGGTTTTCCATCCTCAGTTGAGGAAATTTGTACTTGTCTTCTTCAATGATATCTTGGTGTACAGTAGATCTTGGGAGGAGCACTTGGCTCACCTTGACACGGTGTTGGATATATTGGGCAGAGAGTCCTTGTATGCAAAGGAGTCGAAGTGTGATTTGGGTATGACAGAGTTGTTGTACTTGGGTCGCATCATCAGTGCAGAGGGCGTACGCATGGATCCTGAAAAGGTTCGTGCCATTGTGGAGTGGCCTTCACCAGTGAACCTTACACAATTGAGGGGTTTTCTGGGATTATGTGGTTTCTACAGGAGGTTTGTGGATGGATATTTCAGGCATGCAGCACCTTTGACAGATTTGATGAGAAAGGGAGCTTTCTTGTGGACTCCTGAGGCACAGGAGTGTTTTGAGAAATTTAAGGAGTTGATGACTTCCTGTCCAGTGTTAGCATTACCAGATTTCAACAAACCTTTTGAGCTACACTGTGATGCTTCCGGAGAGGGCATTGGAGCGGTGCTTATGCAGGAGAAGCACCCTATTGCTTATGAGAGCAGGAAATTGAGAGGGCCAGAGCGGAGCTTCAGCATATATGATAAGGAGATGTTAGCCATTATGCATGCTTTGGCTAAATTCAGGCAATATTTGGTAGGTAGCAAATTTTGTATCAAAACCGACCATAATAGCCTAAAACACTTTTTGGGGCAGCGAGATCTCAATGATAGGCAGCAGAAGTGGGTGAGCAAGTTACAGTCCTATGACTTTGATATTACATATTTTAAGGGGACACAGAATGTAGTTGCTGATGCCTTATCACGTAGGCCCCATTTGAGCTTATTGACAGACATATCGGAGGATTGGAGACACTTGATCCTTGCAGAGTATGCAAAGGATACTTGGACAACAGGATTCATAGATGGGACTATTCAGGATAGCGGATACACCCTTGTGAATGAACTCATCATTTACAAAGGGCGAATATTTTTGATCCCAGGATCAATAGTGAGGAGGATGGTTCTGAAATCTTTTCATGATTCACCTATGGCAGGACATCCTGGTTTCTACAAGACATACCGGCAGATTAGAGAGCGCTTCACATGGAAAGGGCTCAAAGCAGAGGTACTTCAGTATGTTAGGGAGTGTCCCACTTGCCAGCAGAATAAGCAGGAACACTCCTATTTGGCCCGTTTACTTCAGCCACTTCCGATTCCTGATAGGAAGTGGGAGTGTTTGTCTATGGACTTCATCACAAGACTGCCTAGAGCCCAAGGCAGGGACTGCATATATGTGGTTGTGGATCGCCTTACGAAGTTTGCACACTTCTTTTCGATCACTGCTACATACACTGCTACACAAGTGGCAGAGTTGTTCTTCAAGGAGATATTCAGATTACATGGCTTACCTCGGAGCATTGTGAGTGACAGAGACAACAGGTTTATGAGTCACTTTTGGCAGGAGCTATTCAAGTTGTGTGCGACAGAGCTCACTCCGAGTACTAGCTACCACCCTCAGACAAATGGTCAAACGGAGATAGTGAACAAATGGGTGGAGGGATATCTCAAAAATTATATAGCAGGGCAACAGAAGGCATGGGTAAAGTGGATTTATCTCTGTGAGTATTGCTACAATACCACTTATCACATGTCTATTTAGATGTCACCCTTTATGGCCCTGTATGGGTATGAGGCACCCAATTTTATGGATTTGCTTTTGAGTGACAGTAGAGTGCCCAGTGCAGGTGATTTGTTACAGGAGAGTCAAGACATTGTTAAGACTCTTAAGGATAATATAACCAAGGCATAGAATTAGCAAAAGCAGTGTGCAGATCAGAAGAGGACTGAGCGGACTTTTGAGGTTGGAGATATGGTGTATCTTATGTTGTAGCCTTACCGTCAATCCACTCTCAAGAAGAGTGGTGCCGAGAAACTTAAGCCACGATACTATGGTCCATTTAGGATTATCAGAAAAGTGGGAGAGGTGGCTTATGAGTTAGATTTGCCGGCGGAGAGCAAGGTGCAC
This sequence comes from Chamaecyparis obtusa, assembly GCA_027943335.1. Taxonomy (NCBI): domain Eukaryota; kingdom Viridiplantae; phylum Streptophyta; class Pinopsida; order Cupressales; family Cupressaceae; genus Chamaecyparis; species Chamaecyparis obtusa. Next base: position 547,633 of record BSBK01001021.1, on the reverse strand, counting down.
AACGTTTTTCATGTGTCACGCCTCAAGAAGGCGCTAGGACATCATATTGTGCCTTCTATAGTACTACCGCCCCTGGATGATGAGGGAAAACTTGTTTTGATACCGGAGGCTATCATTGATTTCAGAGAGAGGAACTTGAGGAGACGTACCATCCGAGAATATTTGGTGAAGTGGAAGGATTTGCCGGTAGAGGATGCTACTTGGGAGAGCGAGGAGATTTTACAGCATCCAGAGTTGAGATTGCTTGAGGACAAGCAATTTCAGGGAGGGCGGACTATAATGTCCCCTTCTAGCTAGAGACATCACTCTAGCTTGTGATTAGCCTATCAGAGACCCTCGCAGGCTAGTAGGATTGGATAGAGGGTCACCTTGGTGTGGAGATCTTCCGGGGACAGAGCAGAGTACGCTTCTGGGTTGCCAGAGTTTGTTTATGATGAGTTTTGCTTTTGAGTTTGGCTTGGTCAGGCTATTTTTAGCAGTTGGAGATGGACCCTTGCTATTTTTAGCAGACATCACGGTCATATGGGTGGTCAACTGGTGAGCTCTAGTTTCAGACAGCATAGCTAAATTCAAAGTATTCATGGAGTTAGACAAGTTTGAATAACTTAGCATTTATTATTAAGTGATTTAATAATAAAGTTATAAAGTGACTTTATATTATAATCACTTAACTTGAGGGTCAACTCATCATTAGACGGGGCCATGTTTTTAATTAAATTATCTGAGCCAAACTATTGATCTATTAAAATTAAATGCCCATTTAATGATTAAAATCGTTTTGACACCCAAAGTGAAATTAAATGAAATTACAAGCAAAATTGTAATTAAGAGGATTAGGGTACGATTTGCAAGAAGGATATATGGCATTGAGTTTGGAGAGAGGGGGAGATTGATTGCTATTTTGCTATTTTGACATTGGGAAATTGAAGGGGTTTGCTCTGGAGACTAGGGTTTTCAGCCACCATTGGAGGACATAGTTGCTTCAATGTTCACCATTTGAGCTGATGAAATATTCAGTGATATTTGGTTTCAGGGAGACTTCATTCAGAGGTCTTATTTGCATCTAATTGTGCAGAATTGGAGAATAAATTCACGAATAATTATTGCAGATTTATTGAAGAATTTTTTGTGATTAACAAGTACGGTACAGACTGCTACAGTACTGCCATACGGATTGCTATAGTACCGCTGTATGGACTGCTACAGTGCTGCATGAACAGTGCCACCGTGCAGACTGCTACAGTACCACGTGAACAGTAAAAAAATTAAAAATTAAAATTTGCAGTTTGCAGATTTTCATCTATTGGGACAGCAAAAATCAGGTTTTATTCTTACATTGTAATGAATTGTTTTTCAGGCATATTGGCCTTAGAACAAAATAAACATTCTCCTTGATAGTCTCATAAATTAATTCCAGCAGTAGTCTTATTGTTTCAGAATTATTTTAAGCATAGGAGTTTATTTCAGAATTGTATCATTGCTCATTACTACCAAAAACACAAAAAAATCCATAAACATTCAAAAACCAAAACAAATTCAAATCAACTGCATTCAAAAGAAACAATCAACAGAGGAGAGCCAAGTTGGGTTCTTACAAAGAGGGCTTCCTGTAATTTGATCAATAGATATCTGAGGTCGCATCAGGGAATGCCTTTTCTTGATAATGATTTTGTTAAGGTATTGAAAACATATACTCAATCTCCATGTTTGTGCATGGACCTGTTCTTGATAACGATTTTGTTAGGGTGCTGAAAATGTATAGTCAACCTCCATGTTTCTTCCTTCTTTGCTGTAGCTAATTTGTAATCTCACAGCGCTTAGTTCTGATTCCTAATGTTCTCATTGTCCAATGTCAAAGAAGGAATTTCCAAATCCATTAAAAGGAAGCATCTTACAATATCAAGCTTCGTTTCAATTTTATAGTTTGCTAAATAAGGCTTTGGCAATGGCAGATACTTTAGTGTGTCTCTAGTAGTGTTCCGGGACTCTGTGAGTCCTGGCAAGACTCTGCGAGTCCCGAGTCAAGCCAGGCTCGCCGAGGCCAGCTGACCCGGCTCAAGGACTTGGCCGAGTCCTGGGCGAGTCTGCAGGACTCGCCGAGTCCTTGGACTCTGCGGACTCGCAGAGTCCCGTGGTCTGGACTCTGTGCGTCCAGCCACGTAAAAAAACACAAAACATAAAAAACTAAAAGCTTTTAATCATTCTTTTTTGCATATATGTCTTCTATTCGACCTAAAAAGGTTATTCTATCATTTTCAAAGGACTCGGCACGTCTAAAAGCAAAAACTAATTTTTTTTTACTGATTTTAAGAGTTTTGTTGGTAAGATGTTGTCATATGCAGTCATTTTTTGACTCTGGGGCAGGAGGATTTATACAAATATAACATTTAAGTATTAGTGACATTTATTTATTTCTTATACTTTAAGTTATATTTGTATAAATACATTCCAGGGTGTTTGAGATAGGTTTCAACTTCATAGGAGTTAAAATGCAGATCTAGATTTTCAAAAAATTCCAGACTTAGACAAATTTCAGGATTCAGCATGCCTTTAGCAGTGTTATCTCCCACAACTGCTCCTGGCTTTTTGAGGGCAAATTGAAGCTGGAACAAGGATTTTCTAATGATTCTAAGACCTAAAAAAGTCATTTCATCATTTGCAAAGACTTAGAAGAGAGGAAAAAGGCTTGGGAGAAGAATATAGGGGTTTTAGAAAATAGATTAGCAAATCGATTGGCTAGAGCGCGAGGAGACCCAGTGGAGGACCCTAAGGCTAAGAGTGAGGGGTTTGAGGATGATGATGATTATGAGGATGATGAGGATGCCACTGAGGTTGAGCCTCAGACACAGGGACAGAAGATGGCTGCAAAATATTCCATGACCTATCTTAGGCGTACACGTAGGAAGACATAGGGCCTTAGTCTTCTAGGCTCTAGCTTTTATTTTGATATATGTTTTGAACTTTTCATTCCATGAATATTGTAGACTTTTGACAATGACACTATTTATATTTCAGATTTCTAGTGTGTTATTTAGTAACTAGTTTAACAGTTAACTTATTTCCTTCAGAAATTCGCATTTATACTTATGTGATCAATGTAAACTTGTTTATGTGTGCAAAGTAGCTTCTATTTATCTCAATTATTGTGTCTTTGATGTTAATTAACTGAATCATGCATGAAAAAAGTTTTAAATCCTTAAAAATCTTTGAATTTCTTGGGTTTTTCAATTTGCCGAGTCCGGGTGCCGAGTTCGAGTTCGAGTCCGAGTCCGAGTCCGAGCTCGAATCCAGCTTGCCGAGTCCGAGGCGAGTCCGAGTCTTGTAACATTGCATCACTCTCTACAACACCTGACTGAGCTTTCATCTAAGTATATCTTGTTGAGTATTTTGTCATTGATCTTGAAGGTTGATGATCAAGTTCATATAAATCTCAGAGCATTACTCGAAGTAATAGAAAATCAGTTGAGCTACTTGCTTTCTTGGTTGAGCTGCTTGAGGTGCTTAACATGCTTGAGGCGCTTGATGTGCTTGAGCTGGTTGGCTGTCTAGTTGAGCTACCTGGGTGTCTAATTCAGCTGCTTGTCAGCGGCTTAGTCAGATTAATGTGTGCCATGTCATCAAGTGTGCTAATAACAGAAGATAGACTCTTGTTTTTATACATGGTGTGTCGTTGGCATATCACGACTTCTTCACGAGCTGCGACAGTTCTAAATGTAATGCCTTGCACAAGAAAAGGGGAATCATTTATGGAGTCCGCGCTATTTTGGGACTGGGCGGAAGGAGTCCTAGCCGATTATAACAACCGTTTTTGGCTTGAAAGGCTTTGTGTTGACCAAGGAGGAGTCATGTGTTTTAAAAAAGCCTGTCTTCAACCATGCGTCTTCAGAAGGTGTTGTGTCGTTTAAAAACAGGCAGGGCGTGATTGTGGGTGATGCAACTAGTTGTATATATTTTTCTTCAGCTGGGCATTTTTAAAAAAATGAATGACATCTGTTAAGGTTTTAGGATCATTGCAAATGTAATAGAACTATTTTATTGTATGTGTTTTCTAAATGCAACAATCTCTTGCATTTATATTGAGAATGAGCCAAGAAGAGACATGTCCCTTCATGAAACATGTCTATTCATTAATATGTAATTAATATAATGACAGTTATGATTATATATATATATATATATATCTATCTCGAGTATTGTTATCTCCAAAAGTTGCACCCTGACTAAGCTCCAAAAAAACTCAGTCACTTCGAGAAACATGGAAACACTCCAAAGTTGTGGGTAACCTATGGCTGGAATGAATCTCCGAATTCTAGGCCGGCTCCTGTATGACATCTCATCTAAAACCACCTAAAACTAACTCTTTTGCTGGAAAAGGGATAGAAAGATAACATAAATAAAATCTAAGCTACAGGGTGATACACCAAACTGAAATTTGCAGCATACAAAAGAACCTGAAAATACATCTAAATGCAGTTGTAGACTTACACAACCTATTTACTTCATGTTTGTGCATAAGTATTTCACAAAAAGGTATGAGAAATTGTGTTTAGGAAAGAAAGATAAACTTTCACAACACAAAAAAATACAACAATCTCTTTAACACAAACTGAAATCTGCAAACAAAACATCAACAATAACTAGGAAGGCAAAATAATGTATAAAAATGAACTCCAATGTATTCCTGTATCTGCAAAAATGAGTTACAAGTTAACACAAAATGAGAAAAATGACTGAAAAGTCACAAGGCTCTCAAATCTGCATAAAACCAAAACCCTTCTACAAATGAGCCTCAACTCCACACTTATACAAATTTCCAGTCCAACTTTTGCTTCTCAAAAGTTCTCAAAATATCTGGAAAATATCAAGTCCACCCAAAATTTCATCCTCATCTCATGACTCAACACTTAGTCATAGTTTTTGAAAAAAAATATCTTAGATCTTTTATTTTTTAAAAGATAAAAATAAATATCTTATTTTTGCATTATAAATATTAAATAATTATTATCCATTTATTTAATAAATATCAATATATTTATTAAAATAAATAAAATATAAAATATTTACTATTCATAATAATTTAGTAATAATTAATAATTAATTTAAAATTTATTACTTTCATAATTATTAATTATATTAATAATGTTTATTTAAGCGATAATTAAAATCACTTAGCAACATTATTAAAAAATATTTATTAAAATACTAAATACTAAATACTAAATACTAAATGAATTATTACTATTTATTAAAAGTTCTAAATAAAATATTTATAATTTACTTTTTAAAGAAAAAGCTAGGTAAGATATTTTACATTTTTGAACTATATTAATAAAATGATTTGAAGAATATCATTTTATTAATTTACATTTTTGACTATGAGACTTTGGAATAAAATGAAGTGATAAAATTTATCACTTTAATGAAACCTTTGCTTTAATTCTTTTTTTTTTTTTATACTTGGCATGAGCTTTTGGAGAAGATGAAAAATTAAAAAGAAAGGCCAAAAGCCTTTTTTCCTTACTCACGTAACATATGACTTAAGGCAAATCCAAACCTAAAGTTTTCATTTCATTTTTTCATACTTTGCATTTTCACTTGACTTGAAGAACTCCAGCCGCCATGGAAGAAAGAAGGGAGGGTTTGGACTGTATTTTTTTTTTTTTTGCTGCTGCTTCTTGTTTTCCATTGGAGTTTTTCTCTTTTGTTGCAGCTGCCATGAAGAAAGAAGAGAGGGTTTTTGGAAGAAAAATTATGAAGTTTGCTGCTGTTTGTGCCATGAATGAAGTCTTTCATTTTCTTTCCACTTTGCTGCTCACACCATGGATTTTCGCATGGATTTGCTGGACAAAAACATGAAGTTTTTATGCAAATTTTTGAACCATTTGTTGCAGACTTTGAAAGAGCATTTTTTTTCCTTTGGTATGTTGCATTTTTCGTCTGAAAATCATCTTCTTTGAGCTCCATTTCCATGATATTCTTTGCTGTTGCTTCATGGCTCAAACTCTTTGATTTTCCTTGCATAAAAAAGAAGAAAATATCTCTGTTTTTTTTTTTTTTTTTTGTATGCTGTTATTGGCTTAGATTGATGGAAATATATGCAAAATACTTGCAAAAACAACCATAAAACAGCTCTGTATCTTCTCATAATGCTGGATTTGAAACCCCCATGCCATAAACATGTTGAAAAATAATATCTTGCTTCACATAGGCTACATTTATAATTTTTGGGCATTTATTTTGTATGAAGAAGAAAGAAGACATTCTTCACTTCTTTACAAATGATTGCATTCATGGCTTTTCCTATGGCTTTGAAACTTTGCAATAAAAACATGAACATACGAACATATAACCACAAACCTTCCCTTTTTTGCATATTCTGAAAAACTCTGTATGAAGGCTGTTTTTGACCATGACTGTTATCAGATTTTGATCACTAGCTGGGCTACTTTGATCATCATAAATCTCAGATTTTGATCATACATAAATCTGATTTTAATCATGCATAAATCTGATTTTAATTTGTTGCTTTTCTACCAAATTGAGCTTAAGTGAAAATTTCGGTAACAAGTATTATATTAATTTCTCTAATATTTACATATATATATATACTAAATATATACATATCTTCACTAGTATTGACTTAGTGTGTTTATTTGACTGAAGCTACAAAACATCAACACTCCCTCTTAGCTAGTCACACATTCACCATCAACAAACTACTCTCTTACATTTGCAACTTGGCTCTTATACCATGTTAAGGTTTTAGGATCATTGCAAATGTAATAGAACTATCTCATTGTATGTGTTTTCCAAATGCAACAATCTCTTGCATTTATATTGAGAACGAGCCAAGAAGAGACATGTCCCTTCATGAGACATGTCTATTCATTAATATGTAATTAATATAATGACAATTATGATTTTATATATATATATATATGTATATATATATAATATCTCGTGAGTATTATATTAATTTTTTTAATATTTACATAATAATATACATCTCATATATACTAAATATATATATACATATCTTCACTAGTATTGATTCATAGTGTTTATTCGACTGAAGCTACAAAACATCAACAACATCTTTTGGCACTGCTGTGTGATGTTTATTAACTCGTGAAGCTGCATTATATATCATTTAACGGCTGTGCATGTTTTTTAAAAATACGACATCCTTTCTGACTAATACAAGCATGAGCGACAGGTGCTAGGCACGTAGTCATGTGTTTTGAATGATGCTGCTGTGGTGTAAGAAGTATGCATTAATGATTGCTATATATGGAGCCATTTTGAATATATTATTAAAGCTGTGCATTTTAAAAGAAAAGCCTTTCTTTTGTTCAGCTGTTTATGATTGAAAGTGTACGTGCATACTGGGCTGAGAAGTGTTTTTTTTGCCGATATTGTGATTCTTATTTATCACTGTGTGAAGAAGATGTGGAAAATGCATAGAGTCATGATTCTCTTGTCTGAATAACCGGTGATGTGCATTAAATATCTCAGGACAGTATTCTAAGTGCTGTGATAATAATTTCTGAGCAAGACTGGGTGGCTGGATATGTATGCTGGACATGTCAAGGAGGTTTGAAAAAGGCATAGAATTGTGGCCTTTCAACTTGCAGATTTTTAATTGCGAAGAAATTATTTGAGGTGAACATTTTTGAGCTGAAATGATCATTGAAATGATAGAGTCAGAGATGGAGTTTTCTTTTTGTTATAGCAGGAGTGATCTATGAGAATGTTGAATGGTGTTTTTGACTCGGACTGTTATGAGTTTATTGAGGGAGATATTGTTTTTAAAGTTGTGTGTTTCGGGAGTTGGTGGTCTCAAACTGGGGTTGGTGCCTCAGCTGACTGGAGTTAGTGCTTCAATGTTTGGAGTTGGTGTTTCGAAGAGGGTTGGTGCTCTCTTGGGGTTGGTGCCTTAACTAGCTGACTGGAATTGGTGCTTTGAAGAGGGTTGGTGCTCTTTGTGAGTTAGTGCTCACTTTTGTAATCTGGGTTGGTGCTCATTTCTATTAATAAAAGCTATTGTAAGCTGTGGTTTTTTACCCTTAAGGATTTTCCACGAAAACTTGGTGTTATCATTTTTTTTATGGTTGCTCTCTTTATGTTTATGTGGTTTATGCATTTAAAAGTTTAAAACTTTTGGAAAACTGATTCACCCCCTCTTTTAAATATTTCCCGTGTGCTCTTCAATGTCTTCATATCGTCCATGTCCATTGTAGTGGCTAAAGGTATGTTTGAATAGAAAGCTTTGCACCATAGTTCCCATCAGCAGCCGTAATGTCTCCAGCTTTTGGTCAAGTGACTTAATTAAATTAATTAATTAAGTTGTCCAAAAATTAATATTATTTCAAAAGGATGACTTATAATTAATTAATTAAAATAAAGTTAAAATACTAAAATATCAAAATAGTCATTGTAATGTCCCTTCTCACCAATTAAGGTTATAAAGTCAATAATAAACTAATTATATAATATCATGGTTTAAACAGGAAATTATAAACATAATATTAAACAATTAATTGAGCAACTTTAGAAATCAATTAATAAAGTCACTTTATTTATAATGGTTGGAACTGTTGTACGGGAAAAAATAACATTATAAAAATGTTATTGGGATTGCTGATCATCGAATGAACATTTAACTATTTTGTATAGCTTTGAGTGATATCTCAAACCAACATTCTCGGGATTTGGAGCCAGGAATATCATCTTTGTTAGTGCAATACTTTACCTAGTTGGCCTTGGAAGATTCGGGGAGAGTCTTCAATTGGGCTTAATGGAGATTTTGGGATTTAGTGCAATCAGGAAATATTAGCGGATTTCTAGAGTTAATTATTGAGGTGGTTTTCTATGTTTATTTACAATTTCAATGCCACAATGTATATATGATTTATTTTTAAGATTACCAGTTAATATTAATATTGTCAACCCGAAAGGAGTTATCAAGAGGTGTTTTCTTGCCTACTATATACTTTGAGTTCTTTTCCCAATTGAAGTTTTAACACAGGAGTTCTTTGTGGCCGGCGGTTGAAATAATATTTTAAAGGCATCTGTATTGGTCATTAGGACAAGTTCTTTTAGTGGCATGGGGATGCTGAATTCATTTTGGGTTGAGAAAAGATATTCTAGGAATGACACAATTCTAGAATGGTGGCAAATGTTGTTCTTGGGTCCAATAGATAACTGGAAGCAATTTTAACTTCTACATAGTACATGACCTTGCTAATACCCTCGATGTTGGGTTATCCACATATGCTATGTGAAGCACAATATGCTAGATTTATCGGTGAGTCATCATTAATAGAATGAAGCAATACATATTGAGGAGAATACATATTGCAAGCAGCCATCAATATCTTATTGTTATCAGGCTATCAATATGCAAGAGTCACTCTTTGTGATGGCATCAAGAATCTTCATTGTGTGGTGTTTGGACTTTCATCTATTTAACATTGAGTTTCCGTTATATGTGGATTTCATTTTGTAGATTGTGAAGACGACCATACTAGAGCAAGGCGATGTTGGAGACTCAACGAGACTTGGTCTTTGTTTACTCTATTATTTGTCCTAATTAGTGGTTTACGTACGAAGGAATTGAAGTAGTTGCCCAAACATTGGGTGCTCAATTCTATTTGGAATCTGACGTTACTTCCTCATCGCATTGGTTGGTGACTTCCAAGATTGGGAATGTATTGATTGGAATGTGACTCTAGAATCTAAATTGGTGTATTGACAGTTTCAGTTATTGATATTTTTGAGTATTGGAGATGGCAACACTGGGCTAGGATTTAATAAACTTCTGATATTTAATATTTGATTCTTTAAATATAGTGAAGATTATGTTATTTCCCAAATTTCCATTTGCAAAATACGACGAGATTTTTTGAATATGCTGGTCTGGAATATTAAAGAGCAAACTCTAGAAAAGTGCCTGAATAGGACAAGTGAGTAGGAAACATTCACAGAAACAACAATTTGACATAAAACAAAATCATTAAACTGTTTCGGAAATTAAATTTTTTTTTTGATTTGGGGTGGGGTTCTTATGGTGGTATTAGAGCTTGTTTTCATGGCAACCTGTGCTTTTCATGAGTGAAAGAAAGAAAAGGTACCGTAATAGAGAATCGAGAAAATAGTGGCAGGCTGCATCGTTTGGAAGGCGAGACAACTTCTAACATTTTGGGTACACATGAGAGGTCACATTCAAACAATAGTGCAACCAAGAGAGTATTGAACAAAGCAAAATAAATAGGGATGAATGGAGTGCCAGAGATTAGGGGGAAGCAAGGTTTTTGAGTTTACTAGAGACACTGGTCAAAGGGCAAAAAGTTGCTGAGAAAAGGGCACAACATAACAAATGTCTAGAGTTATTAATGACAAACTAGGATATTCCACCTCCGAAATTGCAATCTTCCAATCAAATTCCAACTTCGAATCACAAACAAGAATTGAGTTGATTGATGATTGAGGATCCTAAAGACCACCAAGAGGTTGATATATATGAGGTTGCTCACCTGTACAAGATGCTAGTCGGCTGTTTACCTGTTGGGGTAAACTTAGTATTGCACAGACATAGTATAGGAAATATAATAAACACAGAATGTATCCTAGAATAATAAATACTTTCATTAATCATTCCATACTGGCAAGTACATTTACATCGTAATGATCATACAATCATATCTCCCATGTCCATCCTCCGAGAGGGTATGTAAACTACCCGAAGGGCCACGACTGAAGCGTCGTGACGGAACTGTCTAACCCCTCAATCACTAACAACCGAGACTAACATAATACTTTATTAATATAATAACCGGTACATTCAAATACCCCGACAACATCATCCCCCCCCAAAAAAATAAGTCGTCTCCGACGACTTACAACAACAGAGAGATGAAATACATTACATAGAATAAAAAAATCACTGAAGAGAAGGGGCGGAGGGCGTCCCTGAAAAAGCTGAAGTGCCACCCTCCCCATCAATGTTGCGTCGTGCTTTTTCCGTCACATCACATTCCTCCCGTGCCTGCGCCAAACTTGTCTCCAAAACATACTTTCCAACTGTAGGCTCCGCTAACTCTTGTTCAAACAACACTATCTTCCGAGCCAATCTAACCTCGATAGGCACCTATACCACCTTCACTCTTGGGTACACTGAGCCAAGTGTTGCTCTACTGCCTCCAACCGGGTGGTTAGCTCCTCCCGAGCTCTCTATTCATCCACCAAGACAGTCTCACGTCCAGCCAACACCTACTCCTCTGAGTGCCTCAAAGCATAGTGCCCTTCTCGAAAGACTTGCTCCAGTGCTCTCTTCACCTCCGGCATGCAGACACTCCATGCCTGTAGCAGCTCCGGGTCTCATCAACTGGTCACTCTCTCCAAAGGCTGATAACTGAACCGACTGGGGGTCTAAGGGGCAACGCCCCCAGCGGGGTCAAGGGGCAGCTCCCCCGCGGGGTCCTGGGGCAGCGCCCCTGCCGCCAAGACCAATTTAGCACTCTCAAACCCACACAGAAGTCTATGGAACACACCATTTTGTGATTTTCTTTTGATCCCATACTCTTTTCTGTAAAGCGCTTATGTTTTCCTTACTACCTCCTTATGCCCTTCCCTTCGGTACCATAAGTTACTCATTTTGAACTGTTTTGATTTGTCATCGTTTTTTTTTAATTTTTTAAGAATCTTCCACTGCTGCCAGTCCTTCCTTGTTCCTATTAAAGATATAACCATTTATTGCTTTGCTTAACTTCTGTAAGGATTCCTTCCTCGTTTTCTTTCTCTCCCTGGCTTTCCTTCCATACCGTACAGAATGCCCAAATATAACCAAAATAATACTGATCAATGTTCCCAATTATGCCGCACCTATGTGTTTGTACGACTTCTCTATCTTATGCCATGACCGTACAGATATATATCCCTTGCGTTTTTATTTCTCACGGCGTGTGACTTGGCCGTACGGTTGCAGTACAGTGTCCTGCCTGCCGTACGGATGATGCTTCTTTCCACACCGTACGGTGTCCTGGCTTTGCTGTGTGCTGGTTTCCGCGCTACTGTACGGTATAAATGTTCTTTTGCCGTACGATGTGAAACATCTACTTGGTCTTGCCGTGACCGTACGGTAATCCAATGTCCTTGCTGGCGTACGGCAGTCCTATGTTCATGTCACTTTTACTTCCCATCCGTACTGCCGTACGGTATATACTTCTCTTCTTTTGAGTTTTACTTCTCAGTTGCCGTATGGCACCCACACTATACTCTCTTCTCCCCTCACCGTACGGTGGCGTGAAATGCCCCTACCGTACGGATGTCTCTGCTATGATATATTTTAAATGCCGTACGGATACTTAGCGCTGCAATATATTTTCTTTTTTCTTTTTTTTTAATTAGTTTTTTTTTTTTTTTTTCCACCGTACGGTCATGCATAGCCGTACGGGTGTTTTTCCATTTTCTGTCTGGAGGCTTTGGTCGCCCGTACGGACGGCTCTGCCTGCCGAGTCCCTCTCGGTTGCTCTGTCCCTCCTTTCGGATCCATCCTCTCCGGGTAAAGTTTCAATTTGGTTCCGTTGCTGCCGTCATGTATCCGTTCGTCGAGAGTCCACAAAGTGTGCAGTCGTTCCCTCTCCCTGTCGCCGAGTCTGTTTTCCATGGCGATCCAAAAGCTTGGAACCATAAATTCTACAGGGACCACGGCCTCTTGCCCGTACATAAGAAGAAGAAGAAGGAGAATCAAGATTTTGAAGGCTGCGGTCTTCCACACAGGATTCCAGTCGTCTCCCACCAGAATGATTTTCTCATCTGTCTCCGTATCCAGATTCAAAGGTTTCATCGTTGGTTCTTCGTACTTCATGGCCTCCTTGTTTTTAAATTGGTGTGCGGGTACGGTGTCCATTGTAGCTTCTTCCTTATACTCCCCGTACTCTGGAGGATATTTATTTGGCTCCTCTTCGTCGATGCTTAATGCATTACAAGAGGGTGAGAACATCTCATAGTCCTCCTGCTGCCAATGGAACAATCCATTTAGTGAATCTGTGTCATCCTCTGAATAGCATCCTCTGAGTTTTAATATGCCTTCGGCATCTGGATCCATCCCCTCGCTCCCTTCGTCTCGTGGGTCATTCTCCCCTTCCGATTCAGATCCCGAGGAAGAGGCAAGTTCCTCGCTCACCAACTGGGTCTGGAGATCAATAGTAAATTTCTTGCCTCCGCTCTCCATCGAGAGTGTATTCCGTTTCCAGTTGTGGTTTGCCTTCGCTGCCACCAGCCATCCTCTTCCGAGTATGGCATCATACCCTTTCTGTTTCAACGGAATGACCACAAAGTCTAGCACAAATGGTTGTGCACCCATAGTGACTTGTTGTGCCATCAATGTGCCGAGGGGTTTAATCCCGTGCTGGTCGGCACTTAGCAGATTAAACGTAGGTGGCCACAGAGTGGGCTTTCCTAGCTTTTTCCATGTGTCCTCCGGGAGGACGTTTACCCCGGATCCGCTGTCTACTATAGTATCCGTTAGGATGGTGCCCAGTATGCCCATCTCCACCACGACTGGATGTCTGCCATTGTTGACGGCGAGCAACATTGGATTTGTCACCGAGTTTCCCGGTACGGAAGCATCCGTGTGTCTCGGTTTGGGTTTATCAACCTTTGTACCCAACAACACTGTCCCCAATTGAGGCATGGTGTATAGGAGGTCCTCTAGCTTGACAGGCACCTCCAGTTGAAGCATCTGCCATACAATGTTCCTCTCCGCATCTGTGCAGTAGGGTCTGGATGATTCGTGTGTCTCTCCCCGTTGGGCTTTCATCGCCCTTTCTATTTCCTCCCTTGCCTCCGCCATTCTCTGCTTCTCCGTTCGGGGATGGGGGTAGCGGGCTTCCTTCGCTTGCCCTCGAGTAAGAGCAAGTATAGCTTCTTTAATCTGTGTGTTGCCTTCGATATCAATCACATTGGCCCCTACGCCAGACTTCGGACAATTAGCATCTTCATGGTCCCCAGGGCCGCACCACTGACACAGCTGCTGAGGGGCATCATTATTGTTACACTCGCTTGCGTAATGACCCCATTGGTTGCATGCCCTACATTGGATCATTGGGCGTCCCTTCGCGTCATACTGGACCATGTTACGGGTGGAGTTATTATTGTTCCCTCCTCCACCTCGCTGGTTGCCACGGTAACCTCTTGAAGATGCATTATTGTTTGGTTCCGTCCCCCCTGATGTGGATGGTTGTTCTTGTGTATAGAGCACTTGTTGGTTATGTGCCTTCAGATTGTATGGGCATTCCTTCGTAGAATGTCCCATAATCTAGTAGATGTCACAGAATGCCTTCTTGGGACAGGCACCCTTTGTGTGGCCGCTCTCCTTACAATCCATGCACCACAGTTCATCATCCTTGCTTGTTGTCCCCTTCATTGTCTTAAACTCTTTTAACATCCGTTCTATATCCTTCTGAAGGGCCGTGACTTTCTTCTTCGGCTTCTCGTCGCTGCCATTCTCCTCTTCGAACGTATCGTCTTTGGATGACGAAGATCTATTCTTCTTCTTTTTGGCCGTCTTATCTTTGCTTTCCAGGTCCATGGCCCGGTTGTATGCATCATTGTAGGATGTCGGAGGCACAATTTTCATCTTCCGTCGTAGCTTAGGATTCAAGCCCTCGACAAACCACCTCTTCTTTAGGCCGTCAGCCAGTTGGCTTTCCATCTTTCCAACTAATTCCTTTAGCCGGCGGCCATACACTTGTACGGTCTCCCTCTTCCCTTGCTTCATTCCATAAATCTCTGAGACTATCTCATTATCGTCTCGTAGTAGCCGGAATTCCTTTTCGAATCCCCCCTTCAGGTCATCCCATGTGGTTATGTTCGTTCTATCCAGATCCGCGTACCAGTCAATGGCCACGCCTCTCAGTGTGGCGGGGAACTGCCTCATCCATTCATTTTGGTCAGTCACCCCGTTGGCTGCCCAGATGGTTTCACACGTACGACAATGCCGTACTGGATCGTCCTTTCCATCATCATGGAATTTTGGCAACTTTTCCTTGTGTCGCCATGGTTGGTCGGGCTGATTTTGGTTGTTGCATGCGCGATGGATTTTGTGCTCCTGCACCGCTTGTGCTAGAACCGGTGCCCACGTTCCCTTGGCCGATTACTAATGGTACTTGTATCTGTGTAGCGGGTGGGACCGTATTGTGTGGAGTCGTTGGCTCCAATGGCGGGTTTGCCTGCGCGTCCTGTGTGTCTTCGGTCGTACCTTCCCGTGTGCCTTCGGCTGTACTTCCCCGTGTGCCTTCAGCAATGCGCTCACCTTCGTAGTTCCCTTCCTCCGCATGCCACGTGCGGTTCAAGTCTTCAAACTGGTCTTGCTCTTCCTGAAGCAAGACTTGTCTAAGTCGTGTTTCTTCGAGTAGTTCTTCTCTACTCCGCACTCTCTGATGTTCTGACGAGATGAACAATTCCCAATCGGCCCCTGCACCTTCTGTACCACTTCCGGGGTTCCCTTTGGGTAACCCTTCGGCAAGCTGGTCTTTGGCAAGTTGCCTCAGCCTACACCGACGTTCACGCTGTTGCGCGGAGATCAAAGCCTTCTATGTGGCTTCCCCTTCATCATCTCGTGCCTTTTTATTTCTATCTTTATTTAAGACATCGGGCATAAATCCTTCCCTCAACTCTCTTCCCGAGTATGTCTAGGCAACGGCACCAGATGTTTACCTGTTGGGGTAAACTTAGTATTGCATAGACATAGTACAGGAAATATAATAAACACAGAATGTATCCTAGAATAATAAATACTTTCATTAATCATTCCATACTGGCAAGTACATTTACATCGTAATGATCATACAATCATATCTCCCATGTCCATCCTCCGAGAGGGTATGTAAACTACCCGAAGGGCCACGATTGAAGCGTCGTGACGGAACTATCTAACCCCTCGGTCACTAACAACCGAGACTAACATAATACTTTATTAATATAATAACCGGTACATTCAAATACCCCGACAACATCGGCCATGGATAAATTTAAAACGAGTGGCCCAAGATTGCACCAAAAATTTAAAACAAAGATTGGATCTCATAGAAACATGCATAAAGAAGCTTGACCAAGGATAAATCCCCTCACAATGCAAGGTCAATGGTCCACGGGGATCAAATGGACCATAACCAAGAGATCGTTAACAATACCTAATAGGAGAGAGGGACATGATAGCCTCCCCTTTTCGAAATTGCTTGCACACTAGCAATTTTAGATTAGGATACTCTAAAATTTGCTCGCTTTTCGATTATAGCATCCTCAATTGGTAAGACCTTCCATTTTGACAAGATACTCCTTGATTGTACGAATTTTTAGCCTCTTCTCCCTAAAGTGATCTCATTTGGCTCTAATGCAAGTTTGCCCTCATCATCAAGTGACGAAAGCTTCTCTGAAATGGCGACTCACTACCCAAGCACCCTTTTAAAGGGAAGAGACATGAAACACATGTATGTTATTATTCGTAGGAAGCTCTAATGCCGCTTCACCTATTCACTTAATCACTTTGCGAGGATCATAGAAGTCTGGCTTTAGCTTCTCTATGACACTTTTCTTCAAGAACGATTGCCTATAGGGTTGTAAGTGAAGATAAACCAAGTCTATTGGTGTAAAATTGTGCTCAATTTGATGCCAATCTGCATATATCTACTGATTCTAGGCCTATTATAAGTTATCTTTGAGGGATCTAAGGAATCTTGACTCTCTTTAATCCAATCCTTTGCCTTGGGTGCTTTATTATCTTTGAATGCCAAATACACAAATGTAGCAGCCTCATAGACATAGAGTGCTTTGTAGGGTTACATCCTAGTCAACATATGATTGGTGCTGTAGCAATATTCCCCTAGATGAAGTCAACAAATCAATGCCTTTGGTTGTGCTGCCGTGCAGTTCCGCAAGTAGCCTTGTACCCACTTATTCATGATCTCGATTTGTCATCAGTTTGAGAGTGATAACTAGTACTTGTGGTTAGCTGGGTGCCTTCCAACCTAAAAAGTTCCATCTAAAAAGTGCTAAGGAATCTACTATATCTATCATTGCAATACTCATTGGGAGTCCATGCAACTTGAAAATCTCTCTAAAGAACAACCCCGCAATTGCACCACTCTTAATCCTGTCGGGATGGTGAAGAAGTGGGTATACTTGGTTAATTGGTCAACCACCACATAGATGCAATCCTTGCTCTATATCTTGGGAAGTCTTGTGATAAACTCCATCGAAATGTTCTCGCAATTATGATTCCGAATAGGTAGGGGATATAATCGTGCTGGAAATGTATGCTCAAATTTGTTCTGCTGGCAGGTCGCACACTCATGACGAATCACAACACATCATCCTTGAGGCCCTTCCATGAGAACCTCTCACATATTTGTCATATGTCTTGAAGTATTTGGGGTGTCCTATCAATGGTGACTCATGAATTACTCGTAGAATCTTCTCCTTAAGCTTTGACTCCGAAACCAAGAAGATTTTGTCCTTGTAGTAGATAACATTGTCCACTACCTTGTATCTATCATCGTGAATTTGGCCATCCATCAATTGCAAGCGAAAGTGATTTTGGAATACTCAACCAACAAATGCGCTTTCCAATCAACCAAGACCTTAGACAAGGAGCATATGACAGGTCTCCTAGATAAAGCATCAACGACCACGTTCTTCTTTCCCTTTACATACTTGGTATCAAAGTCAGTCCTGAATTGTGCTCATCCACTTCTGCTCCAAAAAGTACCTAAGATTGTTGTGGTTGGTCCTAACCATGAACCTCACACCAACCAAGTACTACCTGAACTTAGCCAATGCGTGCTTGATCGTGAGCATCTCCTTCTCATAGATCGAGTACAACCTCTTGGTATCCTTCAGTTGCTTGCTCTCAAACACAATGGATTGACAATTTTGCATCAGCATTGCTTTGATGGCCTCCCCTGATGCGTCAATCTTAAGGACAAATGACTGAGTGAAGTTATGGAACACTAGGACTAGACAAGTGCTCATAGCCTCCTTCAAGTTGTCAAATGTTGTTGTGCTTCCTTTGTCCAACTTAATGCACCTTTCTTTGTGAGGTCAGTCAATGGGGCTTTGAGCTGTGAAAATCTCCTCACAATCTCCTATGGTAGTTGCATAGACCAAAGAATCTATGTAACTCCTTTGTCCAACTTAATGCACCTTTCTTTGTGAGGTCAGTCAAGGGGGCTTCGAGCTGCAAAAATCCCCTCACTATCTGTTGTAGTAGTTGCATAGACCAAAGTATCTATGCAGCTTCACGAGTGTCCTCAAGGGTGGCTAGTCTAGAATCGCTTGGATCTTCTCCTAATGCACTTGCATTCCTTGTGTGCTGTTGATGTGGCCTAGGTATAGAATCTTTGTCATGCCAAACTCCAATATGGATTTCTACGCATACAATGATTGTGCCTCCATCATTCCCAAAACCTCATCCAAGGGCCTCAAATGATCCTCTTGTGTCTTGTTGTACATGAGTATGTCATTAAAGAACACCAACAAAGTCTTTTGCAACTGCTTGTTGATGTGGTTCATGCAAGATTGAAATGTAACAGGTGCATTGGTCGATCCAAAGGGCATGAAAAAGACTCATAGTGACCATAGTGGCATTGGAAGGTTGTCTAGTGAACATCTTGCTCCCTTACTGGAATCTGGTGATATTTGGATCTAAGATCTATTTTGAGAAATAGACCACCCCATGAAGTTCATCCAATAACTCATCAATTTGTGGGATGTGGTGCCTACTTTCGTTTGTCTTCTTGTTTAGGGCTCAATAGTTGGTGCACATCTTGAGAGTCCCATCTTCCTTCACCCAGGTCGTTGAAGATGCAAAAGGGCTTGAACTAGGTTTAATATGTCCCATGTCTAGAAGCTCTTCAATTGCCTTTTTGATTTCATCTTTGAACTTTTGGGATGGCTGTAAGGAGTTGTGATGATTGGTTTGGCTCCCTTCTCCAACTTAATCGTGTGCTCAAAGCCTCTGTCTAGTGGTACCCTAGGGGGGATGTCTCTAGAAACCAAGTTATGTTTGCTCAACATTGTCTACAACTCATTATCCTAGTAATGTGTAGGCTGGCTGTCCAAAGGTTTGGAAGAGACCAAGCACTATATTGCCCATACCACGTCATCATGCTTGAAAATTTCCTCCATGCATTTAGTCAAAACTATTCTAGACTCTCCGTTAGACATTCCTTGCAAAACCACCTTCCTATCCACCTTGAATGTGAACTCCAAATGCTTAAAGTTGTGGGTGTACTTGTCAAGAGTCTCCATCCATCGAATACCCAAAATGACATCTGTATCATCCAAGTCCAGCACAAAGAAGTCATTTGTGATTGTAATTCCCCATTGCGATGCAAATCTAGGGCACCAAATGTGTGCAAAGTAGAAGTTGGCCTTCTACAACCTTGACATCAAATGCCTCGTGTTCTTTTGTTTGCAATCCTCTCTTGTCCACTAAGGAGGCATTGATGAAATTGAGAGTGGCCCCACTGTTGAGCATGACAATGACTCATTGCCCTTGTAGTAGGTCACATAGTTGAAATAAGTTGCAGCATGGTGTATTAGATAAGGTAGCAATGGTACCTCCCTTACGATTGTGGCTATCTTCTCTGCATGGGGTGGCTCCTCAAATACCTTAGCTATGTGGTCTTCCTCCTCACTGTTTGATACAACCTTGATGTAATGAATCTTCCCTTTGCCAAGGCTTCTGTGATTGGGCTCCCACGATTCCTTGCAGCTGAAAAAGGCTTCCTTCTCTTTAGGTTTTGCTTGGTCGCATCATCCATTGGAGTCCTCTTGGGCCAATCCTTCTGGAAACAATTTCTTACCTTTGTCCTTTTATGGAATGGGTGCCCAAGGAAGAGTTTGATTCTTGGAGGTAGACGTGGCCATGATTCTTTTTGAAAGTGTGCTAGGGCTAAGGGCCTTGACCCAACCCTTCAAAGAATCCCCGAAACCATCCATGAAAAGAGTTATTAACCTAATCTCTGATATCTCCGTCACCAAGAGTGAAAGCCTCTGAAACTTTGTGAAATGGCTATCCACTAATCCTCTTGACTCGATTGTGCTAACTCCTTGAAGTTGAGCTTGAGATCCTTCCCATCAAATATGTCAATGAGTCTTTCTGTGAAGTCGACATAGGATATGATTTGATCATGTCTCAGTGGTACAACTCTGTGGTGCCACCATTCATGAGTAGTCCCATCAAGGTGTAATGTTGTGTACTTGATTGCTTCATCTTTGGGCATTGGATGGAGCTGAAAATATGTGTTTGCCCTCTGCAACCAAGCTTGTGTTAATCTTCCAGATCCATTGAGGAAGAGGAGGCTTAGCTTGCATATCTTTTGCCTCAAATCATTATTATAGTCACTATTACCTCTGGTTGGCAAGTGTCTCATCCTTAGATCCATGTAGTCCTTAAGAGACATGTTCGGTCGCAATCCACCATTGAGCCAATCTTGCTTGAACTGTTCTTGCAACTCTACCGATGAAGGGGTATGGTTTTGTTGTTGCTTGGTCCTCAGTGGAAAGGAGGGCATCCGTCTTGAATTAGTGGCTGAGGACCGATGAATGTGGGTCCTCCCATTGACTAAATCACCATTGTGGCTGTTGTTCTCTCCATCAAATGAATGATTGCATCAACAATCCTTTGCTGTCCTCTCGCTAAATTGCCCAAAATGGCCAAAATGCTTGGATCCGGCTGAATGTCTCCCATTCTATCTAGTGAGTGGTGTCTTCTCCTTTGATAGACTATATAAACTTGTCTCTTTCTGCTCATAAACCTCAACCTAGCAGGCTGGCAAGGGTCAAGGCTTTGATACCACTGAAATATTCCAAGTATGCAACGACACGAAAAATATGCCAAAACACAATATGCTTGGAAGGAAATGGCTACCAATCTTAGATTTAGAGAAACACTTGAGTACAATTGAGAACAATAAGCACCTTGGCCTGCAAACAATGATCTGTGTTGGAAAGCACAGAAGGATCAATGATATTTGGATTGATGGGAGCTTGAAATATATGTCTGATCCTACGATTACTACAATCTCTACCGCTGTCCTCTGATTGCTGATGGAATGTGGGATGTCTCTTGTCCTCCTCTGAGCTTGACAACAACCAATGATCGATACTAATGTGGTGCTAAAGTAGATGATGTTGTGACTACACCACAGGTGTATGCTGCTGATAATTTTCCCGCCACTGTTATATGCTGCAGTTCTTGGACTGATTCTAATGTAGGTTGCCGCCCTTGCGCAATCTGATATGTTAGTATCAATGAAGTATATCCCTTGTCTGATGGGATCACATCCCCAAACACAATATATGTAACACTGGAGTAGATCTCTGTACAATTTGAGATATAGTATTGCTGAAGTGAGTAGATCACAGCCTGAACACAATGTATGTATCGCTGAAAGGAAACGTCAAGCAATTGCTATAAAGGTCACTTCACCTCCGGTATGAGCAGATCGCTGTGTATTATGGAGGTGCTGTTGATTATTGCAGCATATGGTGAAATAGAACAATGTCGATTTGTCTCTGCCTTTGCCAATTTGGTCTCTGCTAAGAGACTTCACCAAATTGATATCAATAACAAACTAGGGAGGATATTCCACCTCAGAACTCCAACTCAGAATTGCAAGTAAGAAATAATATGATTGATGATCCTAAAGACTACCAAGAGACAGATATTTATATAAGGTTGCTCACCTCCACAAGATGCTAATCAGCCAGGCATAAATTTGTAATGTGTGACCCAAGGCTGGCGCCATAAATTTTAAACAAAGATTGGGTCTCATGGTAACGTGTAAAACGAAACACGCCCAAGGATTGATCCCCTTGCAATGCAAGGTCAATGATCCATGGGGATCAAATGGACCATAAACAAGAGATCGCTAATAGGACCCAATAGGAGAGGGGGACATGACAATGTGTATTGACTACCATGCATTGAATAAGATAGCTAATCATCCACGGGGATCAAATGGACCATAAACAAGAGTTCGCTAATAAGACCCACTAGGAGAGGGGGACATGGCAATGTGTATTGACTATCGTGCATTGAATAAGAAGACTATTAAGAAAAGATATCCAATTTCTTGGATTGATGAATTATTGGATGAGCTTCATGGTGCTATTTTCTTTTCAAAAATAGATCTTAGATTGGTTTACAATAAGATTAGAGTTTAGGAACAGTTAATTCCCAAGACTGCTTTCAAGTGTCATTTTGGATGCTACGAGTTTCTGGTTATGCCCTTTGGGTCAACCAATGCATCGGCCACATTCTAGTCTTGCATGAAACATATTTTCAACAAGCAGTTGAGGAAATATTTGCTTGTGTTTTTCAATGATATACTCATGTACAACAAAACATGGGTGAGACAACTTAAAACTTCTCGATTTAGTCTTGAGTATTATGGAAGCACAATTGCTATATGTGAAGGATTCCAAATGTGAATTCAGCATGACAATGATTTTGTACTCGGGCCACATTATTAGTGGACTGGTGGTTTAGCTGCATTAGGAAAAGATTTGGGCAATTCTAGATTGGCCACCACCAAAGACACTCGTGGAGCTGTGAGGATTCTTTGGTTTATGTAGTTATTACAGGAGGTTTGTTAAGGGGTTTTCACAGCTTGGGGCTCCCCTAGCAGATCTTACCAGGCAAGGAGTGTTTAGGTGGACAGATGAGGCACAATATGCATGTGATAAACTAAAGGAAGTTATGAGTACTTGCCCCGTTCTTGCGTCACCAGATTTCACGCAATTCTTTGTGCTGGAATTTGATGCTTCAGGAGAGGAAGTTGGAGCAGTGTTAATGCAGGATAGGCACCCCATCGCTTATGAGAGAAGGAAACTCAGACATGCATACATTAATATAGACACAAAATATATAGATACATCAATATATTTATTAAATATATTTAATTGCATTCACAGGAGTATATCTTTAAGTATGTATAAGTATTTAAAAAATATATAAATGATAATTTACACGAAAACATATTACTATAATTCATTATTTCAATGTCAAATGTCAAATCAATACAAAGAAAGATGAGAAATTTTAAAGATGAGGAATTTCATCTTTTTAGGGTTTTGTTTAGGTGTTTCTGTTTCAGTCTCTGGTCTCTTGCCAGTGCAAAGTTTAGGAGTTCAATCTAGGTCCAGGAGTGTCATCAAAAGTGAAAGGAAGAAAGCATGCGCAAATGAGTATTTTGATACTACAGAACTTGTGATGGCTTGAAAGATTTGGTGTGTTTAGTAGAGTATGAAAAATCCACAAGTTGTCACCAAGTCTGCCCAAGTCTAGGGGCATTGAATTTGTCTAAGTGTTTGAGAATTCCTTGTTTGAGCATGAAGTCCGCTCAAGAAAAGGGAGGAAAATTCTTAAGTCAGTGAAATCTGATCAAGAAAGTGTTGGAAAATTCTAAACATCACATGAAGTCTGCCTTGGTGAGACGGTGAAAATTGAAAAGTGTTGGAAATTCCTTGAATCAACATGAAGTCTGCCTAACCGAGGATGATCTGAAAATATGGTTAAGGCATAGAATTTCCACAAGTGAAAACCAAGTTCGCCTAAGTTTGTAGATTGCAAATTTTGACGAGTGTTTGGAATTTCCACAAGCAGACATAAAGTCCGCCCCCCTCATGATGTTGAAATTTCGCCGAGTGTTGGTGAAGGGAGAAAGAAAATTGTCTTAGGGAAACTTGAAGAATTCCTAAATCCAAGCAAGGTCTGCCATGGAGAGAGAGCTTTCAAGGGAAAGATGAGAAAGTGGCTAAAGGCATGTGAATTCCTTAATCCTCAACGAAGTCTGCCCAAGGAAATAAGAAGGAATTGAAAAGATGAGGAATTTGCCAAGAAGGCGTTGAAATTGACTAAGTGTCAAGGAAATTCACAATCAAATATGAAGTCCGCCTAGTGTTTGAAGAAAATAGTTCTAAGGCATAGAAATTTCCAAATCAGACTTCAAATCCGCCCACACATGAGAAGTAAAAGAGATGCTCAGTGGAAATTTGGAAGAATCCTCAAATGACCAATGAAATCCGCCATGAGAAGAGCTAGCAAGAAGGAAGGGAATAGTTATCCAAGTGTGGAAAATTCCTAAATCTAAACCAAGTCCGCCCATGGGGGTGTGAAAATTCTGAAATTAACATCAAGTCTACCAAGGAGAATAAGGAAATTCCTTAACATCACATGAAGTTCGTCCACAAGGAGAGAAGGAAAGTTTAGAGAAAAAAGAAAGGAAATCAACTTGGGAAAGAAAGCAAGATGAAGTTGATACATAGCAAAAGTTCTAGAAGCAAGAAGAATTCAATTTGAAAGAAATTCTAAAGAAAGCTAAATTGTAATTGATTTGGAAGAAAGTTTTAAAAACAAAATGAAAATCAACTTGAAAAACTTCTAGAAGAAAGCAGAAGGAGGTCAATTTGTGAAGAAAGTTAAAAGAAGAAAGCAAAAGGAGGTTGATTTGTGAAGAAAGTAAAAAGAAAAAAGCAAAGACAAAATACTAACTTGTGAAGAAAACAAAAATTTCTAAAATCACAAGCAAAACAAGTTTTTTCCAAGCAAGAAAGGTAAAATCAGAAAGAATGAAATAAAGCAAGTTTTTAGCATCTTCAAAGAGGAAATTGACCAAGTTAAATGGAAGAGAGAAGCATGCTTTAAAGCTGATAAAGCTTCTCTAAGAAAGTCTACCAAGAAGAGGAAATTAAAGAAGGAAAAATCAGAAAAATAAAAAAACAGAGGAATAAAGCAAGAGAAGTTCGATCCTTTCAGGGATATTCATTGACTCTTATAAATGCATGGACATGGCAAGGTAGAAATTGCAGCTTTGGACTTAGCAATTCTTTTTTGATTTCTGATGAGGGAGAAGGTATTGGACGACTTCAGACTGTCAAGAAGGAAATTTCATGATAAATTCCTTGGCACAGATCAGAAATTTCAGGTTTGCTGATGGATTTATTCAAAATTCCACATTCTTTCAGGTTTAGAGGCATTTCTTAAGCTAAGTTTTCTGATATTCAAAGGGATTTCCTGTTGATGTATGTAGCATTGGTCAGATATGTTGATGTTTTGTAGCTTCAGTCGGATAAACACTATGAGTCAATACTAGTGAAGATATGTATATATATGTTTAGTATTTATGAGATTTATATATATCCTTAAATATATATATATATATATATATATATATATATATATATATATATATATATATATATATATATATATATTATTATGTAAATATTAGAGAAATTAATATAATAATGACTTAAGTGATATTATGTATATATATATATATATGTATAATCATAATTGTCATTATATTAATTACATAATAATGAATAGACATGTCCCATGAAGGGGCATGTCTCTTCTTGGCTCATTCTCAATATAAATGCAAGAGATTGATGCATTTGGAAAACATACACTTTACAGGCAGTGCTATTACATTTGCAGTGATCCTAAAACTTAACATGGTATCAGAGCCAAGCTGCAAATGATAAGAACAAGAAGTCATTGGTTGAAGGCTACCATCCAGAATGATATAATCCACTGTGTATATTGGCCGACAACAAATTAATATATTAATCGTTGATAAAAGGAATGAATTGCCAACGTTATGGCCAACGATGAGTAATAATATCAAGTACAATGAAAAACATTATAAGTGATCAAACATGGAGTGGATGTGACTATGGATGGGCAGGAGACATGCCTTTTCCCCTTGTACCTAGTCATTCCAAAACTCAGGCTATATAGGAGCTTATCATATGCGATTAGGAATTTACTACCTCAGTCACGAAAAAACAAACAAAAAAAAACATCAGACATAACTCCTCAACCAATGAGCATCCTAATCGTCTGCACAACCAGAATACCATATTTAGTCAGCATAAGTATTAAGTCCAACCAGTGCAAGAGACTCACGAGCTAGCAATATGAGAAGAAAACTAAACAGATATGAAGGGAGAGGATAGGAAGAAATGAGAGTTTCTTTTTTCCCAAAATGATGGTTGTGTTGCTGAAAAACACTAGGTCAATCTGCATTTCTTGGGTGGGCGTCTGCAAAATTCAAAAATCCCGTATGATGAAGTATGTCTGGGCATCTATATTTGGTGGTGCCTCACGAATATGGCAGCAACTATTGAAGTCTCGGCCAACATTATTTTCCATCAAATTCTTAATATTTCATGGTTGCAAAAACCTCCAGTAAAAACCTATTGCCTGTATGGTGCCCTAAGTTGGTTTATGAACCATGTGAGGCAACATTCAATGTCTTTTAGGTGATCTAGTGTTTTGAGAAGCTTTGAGTCGTCAATTGTTGTAGAAAATTTTGTATTAAGTAGTATATTTATAAGATGGTACTTGCAAATGATTTCGAAGCATCCTATCTACAAACCTCACTTCGTAGCGCTGGCTTTGTGATTAGGGATGTCACAGGTCGTGGATATGGACAATAAGAAACATATATGATAACACGTAACAGATTTGTATACATATGATAATGTATAGCAATTAAAAAGGGGAAGAAAGGGATGTAAGTATGTGCAACAATTTTGATTGAAGACTAATAATAATATGGTGGTCAACTTTGAGGAAGTGTAATTATGAATAGTTGTGTCTAATGAAGAGGTATATCTAAGTAAATAAAGATGTATGAGGTAGACCAAACAACCTCAATCAGATATCAAGGAATTATATTCAAAGAGAATGGAAATCAATAAGAAGGAATTGGCAAAGTTCACTATAAGATACAAAGTCATCGTGGAATATAGAGGTTGTTGTATTATGGTTACGAGATAAGTTTGATTGGAGTAATATTGCTGACAAATGTTTATAAGTAGACGTTTTCTATTTTTTTGCATATGGATCCTCATTGGAGAAACTTGTATCAAGGATTTTGATGCGCAGATAAGTATTTATTATCCTTGAATATTACTTTATCTACTCATTGTAATCTCTCTTATTTGTATTTCTATATGTACTATAAGAGCTATTTGCCTTGATCTTTTCTGAGGATGCTCTTGCAAGAAAAAGAAGACTGATATCAGATTTAGAGGGAGTTTGACTCTTCAGAGGTAACTTTGGATGGGGAGCTCAGAGGAGTGATATCAGACTCAAAGAGAGTCTGACAATTCATCTTAAGAAATCTTGGATGAAAAGATCAACAAATTGATATCTGCTCAATGAGTTCTTCTCTGTGAGAGAACTTCGAGGTGAAATCCCTTGTTTCCACCCTCTGCGCTGAGGCATGGTGGATGTCATGTGTGTGACTTCATGTTTTTAATGGGCCTTCCCCCTGTGTACATCATGAGGAAGTGACGACTTCCAAATGATTATCACTTGTATTTGTAGAAGTTATTGAAAGGTGATGATCTTACAATAACTTAATCTTCTATTATGATGGACATCCTATGATTTCTAAACAAATCATGATAGATGATAACTTGCATGGTGGATTAAGTTTTTTAAATAGACCATGAATGTTCCTATGGTAAGTATCATTGAGGATACGTGTGCACATACCTTATGATCATTTTGAGTATTTGGTGAATATCATGAGACTTGATATTCTGAGGCCAAATTACTCAAAGTACTTGGTGAATATCATGCGACTTGATATTCTGAGGCCATTACTCTTGATATCATGAGATGATATCTAATTGGTGGGTATCTTCTGATCAAAAATATCCTTAATCATACCAACTTGATATTACATTGAGGTAATATCTAACCATGTGTTTATCCTCCCTAGCTAAGAGGGAGTGTTGATGTTTTGTAGCTTTAATCGGATAAACACTGAGTCAACACTAGTGAAGATATGTATATATATGTTTAGTATATATGAGATTTATATATGTACTTATATATATATATATATATATATATATATATATATATATATATATATATATATATATAATATTATTATTATGTAAATATTAGAGAAATTAATATAATAATGACCCAAGAGATATTATATATATATATATATATAATCATAATTGTCATTATATTAATTACATAATAATGAATAGACATGTCCCATGAAGGGGCATGTCTCTTCTTGGCTCATTCTCAATATAAATGCAAGAGATTAATGCATTTGAAAAACATATACTTTACAGGCAGTGCTATTACATTTGCAGCGATCCTAAAACTTAACAAGATAAATAAAACTGACTATATGATTATTATGAGAAATGATTTATTTCATATACATATATTGATATATAATAATTGATATTATTTATATATTAATATGCATATATATATATATATATATATATATATATATATATATATATATATATATATATATATATATATATATATATATATATATATAGTTGATCTATATTTATTCTTGTAATAATTATATAGTTAATTAATAAACTAGATTAATGAATAGAGATGTCCTATGAAGGGACATGTCTCTTCTTGTCCTTGTCATGTATAAATACAAAGAGATCGATGCATTTGGAAAATACATACAATCAGATAGTGCTATTACATTTGCAATGATCCTAAAACTTTAACATGGTATCAGAGCCAGGGTGCAAATGTAAGAGAGTAGTTTGTTGATGGTGAATGTGTGACTGTCTCAAAAAATACAGTCTCAGTACGAGGACCGTATCTCACAAATGAACTGTTGGATTTTGCTGAATTTTGGATATGTTGGTGATAAACAAATTTAGAAAAATCTCACTGGAGCGATTGGAGAGAAAATGTCAGATTCAAAAGTTATGACTGATTGTGTACGGGTCTATGCAAAATCTGTAAAAGAGCGAGGTTCCTTCTTTAAAGCCTAAACCACTTGAAGGGAGATTCAATCAGATTTAAGGTTGTCATAGTGTATAGAACCTTTGGATATTCAATACAGGTCTGTTACAAGCTAGGGTTGCCGTTGCTCCAAAAGATTGACCTGTTAATAGTTGCTACAACCACTAGACTTATAGAAGACACAAGAAGCGGTTAAGCCATGTCACAAATCCCGAGGGGAGCACTGACCATTTTGCCAACAATCTCCCCCTCAGTGTTACCCAAGGGGATTCGAACCTGTGACCAAGCTCTGATACCACTTGTTACAAGCTAGGGTTGCCGTTGCACCAAAAGATCGACCTGTTAATGCCCGATACAACCACTAGACTTATAGAAGACACAGTAGGCGGTTAAGCCATGTCACGAATCCCGAGGGGAGCGCTGACCATTTTGCCAACAAGGTCATGTGAAGAATTCTGGTAATGTTCGAGAACAAGGACATCATGCTGTGAGTTTGCATGATATTTTCTATATGGGCTCACCTTATAGAATGAAGTACTTGCAATTTATAAAAGATAAGTATTCCATGTTTTATTAATGCACATAATTTTTTTTAAGTTTGTAATTCATGCTATACTATTGGTTAGTAAAATCTTATATGCTTCTATCATTGGTATTTTCGGTCGAGATAGCTTAGTGAGCTATTTGTAATCTCTCTTTGACATACCTTCAGGATGGAAGCACAAGAAAATTGCATTCAAGGGAGAAAGAACTTAATGTTTTGAAATGAATTGATGATTGAGACCAGATGCAGAGGGAGTCTGACATTTCAAAAGAAGACAAGACGTTGATACAAGAACTTCAACTTTAGAGGGAGTAGATTGTTCAGTCAACTTGTGACAATCTTGATCATATTGATTGAGAGGGAGTTCACTATTGAAGGTGAAACACTTCTGAGGTAAACTTGATATAATTGATTATTATACTAATGAATCATGAATGTTTTTTTGGGCCTTGTGTAAATCATGAGGAAGTGACGACTTCCAAATGATTATCACTTGTATTTGTAGAAGTTATTGGAAGGTGACGATCTTACAATAACTTGACCTTCTATTGTGATAGACATCTTGTGATGGCTGAAACAGATCATAATAGATAGAAATTGTGGATAGAATCGTCGATTGAGGCAATCGACATTAAAGCTTGAGAAGCTTATGGGTAGAATCGTCGATTGAGGCAATCCACTCAAGAACTTGTGGATAGAATCTCCGATAGAGGCAATCCACACTAAAGCTGAGAGCTTGTGGATAGAATCGCCAATGGAGGCAATCCACACGAGAGCTTGTGGATAGAATCGCCGATGGAGGCAATCCACCTGAGAGATTGTGGATAGAATCGCCGATGGAGGCAATCCACTTGAGAGCTTGTGGGTAGAATTGCCGATGGAGGCAATCCACACGAGAGCTTGTGGATAGAATCATCGATGGAGGCAATCCACCTAAGAGCTTGTGGATAGAATCGCTGATCGAGGCAATCCACCTGAGAGCTTGTGGATAGAATTGCCGATGGAGGCAATCCACATGAGAGATTGTCGATAGAATCACCGATGGAGGCAATCCACCTAAGAGCTTGTGGATAAAATTGTCGATGGAGGCAATCCACACGAGAGATTGTGGATAGAATCGCCGATGGAGGCAATCCACCTGAGATCTTGTGAATAGAATTGCTGATGGAGGCAATACACACAAGAGCTTGTGGATAGAATTGTCGATGGAGGCAATCCACCTACGAGCTTGTGGATAGAATCGTCGATGGAGGCAATCCACCGAAGAGCTTGTGGATAGAATCGCCGATGGAGGCAATCCACACGAGAGATTGTGGATAGAATCACTGATGGAGGCAATCCACCTGAGATCTTGTGGATAGAATCGCCGATGGAGGCAATCCACACGAGAAATTGTGGATAGAATCGCCAATGGAAGCAATCCACATCTTGAGACTATGTTTCTATTGATTCCATCATGAGGATGATGCTTCTATTGCTTACATCTTAGGTTTGATTCTATCAGGTGTCATAAGTGTTGACATTGGATTGATTTATCCTCCCTAGCTAAGAGGCAGTGTTGATGTATGTAGCATTGGTCAGATAAATAAAACTGACTATATGATTATTATGAGAAATGATTTATTTCATATACATATATATATTAATATATATAATAATTGATATGATTTATATATTAATATGCATATATATATAGTTGATCTATATTTATTCTTATAATAATTATATAGTTAATTAATAAATTAGATTAATGAATAGACATGTCCCATGAAGGGACATGTCTCTTCTTGTCCTTGTCATGTATAAATACAAAGAGATCAATGCATTTGGAAAACACATACAATTAGATAGTGCTATTACATTTGCAATGATCCCAAAACCTTAACATTTCCAATCTGCTTGACAGGTTCTAAAAATTTTAAGCAGATTTAAAAGGAGTTTTTCATTCTTCCAAGTTTGTTCAAGAGTGATAAAAAATTGGCTAAGTGTTGACAACCTAGGTGAAGAATGCGGACCAAGAGATGAAATTCATTCCTCGGAACCAGGGAAAAGTTGGAAAATTGTGAAGTCTAAATCCAGTTGAGGTTGAAATCACCAAGTATTCAGAGAAAATTCCAAGTTCAAAAGAGGAAATGGACAAGTTTCAAAGGGAAAATGTTAAGTTTATGCATAGAAAAGAGATTGAACTCACTAAGGCCGCAATGGTGAAAATTGCTAAAGTATGGGAAATTTCTTGAAAATTAGATCTGAAAGTGCATTTCCAAAGATGGGACTTCATCATTTCTAAAATTCTAAAGGTCATTTCTAGATTAAAGGAAAGATTTGTGAAGTCATTTTAATGAGTTATTGACAACTTTCTCAATATTGTTTTGCAGGTGTGATGCAAGCTTGTACAACAACCCTAGATTTGGAGAGATCAAGATCAACGGAAGGAATTCAAATGGTAGAAGGACAGATGACATTCACAGATGAGGAAACAAACACAACCAATGACTTCATCACCTATAAAGACTTTCAAGCTAGGAAGAAGGATGGATGGACAAGGGAAGATTTCAAAGGCATCTTCCAAATTTCAAAGTTCACACCAAGAAGTCCGAGACCCTGGATTAAACATAAAGAAGAGCATTCAAAAGGGAAAAAAGTCTGAGTTCAAGGAGGTTTGGAGATGATGTAATTTGGGATTATTTTTCCAAAATCTCAAATTCCTAAAATTGTAGAAGAATTGTTCAAAGCTAACTTCATTCAAAGAGATAAGCATGCTGTGGTGGCACACACTTGTCTCCACCAATAAGATAATTTCATGCCTATGGTGTCCAGGTTCATCAAATATGTTGCCAAGGGAAGGATAAGGGGTGCTTTCTTTTAGAAGAAAGCTCCATCTAAGTTGTTCATTTTTCATTGGTTCTCACTAGATAATCATTGTAAACCTTAACTAGGGTATAGTTGTCTAAATCTTGTATTACAGATGTAATTGGTAAAATATTGGATGATTTATTAACTAAGAACGAAACGTTCTTATAGAGTTTACAAGGGAGATGTTTCTGAAAAGAAACATACAAATAATACAAAGAATCTACTATTAAAAATATTATTTTAATGCCTTGCCTTAATGGTCAACCTCTCAACGACACCAAAATGCCCCCTAAATTTGACAAACTTCTCTCCAAGTATGGACTTGGTGAGAATATCAACAGTTTGGTCTGCCGTAGGAACAAACTGCAAATCCACGGATCCATCTTCAACCAGCTGATAAATGAAATGATAGTGAATGTCAATGTGATTGGTTCGCTCATGGAAGACTCAATTTTTGGCAAGTTTGAGCATCCCTTGATTGTTACGGGAGAGGGGTGACGGGCCTTCCTGAGACACGGATGTCGGAAAGCATCCTGCGAAGCCAAACTGCCTCACAACCTGCTTTTACTATACCTTAATATTCAGCTCCCGTCGAGGAAAGAGATACTGGATGCTACTTCTTATTGGTAATTGGTAAAATATTGGATGATTTATTAATTAAGAACGAAACGTTCTTATAGAGTTTACAAGGGAGATGTTTCTAAAAAGAAACATACAAATAATACAAAGAATCTACTAATACAAATATTATTTTAATGCCCTGCCTTGATGGTCAACATCTCAACGACACCAAACTGCCCCCTAAATTTGACAAACTTCTCTCGAAGTAGGGACTTGGTGAGAATATCAATAGTTTGATTTGTTGTAGGAACAAACTGGAAATCCACGGATCCATCTTCAACTAACTAATAAATGAAATGATAGTGAATGTCAATGTGCTTGGTTCGCTCATGGAAGATTCGATTTTTGGTAAGTTTGAGCATCCCTTGATTGTCGCAAAAGAGGGGTGACGGGCCTGCCTGAGCCATATGGATGTTGGAAAGCATCCTGCGAAGCCAAACTGCCTCATGGCCTGCTTTTACTATACCTTAATATTCAGCTTCTATTGAGGAAAGAGATACTAGATGCTACTTCTTACTAGTTCAAGTGATAGACTTTTTGTCATCAATAGAGCCTGCCCAATCCGAGTTTGTGTAACCAATGAGTCGGGGATCTTTGGTTTGTCCATAGAGAATACCAAACTCTAGTGTGCCCTTGACATAGCGCAGGATGCACTTTGTTGCAGCCCAATGATCTGAAGTAGGAGCTATCATGAAGTGAGATATGTAACTCATTGTAAAGCTAAGATTAGTTCGAGTGGCAGTGAGATAGTTCAAACTGCCCATGAGTTGCCTGAATGCAGATTCATTCTCAACAGGAGAACCAGATTTAGCTGACAATTTTAGACCAAACTCCATAGGTGTAGATTGAGGTTTGTAGTCTTGCATTCTGAATTTGTCAAGTAGAGCCCGTGCATACTTAGACTGAGAGATGAAGATGCCATGTGACTGTTGCCAAACCTCGACACCTAGGCAGTAGTGTAGAAGCCCAAGGTCGGTTATATCAAAAGATTGGCATAAATTCTATTTTGATTGCTTGAATCAAACATGCTGAACAACCAGTGATGATCAAATCATGAATGTAAATAACTAGAAGGAAGATGTCATTGCCAGTAGTCTTGACACAAATTCGAGTCAGAAGGACTCCTGTAGAAACCCTGATTTGTGAGTTACTTATCGATTTTCATGTACCATGCTCGAGGAGCCTGTTTGAGGCCATATAGTGCTTTCACCTGTTTGAGTACTTGGTGTTCTTTACCGGAAACCTTGAACCTAGGAGGTTGCATCATGTACACCTCTCCCTGTAGATCACCATTGAGGAAGTTACTTTTGACGTCCATTTGATGGACCTTCCAGTCACATTGAGCTGCCATGGCGAGGACTAATCTGATAGTGCTCATCTCTGCTATCGGAGCAAAGGTGTCCTCATAATCAATCCCTTCACACTGAGAGAAGCCTTTGGCAACAAGATGACCCTTGTACTTATCTAAAGTACCAATAGCTTTGTATTTGACTTAACAAAACAAACACCTATGATTTTTTATGAAGGAAATACACCCACATTTTACAACTAAAATCATCAACAAAAACTAAAAAATACCTGGACCCAGTAATAGGAGTAGCCATAGGTCCACAAGTATTAGTATGGACTAGTTGTAATACCTTAGAAGCTCTCCAAGAGTCGCCATCTAAAAATGGAGTGCGATGTTGCTTCCCAGGTTAACATGCTCCTCATTTTTCAAGGTTTTGGCTTTGAATATCTAGTAGTCCAATGATAAGATCTTCCCGAACAAGCTGAGAAAGATAGTGCACATTTAAGTGCCCATACCACTGATGCCAAAGTGTACTAATAGAAGAGCGATGGGCTGCCATAGCAAGCTCTTGAGAACCACCACAGGCAACAAGTCTAAATAGACCATGATCCTCAGTCTGAGTTTCCCGATCAATGATACTGCATTGAAGGTCACGCCAAGCTGAGGGGAATGTCTCAAAATTTGACTAACGGAGAGGAGGTTGAGTTCCAATCCGGGAACATAGTACACATCAAGGAAAATCAGTTTCCTTCCTCTAGACTGAATTTGTATATTGCATTTTCCGACAACAATGTACTCTTCCCCTCCAAAAATAACTGAATTTGAGAATGGCTGAAAATCTATGAACCAATCCTGACCACGAGTGAAGTGGTGAGAGACACCTAAATCAATATACTAGACAAAGGATTTTACATGATCTACAAGTCTTTTAGCCATGGAGGCGTAAAAGGCAGACTCACCCTGCTCAGCGTGCTTTGCGGCATGCGCTTGAGGTTGTGAACCAGATTGCTAGCTTGAGCTGCTAAGCATTTACAACTCTCCAATGACATATGACCAAACTTATGGTAGTAGTTGCACTGAGTATTTTTCTTCTTCGAGCCTTTTAATGACTGAGCAGAGGGATGCTACTGAGAATATTGAGAGAACTGATAGGTGCTCGTGTCCTTATGAACATAGTTGGTTGAGAAAGCTTGTGTGTTTGAAGATGAGCTAGTACCATTGCTGAATTGTTGTTTCCAGCAATATGCAGATATCGGAAAATGACATATTAGAATGAGTAGAAGCAATGTTGGGAGTCTACCATTTCTTCCATTTTGCATCCAATGGCTTCCAATTGATCTCAAATGTCTTTGATTTTATTGAGATGATCTCGTAGGGACACCTGTTCATCCATCATGATTGAGAAGAGCATGTTCTTCAAGAAGAATGCACAACTTTTATTCGAGGTTTCATGCAAACCTTTTAGATGGCTCCAAATTTCTGCAGTTGTTTTACTGAAAGGAGCCTGCAAGAGTTGATCATCAATGACTGAAACTTGAAAGTTTGACGAGCATAACAACTTCTTGATTTTGCTCATCAAATTTATCCTTTGCTTGCTTCCTTGGGAGTTGGGACGATTAGTCTTGCCCAAAACAATTTTGTCAAGACATCAGTATTAAAAAATCTTCATCATACACTGCTTCCAGGTATTGTAGTTTCTGCCGTTGAATTTTTGACTCCTCTCAAGCAGGATAGTCATCAGAATGCCATTGTAGAAAATTGAGGTCAAAGGTGGTTTGACCAAATAGTGGCACAAAAATCGAGGTGGAGTGTATTCAACACATGAAAATCACTTGTTGAAGAAGATTGAGGCAAAAAATAGGAACAAATTTAGAGATTGAACAAGAGATTTTTGGGCACAAATCCCAATGTAATTTTTTTTGGAAGACCCCAAATTTTTTGAGAGAAACCCATAAAAGCTCTCGAAAAACCCACCAAGAATCAGCAATCAAAATTTGAAATTGACTATAATAACGATTCATTTTGAAGAAACCCTAGTCGACTGATCGAAAGACATCAAAACACTGAGGAAAAACGGTGAAAAATAGATGCCCTAGCCACAAAAGAAATACGAAAGGTTGAAATAAACCTTAGGTGGCAAAAAAAGACCACAAATTGGTCGAAAGTTGCAAAGAAAGCCGTTGCAGGTGGAGAAAAATGTCTCAAAAAAAGTTGTCTGCAACATAAATGAAGAAAGGTAGGTCGTGGGCACCAAGAAGCTTAACAAATGAGCTGTTGAATGCAAGAAATGTCGTCGCAGGCACTAGACAATCTTGTTGCAAAGACTAGAAGCCAAAAAAGATGGCGCGCAGGAAGAGAAGATCAATTGTTTTTGTGAAAAAACACGAAAAAGTTTAGGAAGAATCTTGTTGAGAATGACAAAGCCGTCATAGGTAACAAAGAAGTTGAAATAAAAACGGCTTGCAGTCGAGCAATGAGCGAATGGCAAACAAAAATGTTTGTAGAAACCCCGTGCGTAGGCAAAGTCTCGAAAGAAAGATGCTTGAAAATCGAGAAACCCCAAATTGTAGGGTTGTGCACGCGGTGAGCAAAAGTGCACGAAGTTGGGAGAAAACAAGATGAAGACGACTAGAGTCTAGACGCATCTAGAGTAGACGCGATTTCTTGAAACCCTAGTCAGGTTTGAAAATTATTTGCAAAAGAAAAATTCCTTACAATCCTAGGCTGAAAAATTAATTTCGAAAAATTTAATACAAATAATTTCAAAAGAGAAATTATAAATTTTTCGAAAAAAATTGAAGATGGCTCTGATACCATATTACAGACGAAATTGGTAAAATATTGGATGATTTATTAACTAAGAATGAACGTTCTTATAGAATTTACAAGGGAGATGTTTCTAAAAAGAACCATACAAATAATAGAAAGAATTTACTATACAAGATATTCACAATATCTAGAAGTGACCATTAAATATAGAAATTTCAAATAATCTAACTTAGGAGATATTATTTTAATATCTTGGCTATTTATCTTAAATTGATCTTGTCTTTTCATTTGTTTTTGAACTCCTATATAAATCCCACTCCTCTCATTTGTAAAGGGAGATTCAAAGAAATTGTTGCGAAAAACACTTCTTAAGTAAATTCATTGTTCAATTGTTGGTGAATTTAATATCTTTTGCAAGTTGCATGGTTTTTTATCTCTCACTTCAAGTAGGTTTTATTTTTAAGTTGTTAAATTGAATGAAGGATTTGATGAGAATGTTTATTGTGGAATCAATATGTTCATACTTTTGATAGTTGGATGATTTTCAGCTATTGTGCAAGGTTAGTTTGAACTTGTGATAGAAAACTTAACTTCCATTATTGTATTTATTGTTCGATTGTTGGTGAATATTTGTGATGTGAAAATTCATAGAATACCTTAGAAGATTGTATTGTTCTTGTGGAGTTGTTGAATTTGGTGAAGCAAGGATAGGTTTCAGATTCCATTTTTTGCAATCTTGTCTCTAGAGTTCATAGGATTAGTTGGGTTAGAATTATCTTTGTAAACCCCCTTCTTTACATTTTATTTTTAAAATCTTTGTTAGAGTTAAACCAAAAGAATCCAAAAAAAATAGAAAAAGGAAATCCAAAAGTTGAATGAAAAAATCTTGAATAACCATGTAAGTCCCCTTGGAGGTTTTCAACAAATCATCCTACCATGAGAGTCTATCCTAAACAACAAAATCCACATGCATTTGGAACCTTGGAGTTGTCTTTGTGATCACATAGTTGGTTTGTTTAGCACATTGAAGATTTTGATCAAGAGATGATAGAGTACCCTTGGTATTGAAACTCTAAAAAGTTGAATAATTGTTCTAACCAAATACCTGAATATATAGAGTTTACAAAAGCTTTTAACAAAAAAGCAAAGTCGTCTAAATATAGACGACTAAAAATAATCTAATTTGGAGAACTCAAAAATAGAACCTAAATGACTATTAACTAAGATTCTAAAATAACGAGCTAAAAATAGCAAGGACCTAGGATACTAAAAATAGTCTAATAGCCTCCCTTTATGGTCATTCTATCAACTACCCAATCGGCATAACAAAATCTGCTTATCAAAAAGCATAGTAGGCTGATTCCTCTTCAGAACACTCTGCGATAGGGGCCTGTTGCTGAGACTCTCCCTAGTTGGTCTTCTGATCGACCAACCACTTTTTGCAGAGCTTTTGTATATATGACCAAGCCTCCCACAATAGTGACATGTGATTTTCTTCTTGGAACCTTCATCAAATGTGTGTTGCCCTTTTTGCTGAGTGGACACGCCTTTGCCTTTGTCTATGGTAGTAAATGCTTGTTCCATACTGACCATGTCACTGCTTCTACCAAATTGTTGTCTCTACCTAGCTTGCTACAACAATTTATTGCACAAGTCATCAAATTTCAAATCAACATTAGTAGTGGTAATGTTGAGCATCTCAATAAAGTGTTCGTAGGAGCGTGGTAAACTCTTAAGTGTAATCACCACCATGTCCTCTTCCATCTTGCGACTAATGGCCTCCAGTTGATCACGTACATCCTTGATATTCATAAGATATCCATCATAAGGGAAAACATGTTCTTTAGAAAGAACGCTCGGCTCTTGTTAGACATCTCATGAAGACCCTTGAAGTGATCCCAAATCTCTTTAGCTATCTTGCTTGATGGCACTTTTGGAAGCATCTCATCGGTGATTGATAATTTTAGTAGAATAATCGCCTCTCGGTTACGCTCATCAAACTTGTCTTGGTCGTTGCCCACTATTGTAGGATGAGTAGTGATACCCAGAACGATCACATCCAAACATTGGTACTCAAAAATTAAAAGCATCCTTTGCTTCTAGGTATTATAGTTCTTGCCATTAAATCGTTGATTGCCTTCCAACATGATGTTGGTCAATGATGCCAACCCTCTTGTTTTTCAACGAGGTCAACTTCTCACAAAATTGAAAGATCTGATTTTTCTATTAAAAACTAAGCAAAAACCTTCAGTGAACAATTGACAAACTTCGAGGCACTGCTCCGAAAACAAAAAACCCCCCCTCGTAGAAAACAAATTGATTTTTCTCCAAAATCATGCAAAAATAAAAAACTACAAAGTTTGCTTGAAAACGTAGAATTTTTTTTCCAAACCCTAGGTTGCAGGAAAATTATTAGCAAAACACAAAAAACGACAAAACTTCGGCGTGGTAAAAAATAGTCTTCACACAGGTAGAAAACCATGGTTTTGTTAAAACCCTAGGTAACACGGAAAAAATGCACAGGTAGAAAATCATCCAGAAAATTGCTCCACATTACTTTCACAGAACTCCATTCAAAATTCTTCAATGCAGATTCTTTCATAAAAATATCTCTTAAAAAATTTCTGGAAATTATATCCAGGCAGAAGTGCACAAAAAACTTAATGCCTTGACACCTGCTCTGATGCCATGAAACTCTAAAAAACTGAATAATTTATTTTCCAAATACTCGAATATATAAAGTTTACAAAAGTTTTTAACAAAAAAGCAAAAAGCAAAAAGCAATTTTGTCTATATAGATGACTAAAAATAATCTAATTAAGACAACTCAAGAATAGAACCTAAATGACCATTAACTAAGATTCTAAAATAACGAGCTAAAAATAGCAAGAGCCTAGGATACTAAAAATAGTCTAATAGGTATTTTATATTGTGTTGTTTGTGTCGTAATTTAAACACCAACATGACTTTACAATCATGATCTGACAACAAGGAGGCCCCTCTTTCTGCTAGTTATTGAATTTTCAGATTTTTTATTTTTCTTTAAGAAGTGCTTTGTACATTGTTGTTTTTGAAATTTGAAGTAAACTGGAACAGTCATTTTTGAGGATTTGATTACCTCCTTCCTATTCACAATCTTCTGTTAGAACTAGAATTGTGCGCTGAAATGAGCCAAATAGAGAGACAGTGAAGAGCTTATACCAAGACTGATGGTACTACAGAACAGATACACAACTATACATTGACAGTCACAAACTTTTCACACAACTTCCTCAATGATGGCTGATTTGATTGCAAGGCATTTGTTTTAGTCCAGTGAGCACATGTGGTTGGTCCTTTATTGCATATCCACAAATTTTAGATGGCATCTGTAGGGTTCAGTCTTGTACCTGCTAGATCTGCTTGCTTAATGCAACATCTGTGTCACCATTCAAACCAATTTAGTCTAAGATCACCAATCAGTCAAGGTGCTGGCTTTAAAATTCTCATCTATAAAATTGGTCTGGTTATGGAAAAATATGTGATTATCAGTTTTTTTCAAAATATTGTTGATATTTTGGGTACAACCAAACAATGAGCATAAGACTATAGTTGTGAAGGCTTCAAATGTGAGGTCAATAAGTTAATAACCTAGTATGTGTGTAAGAGGGTGTAAATGTGCCAGCACTCTTCAACTAAACGTTGATATAATCTTGGGAATAATATGACCAGTGTTATTATTTGCAAGGAATAGTGTGTTAAGTGCTTTACTTGCTTAAAATATTGTGTTTTTAACTTGCTTAGATGTCTTGGCCATGGGAGCAGAATGTGGAAAGTTCGACTATGATTACTGTAAATTTTATGATTGGTTGTTGACTGGAGCTTCTATTTTGTGGTAATAATTATTGGTCTCTGTAGGGGCTAGCAATGGTGATGCACAAACAAGGTGAAGATACTGCCATGGTAGAAATGCTGGAGAAACGTTTACAGAAAGCAATAATGAAGCATCTAGATAAGGAAGCATATAACATGAAGTTACTGTTAGCACATGCGTATATTTTGCAGGTAATACATCTGAGGGTCATCTTTTACCTACTGGCTACTTGACTGAGTTGTTTGAGTAGATATGTACACCTGTGCTTGCAAAGTGGCACTGGGTGTGTTTGCATTTATAAACAGACTTTTTCAAATTTATTTTCATTTTTAAGTAGAAAGTGTTACTAATAAAACAAACCTCCTTTTTATTTGGTTTTGCTGAGCTGTCATGATCATCATCTCATTTTGCAAATAAAGCAGAGAGCTGATCTTGTTTGATATGCAGGACAATCTGGAAGAGGCTCTGAAGCAGTATCAGGACTTGGTTGATCAAAAACCTAAAGATTTCCGACCTTACCTTTGTCAGGTTTGTATCATAAAATGTTTCTCAAAATCTTAACATTGGAAATAGAACTTCCATAGAGTTACTTTTAGCGGGATTTATAAATCTTCTAAGTTTTATTGAAAAGGCAGCCTTATTTACAATAAATTAGCTTTGACATTTTATGTTAACACCAGTGTTACCCGGGGATGTGTTTCTGGCATAATTTGACCTGTCCCAGAAACGGAAATGTCCTGGAAACTTGGAAACCCATCCCCTGGCTCTCCCATAAAATTAATTTAAAAAATGTTTGAGTTTTGATAATTCGTTTGACTTCCACTCTCATGTGAACTCTCAATTTAAATTATTTAACACAAATGTTATATGTTGAGATTCTATAATGTTTATAAGCATGCTTTATCCATGTTTTCATATGAATATTTAAAATTTCCTTTTATATTTTAAAATTTCCCTATTTTTTATATAGCCATCCCCACTGCTGTCAACAGATCAAAAATGTGAGAAAACCCTTTGGTTCCCATGCGTCCTTGGTGCAGGAGCACGCTAGGTTAATTAGGCTTCAACAACTATAAAGCTGGGATTTTGTTTTGTTTGATGTTATTACATGTAATAAGGTCCTCAATGACCATTTCATTTCTAGTTTGGGTCATAGGAATTAAAGTTGAGTCATTTTGCAAGTATTGTAAAAAGTTGCAAAAACATGGAATATGAAGAGTCATAAGTTGTAACTAAGGGAAAGTTGAATGGTTGGAAGTTGAAAATTAGTTGGGAATCTGTTGGAAATACCTTAAAAAAGGCTTTGTAAGGTCGAAGACGGGGAGAGGTGTTGGTTATTGAAAATCTTGAAGTTGGAATAATAAAATATCTCAGTTTTTATGCATTTTCTGAATGGTTTTCTGATTTCTGGTGAATGGTACAAAACTGTATGCACTTCTTTTGGGTTGAAACTAGTTGGAGATGAAAACCCTCTGAGTCGACTTTACTTGGTTTTTTGTTTCACTCGATTTCATCAAGTATCATGGAAGTTATGCCTATTTTATTGCAAGCAGGTATGCAACCCTAGTTAAGGTAACAATGAGTAAACAAGTCAATTTTTGAAGGTTTTCGTAAAAAGTAATTTACCTTGATTCTGAGATATGTTGTATAAAGCCCAAATGGGTATCTAGAATTGTACATTTTTGATATCATGTCTACAATGGAAGTCATGGTCGAAAAACCCAATTTGTTGCCCCCAAGTTTGTTCAAACAATTAGGCCTAGAGACTAGGACAGTCAATTTTTGAATCCTTTGTTCCAAAGTAACCACACCTGCAAATTGCATAAAGGGTATCCAAATCTGTTTTTAGAATTTGTGTATGAGGTCTGCACAAGAGGTTATGATTGAGAAACCAGTTGTGAAGGGCTACTAGGAAATTGTAATGTCCCCGTTTTGGCGGTAATTTGATTTAATTAATTTAGTTGTCCAAAATAATGAATATTTTATGAGGATGACTAATTAATTATTTTAATTAAATAAAAAATTGGTATTAAGTTAATTATTTATAAAGTTATCAAATAAATAAATATTAAAAGGTAACTTTATATTTAATTAATTTAATAAAGTGACTTGAATTATAAAATATCTTATAAAGTCACTTAATAAATAAAATAAAATAATGTTCTCGAAGTTTCTGGAGAAAGTGGAGAAAAAAAAGAATAAATAGGCATCCAGGGCTTCATTCTCATCATCCAGTTGGTATTTTCTCTCTTGACATCAGATTGTGATTCAGTCACATAGTCTATTGTGGAGCCTAAGGGTTTCAGGTAGTCATTGGATCTTTAGGAATGGAACCTCCCTTGGATTCGCATAACTGAGGAAGTGAAACATCTTCTGAAGGGTTGCTTGGTGGAATTGGTGCTCAGCCAATTCAAGTGTGCTAAATTGGAAGGTTTTTTTTCAGTTGTTTATTCTCAGCCTGGAGTTCACAATTTCACATCATTTTGGCAAGAAGAGGAATCCATTCTTTGCAAGTAAGGGTTCGATTTTGTCTAGGAGTACTCAGCCAGTCATTGGAGATAATTTTGGAAGATTCACTTTCAGGCATTTATTTGGAGCTGGCAGCTATTTCCCATCAAAATTCCAATTTTTAATTCGCTGCTACAGTACCTTCCGTACGGCCATGAACAGTAGTCCGCACACTACTTCCGTACATCGTGAACAGTAATTCCGTACGGCGTGAACAGTGATTCCGCAAATTTTTGTGGCATTTTCGAGCAGGAAAAAAATCATAAAAATCTCAGATAGTAATCACAGTATTTCTTGGAGTTTGCTGCTCATTTTCTGAGCATTTTCGTCACTTAAGAAGGGCACAAAAAAATCAAGTTAAAATCGCAGTACATGGTCCTGCATTTTCAGAAATTCATACCAGTCAACAGCAGTCAGAAAATATGATGAATTGGCCATAATAAAATCACAGTTTTCCCGATTTGGCAGCGCCCAGTTTAAGGGAAGTCTTTGCAACACACAGTCACATGTGTGCAGGTCCAGTACAGGCCCAGTTTGATAAACATTTCTTCATCAGTTTGGAGGTCAGCGTTCAGGCATTTATCAGCATACAGTTCGAATTACCAGGTTCTTTCTATTGTTGTCATTGCACAACCATTTGCATAGGAAGCAAGTAGTTTCAGTTTGTGTTGGCTATCTTTTGCTGAGTAAATGAAATAGAATGCTAAAGATTTTGTCTAGCATACTGACTGAAAATAAATAGCGTATGTAATGTTTGATTGATTGTTGTGAAAGAGAGAAGAAACTCAGTAATTTTCATTCAGGCTGTAAGTTGACATTTTGTAGTCATTTGGTTATCAATGAGTATTGGCATATTGCTTTCTACAACTACTTCATTTGCGAAGTTTAAACAACTGTCTCCGGCTATACCTTTACTTTGTGAGACAAGTGTTTGATAAATTATCTGGGTTCAGCCTAGTTCATTTTTGCATCACCTTACATCAGTTGTTGAGTGGATTTGCTGCACAACAATTATCTCTTTCAGCATTTTACATTTCAGCAGTGCTATTCAGTTTGCGTGCCAAGTGTTTGCTAAAATTTCACTACAGCATTGGAGGTTTTTAGTGCCCTTTGAGTAAGGGTCATTACAGAAATTGAGAGCTTGTGAGCAAAAACCCATCAAAGGATGTTCTAATGCTTCAAAGATTGTTTGATTGAGATTGTTTTGGTACTCTCCATCCCTGCTCTGCATCAAATTGGTATCAAAGCCCAAAGATCTGGGCAAGATAAGTTTTTGGAGTTTATGTGTTGTCTTTTTGTAGGTTGAAGCAAGAACCTGGATGCCAAAAGACTAGGTAGTGAAGAAGGGAGGTGGAAGAGACTTGCTTGAGGAACAAGAATGGAAGTGTTGAGAAGATTAGTCCGTGGAGACTTGCAGAGTAAGGATTTACCAAGTAAGAAACAAGAGAAAATAAAAGAGAGAAGTGAGATAAAGAAAACTGATGAGAAGTTAAAGCAATTTGATAT
Source organism: Chamaecyparis obtusa (assembly GCA_027943335.1). NCBI lineage: Eukaryota > Viridiplantae > Streptophyta > Pinopsida > Cupressales > Cupressaceae > Chamaecyparis > Chamaecyparis obtusa. Next base: position 502,851 of record BSBK01001021.1, on the reverse strand, counting down.
TGAGCAAGAGATAGCAGATTTGAGGCAAGCCTTGCAGGAAATGAAAGAAATTCAAGAGGAAATGGAAAGAAAAATGGAACTTGAGATGCAGTAGCTTCTTGAGAAAGCAAATCAAAAAATTGATTGACATTTACCAATAAGAAAGAAGGTAAAGTGGCCCATCAAAAAGATCATTCAGAGGAGAAGGCAAGCAAGGAAAACAAAACCAGACGTTAGAGAGTGTTTGTTGATGATGGAAGAGCCTAAACCATCTGAGGAAGAGGAAAAATATGAAGAACACAAGTCCATAGAGACTCGGAATTTTGTTTCTAACAATATGTGTGAGTATGTGTTTACAGGTGCAGCAGATGAAGATGGAAAGGAGTATAAAGAAGGAGAAGTGATTGCAATGTATGAAGATTGTTATGCCATTGTAGCACAATACGGTGAAGAAGATGTTGCAAAAACAACAGAGGTGCTGGTTGTATTCCTTGATTTTATGGATGAAAATTTGTATTCAAATGATGAAGATGAAGAAATGGACAACAGTAATGAAGAATATGACAAGGAAATAGAACTTTGGACTCTTACGATTTAAAAGAAGATTATCAAGAAGAGGTCCAGAAAGCAAGCACGGTACAAATATGTGAAGATCAAGGCACCTAGAACAAATCAAGCCAAGAATGGAGAACATCTCCACATACAACACAATTGGAAGAAGAGAAAGAAAATCAGACCATCATTTGAGATGGACTCAAATTACTTTTCTCTAGGGAGTATGGTGCAGGAGCACCTTAGGGTTTATTAGGCTTCAAAGAGTAAACAAGTCAATTTTTGAAGGTTTATGTACAAAGCAACCTACCTTGATTCTAAGATATGTTGTATAAAGCCCAAATAGCTATCTAGAATTGTGTTTACATTTTTGATATCACGTCTACAATGAAAGTTATGGCCGGAAAACTCAATTTGTTGCCCCAAGTTTGTTCAAACTTCAAACAATTAGGCCTAGAGACTAGGATAGTCAATTTTTGAGTTATTTGTTCCAAAGTAACCACAACTGCAAATTGGATATGTTGTCAGATGGCATAAAGGGTATCCAAATCTATTTTTAGAATTTGTGTATGAGGTCTGCACAAGAGCTTACGATTGGAAAACTAGTTGTGAAGGGCTACTAGGAAATTGAGGGCTTGTGAGCAGAAACTAATCAGAGGATGTTCTAATGTTTCAAAGATTGGTTGATTGAGATTGTTTCGATACTCTCCATCTCTGCTCTGCATCAAATTGGTATCAGAGCCCAAAGATCTGAGCAAGATAAGTTTTTGGAGTTTTTATGTTGTCTATTTGCAGGTTGAAGCAAGAACCTGGATGCCAAAGGACTAGGTAGTGAAGAAGGGAGGAAACCTAGGTGAGGTATCACGAAGGCAAGAAGAAGCAAGGTGAAAGAGACTTGCTTGAGGAAGAAGAATGGAAATGTTGAGAAGATTAGTTTTTGGAGATTTGCAGAGTAAGGAGTTACCAAGTAAGAAACAAGAGAAAAAAAAGAGAGAAGCGAGATAAAGAAAAATCATGAGAAGTTAAAGCAATTTGATATTGAGCAAGAGATAGCAGATTTGACGCAAGCCTTGCAGGAAATGAAAGAAATTCAAGAGGAAGTGGAAAGAAGAAATGAACTTGAGATGCAACAGCTTCTTGAGAAAGCAAACCAACAAACTTTCTGGCATTTACTAATAAGAAAGAAGGTAAAGTGGCCCATCAAAAAGATCATTCAGAGGAGAAAACAAACAAGGAAAACAAAACCAGACGTTGGAGAGTCTTTGTTGATGATGGAAGATTCTAAGCCATCTGAGGAAGAGGAAAAATATGAAGAACATAAGTCCATAGAGAATCAGAATTTTGTTTCCAACAATATGTGTGAGTATGTGCTTACAAGTGCAGCAGATGATGGAAAGGAGTATATAAAAGGAGAAGTGAATGCAATGTATGAAGATTGTTATGCCAATGTAGCACAAAATGGTGAAGATGTTGCAAAAACAACAAAGGTGCTGGTTGTATTCTCTGATGTTATGGATGAGGAATATGCTGAAAAATTATATATTCAAATGATGAAGATGAAGAAATAGACAGCACTAATGAAGAATATGACAGAGAAATAGACATTTGGAGTCTTATGGTTGAAAAGAAGATCGTTAGGAAAAGGTCTAAAAAGCAAGCATGATACAAATGTGTGAAGATCAAGGCACCTAGAACAGATTGCGCCAAGAATGTAGAACATCTCCATATACAACACAATTGGAAGAAGAGAAAGAAAATCAGACCATTTGAGATGGACTCAAATTCCTTTTCTCTAGAGAGTATGGTGCAGGAGCACCCTAGGTTTATTAGGCTTCAAAGAGTATAAAGTTGGGATTTTGTTTTGTTTGATGTTATTACATGTAATAAGTTCCTCAATGACCATTTCATATCTAGTTTGGGTCATCGTAATTAATGTTGAGTCATTTTGCAAATATTGTAAAAAGTTGCAAAAACATGGAATATGAAGAGTCATAAGTTGTAAATGAGGGAAAGTTGAATGGTTGGAAGTTGAAAATTAGTTGGGAATCTATTGGAAATACCTTAAAACAGCTTTGTATGGTTGAAGACAGGGGGAGAGGTATTGGTTGTTGAAAGTCTTGAAGTTAGAATAATAAAACATCTCAGTTTTTCTGCATTTTCTGAATGTTTAACTGATTTCTGGTAAATGGTTAGGATTTGTGCGGACTTATTTTGGGCTGAAACCAATTGGAGATGAAAGCTCTCTGAGTCTACTATATTTGGTTTTTTGTTTCACTCGATTTCATCAAGTATCAAGGAAGTTATGCCCATTTTACTGCAAGCAGGTCTGAAACCCTAGTTAAGGTAACAATGAGTAAACAAGTCAATTTTTTAAGGTTTCTGTACACAGTAACCTACCTTGATTCTAAAGATATGTTGTATAAAGTCCAAATGGGTATCTAGAACCGTGTTTATATTTTTGATATCGCGTCTACAATGAAATTTGTGGCCAAAAAACCCAATTTGCTGCCCCCCAAGTTTGTTTAAACAATTAGGCCTAGAGACTGAAACAGTCAATTTTTGTTATGCCCATTTTACTGCAAGCAGGTCTGAAACCCTAGTTAAGGTAACAATGAGTAAACAAGTCAATTTTTGAAGGTTTCTGTACTCAGTAACCTACCTTAATTCTAAGATATGTTGTATAAAGTCCAAATGGGTATCTAGAACCGTGTTTATATTTTTGATATTACGTCTACAATGAAATTTGTGGCCAAAACACCCAATTTGCTGCCCCCCAAGTTTGTTTAAACAATTAGGCCTAGAGACTGAAACAGTCAATTTTTTAGTTTTGTTCCAAAGTAACCACACCTGCAAATTGGATATGTTGTCAAATGTCATAAAGGATATCCAAATCTGTTTTTTTAATGTGTATGAGGTTTGCACAGGAGGCTATTATTGAGAACCCAGTTGTGAAGGTGTACTAGGAAATTGAGGGCTTGTGAGCAAAAACCAATCAAAGGATGTTCTAATGTTTCAAAGATTGGTTGATTGAGATTGTTTTGGTACACTCCACACCTCCTTTGCATCAATCCTTCATCCAAAAAATGCAACCAATTTCATAAAATATCCATCCAATTAAAAAACAGGTAACATAACAGTTAGGAAACCCTCATATCAGACCCCAAATTGGCAAAATATACAAATCTAAAACAAAAACACTCATACAAACTAGAATCATAGTTAAATTCATCCAATAAAACATTTCCAACACTTTTTTATCAAATAAATTGAAGAGCAAAGGAGAAATGAAGGGAAATCTACCTCAACCAAGTGAACACCCAAATTTGTAGAAATTGCAAAATACTCCACTAGAGAAAATGAAAATCCAAAGACAAGTAGGAATAGATAGGGGCAAGCGAAAGTGCCAATACCCACAAAATTTCTCTAATCCAAACTCCCAATCCAAGCCAAATTTGAATTTCCAGCAAGAGGGTTTTGTGCTCCAAGTAAAAATGAGAAGAAGAATGCAAGTTCCAAAAATGAAATATGAGTTTTTTTCATAATTAAAAGAGGTTATATATATTAAAGCCACTTTAGTTGAAATTACAAAATAAAGTTTGAAAATCCAAAAACCAATTTATCGTTAAATTGTGTTTTGCTAGTAAATAACGATAAATTGTCATGTAATATATTTTATTAGATTTATATATTAGTTTGTTTTAAACACGTAACTGCAAGAACTGTGGATAACTAATAATGCACAAACACTCGTTACTGGCCTATCACAATATGTAAGGGTAACCAGACATTACCACGAGGTAATCAGATGGGCAGGTATATGCAACATGGTGATTATCACCCAAGAATATGAACAACAATTAGGCTGGCTAGTATGAATAGGCCATATGACTAACTCCAGTTAACCACCATTGAGGATAATATAGGCACACTCAAACCTATGGTGCTAGGTGGAGTCGATGTTGGGTACCTACAGGCTGCTATCACTAAAACATTCACGCCAAGTATACTTGCTCATCTATATAAATAGCTGAAGCACATATAAAATAATCAAATAACACAAATCACTGTAAAGGGAATTTTAACAATGTAATCATTCTTATGTATTTGTTTGTTCCGACATCACCTCTTTTCACACATAATCATATCTGAATATTGCATTAGTAATCTCATCTAACTAAAATTTAAATACATGAAATATCATTAAATAACATGAAATATTATTTAACAACAATAATGAACATATAACAAATCCCCTAACCAGATTACTAACAAAACATGATCAACAATGAAACATCACATCAAATTACTGGCACAACATTAGTATGCATCATGAAATCAACAACTCCAAAAGACCAAAATATTCATCTATATATGTATATGTATCCAAACATCATCATATCACATCATGCCACATCATTGTAGAGTCATCATGCATATATATATGATCACAAGTATAACCTACTATCCACATTAGCAATGATACCATATGAACAAAAGAATAAAGTAGTAACTGGATGCATCAGAAGAATGCCAATACAAAAGATTAACATGCAGAGATTCACATGATAAACCATATAGAAAGTTTAGCTCGGATAAAAAAGAAATAGCAAATAGCAAAAGACAAACACCAGAGGCACCACACTTTTTGATTCTGATTTTTCTTCATTCTTTAGAACAGAATCCATGTTTGGGATTCTGTGGAAGATTTTGAGAATTTAGATGTGGTTCCTAATGCTTCAAAGGTTCCTGATTTTGTCATAGATAATTGCTCATTTTTCACTTTCATTAGAGACTTACATCATTCTGATTGGCAAGTTTATCGTTGCCTTCTTGATTGGGATTCCTATTTAACAAAAATTGGTTCATTGTTTGTGGAATCTCACATTTCAGATTTGGGAGATACATTTGAGGGTTTATCTCTCTTATTTGATGACCTTTGTGACACAGTAGTGGTTACTTCATCTTTATCTTTGGATTTTGCTCCAAATCAGTTTCCATGACACGAGCAGTCAGAGACATCATTATTCTACATTTGGATTCTACTTTCTAATTCCTATCTAGAGTGGGAAGCATACTTGCATTTATACCTGGTCTATCTTCTTTCCAAGGGGAGTAATGTTTTTTTGTAGACATTGGGCTATGCTTTGTCTTCAAGCACTCGCCATTTCTGCAGGACATTGTACATTATGGAAGGCGCTATATTGTCTCCTTTCTTCCTTCCTATGGGGAGATATTTGTTTGTATATGCATATTGTATGTCGTCATTGGAGGGTGTGATCAAGTCCTCCATCCATGCATCTTGTTTGTTTCTCTTTTGGAGAGGATTTTTCTCCCGTGTGGTTTAATCCTTTTCTCCGCTTGTGAGATATTTCTTTGTATTTGCACTGTACATGGGTACCTAACATGGCCTAGTTGTCGGGACCCATCTTGCATCTTGCTCCTATTGCATAATAATCTTTGTTAAGTTGCACTTAAGGGAGCGTGCCGGAGTAAATTATTATTTACACATAGCTTAAGTTTTATTTAGGCATCATTAATTAACAATTAGGTACTTTTAGTTGCTGGTAGTTGCTTGGTTACTCCTATTTATTGCCTTTATAAGCAAGGTCTTGTACATTATTTCATTATCTCATCTCAATGCATTCATCCATTGGTGAAATATTATTTCTCTACATTGTGAAGGTTTATAGCTGTTTGCAGGTCTTGAGAGGTTGATCACCCCTACAGTAAGAATCCATTTCCTGCTATTGTTATCCTGATTCCAATACTAATGAATCACACTTCCAACCAAACTGATGTAAACATATTTAATGTCATTCTTGCTACATGTTGGCATCCATGACTTCAAGTACATTTTCTTTTTAGATTGCAGGAATTGGGTAGCTCCCCTATAACGTGTAGTGCGTCAGGTGAACTTTTCGACGTGATTGGTGGTGTTGGCAGTAGGGAGATTTGATCTCGTGACCTCGTGCCTACTACAGGAAGCTCTCACCTATTGAGCCAGGATCTAGTCCATAACTTCAAGTCTATTTGTGGGCAAAACATTGAAAGATTTCTTTATTGACCTCTTCACTAATAAGGTCCCAATAGATTCATCAATAGCACATGTTTAAGTTTTTAACTCGGGGTACATAATGAAGCATGTTTTCAATGTATGATGCAAAGTCAATTGTATAAATTTTTCAGATTTGTGCACATTTGCCACCATCCTTGATCATTCATATGCTGTCCTAATTAAATTGGTGACGGTTGTGGATTAGATCATGTCCCATAGCTACGTCTTTTATTCCCTACATAGGCACAACTGTGTCTCGTTCCCTGCCACACTGTCACTCCATTTCATGTTGCTTTGATTGTTGCCTCTAATTGTGGCATAGCCATTGACACGGCACAACTCTTGTTGAGAACCTCTTATTTAAATTTCTTTTGAATCTCAAGCCTTGTCCTCTGCATGGTCTTTGGGCTTGAGTGGGTGGAGGTTTACTTTGGCCCTAATATTCAGCCATGCTCTATTCTATTTTCATTCTTCTCTTTCTTCCTTTCCTTTCCACGGTTGAACTCTTCTGGTTGAAGATTCCTCCCTTGCTAAGTCACAGGGTTCGCCGAATTTCAACCATGAAGTTCGAAATTTGGCGAACTTCAAAACATGTACAGAAATTCGTTTGAATTCGCCCAAAAATTCATGCAGGAAAAGAGCACAGTTTTTTTTAATAAAATATATTCAAAAAATTTGTTTTCTACAGCTTTCCTAGGTCAAGCCGCACGAGAAACGGATATGATATTTCTTATGCCCACTCAATAATGAAGTAGGAGGAGAAGAAATCACGTAAACGCTGGAATTTTTCCTTGATAGTTTTTTGTTTACCGTTTAGATTCGCGGCTAGGAGAGAGTGAGACTGTTCGCGGGAGGCTGTAGCAGCGTGCGGACTTATATAACGGATTTATTCTGTCTACTCAATGACAGAATAAATGGTGCACAGACTGTATGCGGGGTTTAGAGAAGAGTCGCGCGTGTTCAAAATATAATGTTTCGGTTTTGTCTGTATGCGGGGTTTAGAGAAGAGTCGCGCCTGATGTTCGTGTTCAAAATATAATGTTTCGGTTTTTATTTTATTTTTGCCTTTATTGCATGTCTTACATTTCGTTTGGCTTTTATTTTAATCTTTCGGTTTTATGGTTTTTATTTTAATCTTTTGGTTTTCTCAAATAAAACTTAGATCTTCATATATTTTAAATTTAATATTTAAATTAGATTATTATAATAATATATATACATACAAAATTTAATATATTTATTATTTATATTTTAATAATATTAATATTAAAGTTTTAAATATATTATATAATAATATTTTTATATTTTAAAATTTAATATAACATTGTTTTATTTTTATGGATGTATTAAAATATTTTAAAATATCAATTTATATAGACGAATTTTATGGGGAATTTTTATTCGAATTTTTTCTTTGGTCGAACTTCATCCGAATTTTATTAGTGCCGAACTCGAACCTTGTGACTTAGCTCCCTTGTATAGCTGGTCTTTCTTTTCTCGACCATGATCTTGTTAAGTTCTTCTGCAAACTAAAAAACATGTCCCAAAGTTTCCAGCCTAGATGAGTGAAGAATGATGTCCATGTTTGCCCGCTGGGGTAAACTTAATATTGCATATACAGGAAATGTAATAAACACAGAATATATCAGAGAACAATATATGCTTTCATTAATCATTCTAACGTATGAGTACATTCACATAATAATAAATCTTTCACCCGTAGGTGGTACATATTTATCTATCCGAAGGGGTGTGACCAAACGTCACCACTCAACCCAACTGCCCTTCGGTAATAACTAATTCCCGTTGGGACCACATAACTAATACATGACATAACATAAAGTAGTCTTTCCGGCTAACAGTCCAAATGGCCCTTAGATGTGTTATGGAAATTAGAATGCAAGATATATTTGTTCCTAGTGTGTTTCAAACCTTTGCATCAATGCTGATGAAGTTACACGGGCAACTCATGTGCATGTGGAGACAATCTTTTGTCTCCATATTAATGCTAATCTGAACCTGCAGTACTGGAGGTTTTAGATGGCAACCCTGAAATTTTGCTTCTTTTCATAAATAGGATAATAATACAGTAGAAGAATAGAAGAGGCTTGTTAATGATCTAGTATTAAAGAAGAAATAAATAGTACTGCTCTTTAAAAATAGGTTTCCATCACTCATTTATCCTTGTGGATAAATTTCTAAAGGTTTATCTTGACAAACACATTATAGTTCTTGACTCAGCATGCTATAACATTGATTTGACATGAGACTCTTATAAATAGCATTTTTTTCCAATCCTTATCGATTGGACACACTATTGAATATCAATAAACCTAAACTTAGGGTTATGCTTGCACATAGTGGCTACTGTAACTGTAATTACACATAATGAAGATTATGTATCAACAGGTTTTTTTCTGAAGCGAATCACTAATATTGTGGCAGTGCATTGTACCTTTCTAGAGCATTGCAAATTTATAACACATTTTTTATGGGTGGACCATATAAAGTAGGTAATTTGCAATTTTGCTGTCAATTCCATTCAGACTTGAGTGTTTTTTAATTAGCTCTAAGTCAGAAGGCGGTAGATAGTGTGTTTTGCTAATCAGAGTGTAGGAACTTTGAAATATTTGCATGGTAATCTAATTTATCTATTTTTCGAAACCTTTGATCATTGTGATTTTAATTAATTGCATCTTTTGCTCTATTAAAATAGCTGTGTGTGATTGGCAGGGTATTCTGTACAGTGTCTTAGGTAAGAATGATGAAGCTGAGGAACGGTTTCAAAAATATCGTAAGCTTGTTCCAGAACATTTTCCAACTCAGGACTTTCTAGATAGGATCATGATATCAGCAAAAACTGAAGGACATAAGCGTTATGAAGAAAGAAAAAAGGAGGAAGAACTTTCAGCACAAGGGAAAACGCCTTTGAGGCCTATGAAACAACCTAATATAGGTGAAGCTCTTCAAGACTTAGCAGAGAATGAAAGTAACATAGGTAAAGAAATTCATGACGTACCAAAATCTGAAAGTAATCAAGTTGAAGACTCTGAAGATTTACGAGAATCTGAAAGTAATAGAGATGGAAACTCTGAAGATTTACGAGAATCAGAAAGTGATATGGATGGAGATTCCGAAGTTTTCCCAGAATCTGAAAAGGAGCGAGCGCCTAGATACCCGAGATCTAACAGAAACTGAAAGAAAAGGTTGAGGAATTGTTGATACAGCATGTGAATTTTAGTGACAGGCTGGTTGTGAGGCAGTACCTAAATTTGTGAATTGGTGGTCTTCTTCTATCTGGCATAATTTTTTTTTCCGAAGACCATCAATCAAATAATGCTTTTCTAAATGTGAAGTCTGTAAAGAAGAGGTCTTCAACGAGAGTTAATTTTTTCCAGGAAACTCATTATATGACATTATCTTGGATATAGAGAAGCAGGGGGTTGTATCCACAGTTCTTTATTTTCTCTGTTCTAAATTTTTGGTTTTAATTAAAATTTAAATTTTCATCGCTATGCAATCCTTGTGGATAACTCTTCCCATTTATTATGCTTTTACAAATATCTTTCATTTACAATCATGTTGCCAAGGCTTTTTGCATTACAAGGTGGCTAATTGTTGCATAGAGGACACCACTACGGGTCACTACAACTTTTTCAGTTTTTATAATATTACCAACTGGCATCTCTGGATGTTCTCCTCCACGCTATATTGTGTTTTTTCATGCATCCATGCTCATTAGTTGATTAGACTGAGCAGTTTTGAATTGTGTATTCCGCTCCTCATGGTCTGATTGTTATTATTGTGATATTTCCTTTCAACTTATACTAGGTTCCAGATCCTCCACTTTATGCATAACGAATGCCTTTTTATGGAATCTGTTGTCCAGACAGGTGTTGAACATGAAAAGAGAGGTTCTTTATGAAATCGACATGCTACTTCGCTTTGGTATAATATGGTTTATGACGAATCTAGATATGTATGTAAAGTCATGAATGGGATAAAAACTCCATATATATTCTGAAGTGGCGGACATCCACTGGTTATAAGCTTCAAAAGCTGTGACCATGACTTACATATATGTTAAATTGCTAGTTTTTGAATTTCTCCCGTATTCATTAAATTTCTGTCTATTAGAAGATTTTGGCATTCTTTTTAACGTGCTTTTAAAATTTTGTTTTTGTGTCATGTGACAGTGACTGGAATTCTGTAATTTGATTTTTATGGCTTGTGCAAGGGAGGCTGCAAATATTCTCTTGGCGTTTGACTGTTCAGAAAGTTATTTATATGAATTGATTTGTGTGCTCAATCGATAGCAAATGATTATTGCAGAAGTTAAGTAGTTAACAATTGTGTTGAACATGAACTTTTTGATGGCTAATTGAAGAAAGCAATTGCTTCTAACATTGTTTTTCATTATCATTTAATTGGAGCTTACTGAAATGTCTAATTGTCTGTGTTTATTCCTTGCAAGTTGTCAAATTTTGTGAATGAAGGTTTTATCTCTGTTTAAGAACGCATTTGTTGTTATTTTGAGGGAAATATATTGCAAGTGCCATTGTTCAAATAACAGGTTCTGGCTGGGAGAATTATTATCACAGATGCCATGTATTATCAACGAGCAAGGGTTGATCTTTTTGACGATTAACAATTGTGTCGAACATGAAATGTTTGAAGGCTAATTGAAGAAAGCAATTGCTTCTAACGTTGTTTTTTATTATCATTTAATTGGAGGTTAGAAATGTCTGCAAGTTGTCAAATTTTGTGAATGAAGGTTTTATCTCTGTTTAAGAACGCATTTGTTGTTATTTTGAGGGAAATATGTTGCAAGTGCCATTGTTCAAATAACACGTTCTGGCTGGGAGAATTATTATCACAGGTGCCATGTATTATCAACGAGCAAGGGTTGATCTTTTTGACGATTAACAATTGTGTCGAACATGAAATGTTTGGAGGCTAATTGAAGAAAGCAATTGCTTTTAACATTGTTTTTTATTATCATTTAATTGGAGGTTAGAAATGTCTGCAAGTTGTCAAATTTTTTTGAATGAAGGTTTTATCTCTGATTAAGAACGCATTTGTTGTTATTCTGAGGAAAATATATTGCAGTTGCCATTGTTCAAATAACACGCTCTGGCTGGGAGAATTATTATCACAGATGCCATATATTATCAACGAGCAAGGGATTGATCTTTTTTGACGAATATAAATGATATGTAAATTATTGGAATGGTAAGTGCTTTAAATATTTTATCATACATTGCATTGCAGAAATATTTTTTTGGAGGAGTCCAGCAATATTTAAGCATACACACACGATATGTATGTAGAAGATTTGAACTTAGCAGCATTTAGATGCTTATAATGCAAACTTTACTGTTAAACTATGTAATATCCCAAGTGAAGGAAAAACAATAACAAGCAAAGAGTAATTTTGAACAATATATGTGTTAAAATTGATCAGATTTATATGATGGTATTTTAAAAAATTTATTTATGTGAATTTATAATCAATAATGATCAAACCCTACATAGTTTGATGATCTTGAAAGATCGTTGCTTTCAATCCACAAATAAATATTTAACAATATCGATCTGCCGTGAATTAATATCGATCTGTTGTTGCTCTATATCGATGAGACAAGTTAATCGAATGTTGTGTACTTATATTGCTTTGCACTTAATGATTTCTATACGTTTTCAAAGTATGGGAACGACCTCATATATATATATATATGAGTGCAAAGAGTCGTGTCTCACGTAGAGACATGTCTCTACGTGAGACATGTCTTTCTATTAACAAATGTTGTTCGATTATTAACAAGCTTTCAACGATATCATTAACAATTACATGATTGATATATCTGTGCGATATCGATATAAATTATCGATACATTCAACAATAATATGATTATTAATCATTGCGATATAATCGGTCATGTATATATATTTAATAATATGGCTATTATTAAATATATATACATGATCGATGATTATCAAATCATTGATTATTAATCATGCACAATAGAGATTATAGTAGATAATTAGATCAGTATATTGTAAATGATAGAAATCAAATGTTCAAGGCTAATAGGCCACTTATACATTTGATTACATCGGTTAGAGTAATTTGATTGAAGCTACATATCTCTAACACTCCCTCTTAGCTAGGGTGGACTATTTCTATCTATAATGTAAACACAATAGATCCATTTATTGTGAGAGAAAGATATCACTTCACCTTGATATCAGGAGTAATAGCATGTCCACGAATATTAAGTCACGTAATATTCACCATAACTCACAATGTAATATCCATCACTATGGTATGTGCACAAGCATCAAGTCACATGATACCTACCATAAGGATATTTGTTCATAGCATATCTAGGGATATTAAGTCGCATAATATCCACCATGAATATCTCAGTCATATCATTCATCATAGTTTATTAATAGATATCAAGTCTCATGATATTCACTATTCAATTGATATTACTTAAGAGATAAAGTGATTATTGTAAGATCATCACCTTACAATTATAACCAATAATACAAGTGCTCATCATTGAGAGATTGTCACCTCTCAATGATGTTAATAGAGGCCCATGAACTCATGGAGTCACACACGAAAATAAAAGAGTTTACACATTAAACATCTTTAGAGTATATTAGTACAACAAATTAACATTGTTGAGACTCAATCTTAGATAAGTTTACATTTTCTACCATAGCTTATCTCGAAAGTATTCAACCTTTTTCTTGGAGAGAGGCTTGGTGAGAATGTTTGTCGCTTGTTCACTTGTACTAACATATATTAATTGGATAACAGTTCTCTCCACCATGCCTCTAACATAATGGTAGGGAAATTTTATATGCTTTGATCTATCATGGAACACAAGATTCAGTGAAAGTTTTATACAACTCTGGTTGTCATAGTGAATGATAGTAGGATCTAAGGATTGCCCAAACAATCTTATAGGAAGTTTCCTTAATAATACTTCTCGAGCTCCTATGGATGCTGCAATGTACTTGGCTTCTGTGGAACTTTGTGCAACTGAGGATTGCTTCCCACTAAACCAGGAGATCATAACTGATCCAAAGTTGAAACAACACCTTGATGTGCTTTTTTGATCCAGTACACTTCTAGCCCAATTTGAATCAATATATCCATGTAGATTCAGATCTACAATATTATATTTAAGACCGTATCCAATTGTGCCTCACAGGTACCTTATAATGTGTTTTGTTGCAACTAGATGTAACTGTCTTGGTTCACACATGAACTAACTAAGTGTATTTACTGCATAACAAATGTTAGGTCTAGTGTTGACCAAGTACATCAAGGACCCAATAATCTGCCGGTACAGAGTAGGATCTGCCAAGTGTGAGTTTGTTTCAGTTTCTTTTATCTTATGTAAGTTTGTTTCCATGGGAGTAGTTGTGGGTTTACAATCCATCATTCTAAACCATTTCAAAATGTCAATAGTGTACTTTCCTTGATTTAAAGTGATCCCAACAACCTCTTGCCATACTTCTAACCAAGGGAAATAGTGTAAAGGACCCAGATCCTTCATGTCAAACTCAGATGCAAGATCTTGTTTACATTTAGTAATGAGATGATCTTCTCTTGTAATCAATAAGTCATCAACATAAAGAATGAGAATCAATATTTCACCACTATTTACCTTTAAGTATAGATTCAAATCTGCATCATTCTTGGTGGAGAAACCCAAGCTTAAGGGGTAATGATCTATCCTTTCATACCAGGTGCGAGGAGCCTATTTAAGACCATATAGTGCTTTCTTTAATTTGTAAACATGAGAATCATTTCCATGTGTTACAAATCCTTTAGGTTTCTCTAGGTACACTTCCTCTTCTACTATGCCATTAAGAAAAGTAGTTTTTACACCCATTTGGTGAATCTTCCATCCTTTTGATGCATCAATAGCAATCACAGTCTTGACAGAGGTATATCGAGCAACTAGAGCGAATATTTCGTCGTAATCAATCCCTTCCTTTTGAGAAAATCCTCTGGCAACAAATCTTGCTTTGCATTTTTCAATACTCCCATCTGCAACATGTTTGATTTTGAAGAGCCATCTAGATGAAACCACTGATTTATCCTTTGGTCTAGGAACAATGTCCCAAACATTATTCTTAAGAATAGATTGATATTCTTATGTCATAACATCTTTCCAAACTTGGAGTTTGAAGGCTTCCTCAATGCTAGAAGGTTCTAACTTGATGATTTTACTCATTAAGACAACATAGTTGGGGTATTTATGAGGTCTTTTGCTTTCCCTGAAGGTTCCTTTAGGTGTTGCACAACTATCAGCCTCTTGAATCATTTTCCTTGCCCATAGAGGTCTTTTCCATTGCACAGTAATGTCTCTAGGCTCATCAGTAGGATCCATAGGTTTATTTGGATTAGCATCTTCCATAAGTTTATGGGTCTCCCTCTGAATCTCAGAAGCATGATCCTCTTCCATATTTTGAGGAGACTCTTGATCTTTAATGTCCATCTCATGAATGTCTTTGAATCTTTTGAATGCAACATCTTTTTCAAAGATTACATCCCTGCTTAGCTCAATTAATTTTTGCCTAGGAATATAAATCTTATAAGCTTTAGATATTTCACTATAGCCTACAAATATTTCTTTTTTACCAGAGGGTTCTAGTTTAAATCTCTTTTCTTTGGGTATGTGAATATAAACATGACAACCAAAGATTTTCAAGTGGTCTATATCAAGTTTTATCTCTGTAAATGCTTCTTCATGAATTTTGTTATCCAAAAGGGATTGAGGAAATCTATTTTGAATATAGACAACAGTACTAGAGGCTTCAACCCAAAAAGAGGTATGAAGGTTTTGTCATGCATCATGGCTTTGGCTGCTTCTACAATTGTCCTATTTTTCTTTTCTTCCACCCATTTTGTTGAGGGTTATAAGGAATACTAAACTTCCTCTTAATTCCAACATTATTACAAAAAGTTTTGAAGTTATCAAAGGTATATTCTCCTCCATTATTTGATCTTAAGGTTTTGTTTCTTTTCCGAGACATATTTTCTACTAGAGCTTTGAATTTCTTAAACCTCATAAAGACTTCAACAGACTCTTTACATTTTTAAAATATATCCAAGTTTTCCTAGAATAATCATTTACAAAAATAACATAGTACAAGAATCTTCCTAAAGAGGTTACTGTCATAGGTCCACATAAATATGAGTGAATAAGTTCCAATACATGTTTAGATCTACTTTCACTATTATGGAAGGTGCCTTTAGTGTTCTTTCCCAAGGCACATCCTTTGCAAGTTCTTTCATGTTCTTGTTTAAGTTTAGGTAAATTTGTCACCATTTTTTTCTTTTAGAGGTAAAACACGAAAATGGAGATGTCCTAATCTTCTATGTCAAATCTCACATGTATTTGAAGCTTCGTGAATTAAGACTTGAGAAGGAGAAGTGCAAAGTTTATATAAACATCTATGTCAAACTCCTATGGTGTGAGCTTTCTTGATATTTGAATTCTTGGGCCATGCTAGAACTTTACCATCCATGAAGGTAATCTGGTATCCTTTGTCTTCAAGGGATGTTATGGAGACCAAGTTTCTCTTGATTCCTGGTACGAATAATCCCACAAAAGTGGTTCCCACTTTTTGGTCAACTTTGACACTGAAACAAATATTCTAAAAAGGAACTTCACTTTCTGATGCATACTACTACAAAAATGTTAAGAATCTGAAGATGATGTAAACTAGTAATTTTTAGCATTTTCTTTCTAGTTTCTAACTATGTATTTTTTTAAAAAAATTGGAATTGATTTGTGTCCATCTTCCTTCTCTTTTGAAAAGTGGGTTATATGAAAAATCAACCTTTTTAAAGAGTGACAATCACTTGTTTCAGCATAACTTTTTTTTGAAAAATGACAATGACGCAATTCTTTCAAGGTTAGGGTTGTAACATCAATACCTAGAGGATGTCATTGGTTTCATTCAATTTGGTTCAAAATTTTATATTTTATTTGAGTTATGAAGTGACATTAATTGTAATTTAGATATAGGTTTCTTCGATTCGATGTAACTTGACTTCTATAGATTGAAATTCATTTTTTTCTTTTTTTGATAGAAAGGTAACACGAATACCTATTGCATACATATTTTTAAATTTTGTTTTTCCTATTTTTCCCAAAGCGTTAAACACAGAGGTTGTGAAATGGTTAGACAACCTATATTCAATAAAACTAAAAATAGAAATTCATGATAAACATAATATATACTAAAAGTATAGTCATTGGAAAGCTTGTTCAAAGTACCACAATCTTCCAATTTTTATTTTAGAATATAGCCTTATTTGGCCATTGATTGAGCCCTTGGAAGGGCATAATTTGTAAAATTTTCATGTCCTTACCAAAATTTTCATTTTTGAAGCCTTCGAACGAAGGGGTCCAAAGGTCTTTGCGCGGAGGGGGTTCAAACAAATCCCCCTTGGAAAAATCTGGTGAATTTTCCATGGTCGGTTTTTTTTCCAAAGGGGGTTTGTTCAAACCCTTGTCAACCATTTGTTTTGTTTTGGTATAAATAAATGAGTTTTTTTGTGTTTTCAAAATAATCAATCCGTTTTAATTTGGTGATTTATAATAGAAACATCGAAATAACAATTTTATAAGGGAAGCATGTTTATTGTATCTTGCAAATTTTTTTTGAAGTTTTTTCGAAGAACGAAGATGGGAAACAAGAAGAGAAGGCACACTAAATTTGTAAGAAAAATGTCACCAGGAAGAGAACAAAAAAATTGCAAAATATCATTAGCATATTATTACAAAACTAATAAGGTATGCATTTGTAAACTCACATGTGTGAGTTTTATATGTCTCCATTTATAATTTTCTTTAATTTGTTCTAATTTGATCTATTTTTGTGCATATAGCTCACAATTCTAATTTGATTCATTTTTGTGCATGTAGCTTACAACCAACAATTACAAGATGAAGCAGAAGTTCAGGCAGGAGGGTCAAACCAAGTTGAACAAATGGATGTTGGAGAAGATTTAGGATCAGCCCCTACAGAATCTCAAACAATGGAAGTTGGAGAAGGTTCAAGATCAGTCGTTCCTATTGGTATGGATGAATACATAAAATTTTCTCAAACTGTAAAGAAAAAAAATCAATTATAGAAACTTAGATCATTTACTTGAAACTGATGTGGAGAAATTGAGATCACTTGCTGATATTAAACCGTTAAGTATTTCTAAGAAGAGGTCTTTGAATAAGATAGCAAGAGAAATAACAACTAAATTTGATAATCTTGGAACACTTGGAACAAGTCCAATTGCTTTCTCTTGCTCTTATAGAAAAAAATTGCAAGAGCCATTAAAATTGTTGGGTGTAGACACAACATCTAAAAAGAGAAAAATTTCTAACATGCAAAGTGATATTATTGAAAATGTTAGGAAAGGTTTGAGCTCTATAGGGAAGCAATCTCGAACCAAAGATAAGACCATTACAAGAAGAGCTATGTTGACATCCATTGTTGGTAACACTATACCCCGAAACAGAAAAATATCTTCAATTTCATCTCAAATTGGTTTTAGTAGGAGAACAATATCAAAATATGTTAAGAGGAGAATACTTTTGGATGATAGCACATTGGAAGGCAATTGGGAAATTATGTGTAGAGCTCCTCGTTTTGATAGGATTGAGGAGGGAATCAAGAATTTGGTCATATCATTTTGGAATGATAATACCCGTCCTTCACCAAACACTAGAGATGTTATCATACATAGGGTTAGAGCTAATGAATGTTAACATCATACAAAATATTGGTTGGACACAAGAAAACATGAAATGTATGTCTTATTTTGTAGTTCAAATCCTAATATAAATATTGGACAAACATTGTTTGAAAGATTGAAGCCATATTATATGAGGAGAAACAAAGTGATAAGTGGGAAGTCCCAGTGCTTCACCTTTGTGAGCATCACCTAGATCTAATGAGTGCTAAGTGTTCCATTCATTCTTATGAGCGATGGGTTCATGTTGAACCACTACTCATGAATTATGGGTCAATGAGTTTGACTAAAAAACTACACAGTTAAATCTTGATAGCAATATCACAAAAACAAAGTGTTTGAAACTTGTTGTCGTTATCATATTGAATTTGATCTCCACTATTAGATTTTCTGAAAGTTTGCAGAAGATACTTTTGGTTTTCAAAATGCTCCTCCTAATAGATGAAGTGAGTTCATCTCATCCATTTTATGTGACAAAACAAATGATGCAGTTGGTCAAATAAATTGCATAAAAGGAATATGTGAAACATGTGTTGATTTGGCTCTTGTCCCTTTGAAAAATGAAGATATTGATGTGACAAAGATGATAAATTGCAAGAGTTACAAATATGTAAGGAATGAAACAAAATTTGGGAAAGAATCCAAAATATTAGAATATGTTGAAGAGGAGATAACTATTGGAGCATTTATGGAGAAATTTTAAAGTTTGATTCAACCGTACATTCATCATGCTTTTTTTTACAAAGTGACAAGCACAACAATTTCAAACATTGGGAGATAATTTATCACTTGGAACTATTCTATCAGTTGTTGATTTTACAGAAAACTATTCTTTTGTTCATCAAGAGGCCATTCAATTAGAATACTATTTTTCAGATCAGGTTACTATTATGGTACAGGTGTGTTATTGTCATGCACAGTTAGATTTGGATGGTATTTATAGCACAATTGAAGCACGAGTCATCAAGAAAGAATATTATCACTTTTACATAAATGATGATGAAGAACATGATATTCATTATGTAGAACACTGCTTCAAAAAGTTTTTTGCAAATTTGAAAGAAAGGGGCATAAATATTGATAAACATTATGTTTGGTCAGATGGGTGTGACACACAGTTCAAATCATCCAAACCATTTTATACACTTCATAGATATCATCATAATGAAAACATACCACATGTATGAAGTTTCTTTGAGAGTGGACATAGTAGAGGTGAACATGATGGTGTAAGAGCTTTCGTCAAGTGTGCTCTACAAAAGTATCAAATGAATTATAAGGGAGCCGCATAAACAATGCACATGATGTTGTTGAATGATGCAAGACACATTTTGCATCAAACAAGGTTGGCACATCATCAAGAATGAGTCAAGCAGTACCATATAGAGTATTTTGGGAGATAAAAGGAATGCACACATATTTTTAATAACATATATTTTTTCTTGTTTAAATTTTACATGTCCTAAATATTCAAATTTTAAAAATAAAATTCATAATTTATCTCTTTTTTATGTTAAATATGTGTTCAGGTGTGGATAGAAAAATTATGCATGGCTGCAAGAGGATAGAAAAGACACGATCTCTACATTCAGGTATGAGTACCAATTTTTGCAATTGGACACTGTACACTAGGGACTACTCATGTTTTTGTTGTCACTGTATTGTTGAAAACTATTTTGAATGCATCAACCAGGAACATGGATATGTAGGTGAATGGAATTTGGTGCCACTTATTGTTACCAATACAGTTAATGGAGATGAAGATGAAAACTTTGATGACATTCCTTTGATTTCTACTGATTATGACCATATTTTAGGATTGGTCAAAATTGCTACGTATTTAATTTAAATTAAGTGTGTGTGTGTGTGTCTATATATATATATATATATATATATATATATTCTCTCATACATGTATGTACATTTTTTTTGTGTAGGAGATGTCTTTGTAATGATTGTTGAGCCTGGAAATGTAGGAGTTAGTTACTATTTATTGTGTTGCACCGTAGAGAGAATGAAGATCATTGAACCTGAAGCAAGTGATGGAATGTTGTTCCCTACAAGTTTGTGCAGGCTTTAGAGATCTATAAATTTTTTCTTTATGTTTCAAATATATGGATAATAAATAAAATATATATTTTAATTACATTATTAACATTTGTGTTGTGTAGGTTCAGTTATTTTAGGAGGAATGTATTTCAAGTGAATCAAAATAGTGCAACATGGAACTCATTTTGTTGATTATCAACCTGACAATAAAGTGTTTCAATATAGCCACCTAGTAGTTGCTACCTCCTTTTGTCTCCATCTAGTAAAATCTCAACGCAGATGTCGTAAGTAGAGACTAGATAGTGAGGATCATGAGAGAATATTAAATGTTCTCCAAGAACGTTCTGAACCACTTGAGATGGTCTAAATAATATTACTTATGTATATTTCATGTTTTAGGACTTGATCTACATTGATCTACTTTAATATATGACATGGATAGATTTCATGTTTTAGGACTTGATCTACATTGATCTACTTTAATATATGATATGGATATATTTCATATTTTAGGACTTGATCTAGACATTGATCTACTTTAATATATGCCATGGATATATTTCATGTTTTAGGACTTGATCTACATTGATCTACTTCAATATATGACATGGATAGATTTCATGTTTTAGGACTTGATATACATTGATCTAATTTAATATATGACATGGATATGTTTCATGTTTTAGGACTTGATCTACATTGATCTACTTTACTATATGACATAGATTGTACTAGATTGATATACTTTGTTTTTTGATATTTATAGATGTTAAGTTTGATATGCATACATTATTTGAATTATAAATTATATGTTGATCAAGAAGATTATATATTATATGTTACTTCATCTATATACATGTTAGTTGATGGATATGTACATTTTACATGATTGTTATATTATATGTAGTTGAGTGATAACATCTATTCATGTCAATTGCTTATTCAAGTTTGATATACTTTGTTGTTTGATCAAGTACATGTTTAAATCATCTAATCAAATCATGCAATCAAATCAAATCATCTAATCAAATAATCTTTATATCAAATCATCTAATCAAATTGAATCTATTCAAATCATGAAATCAAGTAATCTTTATATAAAATCATCTAATCAAATTGAATCTATTCAAATTTGTTGCCAAAAAACCCAATTTGCTGCCCCCCAAGTTTGTTTAAACAATTAGGCCTAGAGACTGAAACAATCAATTTTTTAGTTCTTTGTTCCAAAGTAACCACACCTGCAAATTGGATATGTTGTCAAATGTCATAAAGGGTATCCAAATCTATTTTTATAATGTGTATGAGGTTTTCACAAGAGGCTATTATTGAGAACCCAGTTGTGAAGGTCTACTAGGAAATCGAGGGCTTGTGAGCAAAAACCAATCAAAGGATGTTCTAATGTTTCAAAGATTTGTTGGCATCAAGAGATGGTAACCGGTAAGCCTGCTATCGATGCATGACAATTAAGTATTGTCATTGATTGGCAAAAGATAAAAGAGAAAGGAGATGTTTTGTCATCTCAATCTAAGGTCCAAATATCTAAGGAGATCTATATGTAAAGAGGCTAGTTTGGCAACTAGTGGCAACAAGTGACATTATGCAAGGAAGAAAAGACTACATCTGCTCATTAGGAACAACCGGTCACTAAGCAAAGAGCATCTGCAACCAAGTAAAGGATACTTCCAAGGACAAGGATACAACCGATGTCAACAATGCAACCAAGGAAAAGGGTGCAACTGGTAAGTAAAGAAAGGAAAAGTGATAGGTCAAAGTTTTTAGTTGTTCACAACATGAGGATCTCAACCGATAAAGTGAAGACTTTGGTATGATACGATGAACTGGGGAAGTCATAGTCAACTATTTGTTTGAACCAACTCTTTGACTGAGATTTATTGCACTAAATCCAATTGAGTTTGAAATATCATGGTAATCAGTTCAAAGAGTGTTTAAAGGTTTTAAAGTCAAAGTCTGTGGCTTTAAAACAAGGAGTTATCTCTTGTGAAGGAACAGTGCTTGACACACATCTATTGTTTTTTCTCCAAAAGCAGATAAAGAAAGCATGCATCAGATGTTTCCTTGGTGAACTAATACTCCACCAAGTGATGTATCCGAAAGAGATATGTAATTAGGTCATGCATGAGAGGCGCAATTAGTGCAAGAACTCTATATATTCTTTTGCCTATTGAGAATAGAGTTTGCCTTCATTCTGTCGAAGAAAATAGTGAACTTGTACGCTGAAGAAGCTAGAGTAAACAAAAAATAGAAGAAGAGACAAAATAGTGTGCAGAGAAGCAAAACAGTAAAGGAGAACACACCTGTGGCGACCGGTGACGCTTATCAGCTGAGCATAATAGAGATCTTATCAGGCTAAGCAAAGCCATTTGTAAAAGGTCAATCCCTCTATTGTTTTCTAACAACTACAATAGTTAAATCCCAGTATTTGAGTGGACTCTAACAGGTCCCTTGTATCAAATCCCTTAACCAAGTGTAAGGTGTTCTAGATCCTCTAACTAGGCATGCACTAACCGTCCTTATTGTAACAAATCCCTTAACCGGGTCACAACTAATAGTGTGTTGTTATCCTCTAACAGGGAAGGCTCCTAACAGTGCACACTTCAGAAGAGTGCATAATTTGTGAGGTCTCCTCACATCATTGTTTTCACCCAAATTGGGTTTCCATGTGATAAATCTAGTGTCACTGTGTGATTGATTGCTTGATGTTATTTTATGCTTGAATCTGTTTAGCTTACAGTTAAGTATACTTCATCAGAGTTGTTAAAAGAAGTTTTATGGTGTCAATTCACCCCTCCCCTCTCAGCACTGGTTGGGACTGTCAAGATTGGTTGATTGAGATTGTTTTGGTACACTCAACACCTCCTTTGCATCAATCCTTCATCCAAAAAAAGCAATTAATTTCATAAAAAATCCATCCAATTAAAAAATAGGTAACATAACAGTTAGGAAACCTCATAGCAGACCCCAAATTGGGAAAATATACAAATCTCAAACAAAAACACTCATACAAACTAGAATCATAGTTAAATTCATCCAATAAAACATTTCCAACACTTTTTTATCAAATAAATTGAAGAGCAAAGGAGAAATGATGGGAAATCTACCTCAACCAAGCGAACACCCAAATTTGTAGAAATTGCAAAATACTCCACTAGACAAAATGAAAATCCAAAGACAAGTAGGAATAGATAGGGGCAAGCCAAAGTGCCAATACCCACAAAATTTATCTAATCCAAGCCAAATTCAAATTTCCAGCAAGAGGGTTTTGTGCTCCAAGTAAAAATGAGAAGAAGAATGCAAGTTCCAAAACTGAAATATGAGCTTTTTTCATAATTAAAAGAGGTTATATATATTAAATCCACTTTAGTCCAAATTTCAAAATAAAGTTTGAAAATCCAAAAACCAATTTATCATTACTGGCCTATCACAATATGTAAGTGTAACCAGACATTACCACATGGTAATCAGATGTGCATGTATATGCAACATGGTGATTATCACCCAAGAATATGAACGACAATTAGGCTAGCTAGTATGAATAGGCCATATGACTAACTCTAGTTAACCTCCATTGAGGATAATATAGGCACACTCAAACCTATGGTGCTAGGTGGAGTCGATGTCGGGTACCTACAAGCTGCTATCACTAAAATATTCACGCCAAGTAAACTTGCTCATCTATACAAATAGTTGAAGCACATAAAATAATCAAATAACACAAATCACTGTAAATGGAATTTTAACGATGTAATCATTCTTATGTATTTGTTTGTTCCGACATCACCTCTTTTCACACATAATCATCATCTAAATATTGTATTAGTAATCTCATCTAACTAAAATTTAAATACATGAAATATCATTAAATAACATGAAATATTATTTAACAACAATAATGAATATATAACAAATCCCCTAACCAGATTACTAACAAAACATGATCAACAATGAAACATCACATCAAATTACTGGCACACCATTAGTATGCATCATGAAATCAACAACTCCAAAAGACCAAAATATTCATCTATATATGTATATGTATCCAAACATCATCATATAACATCATGCCACATCATTGTAGAGTCATCATTGTAATACCCCAAAAATGGGTTGTAGGTTCATTAACCTCTTACATCTTCAAATCGAATGAAATCGACATCAAAGTCCTAACCTAAGGCACATTTGCACATCAATTTATCAAAAATTAATTTTATCCTAATTCTGCATCAGGGAATATTCCTTATTTATTCTAATTATCTTTGATTTAATAATTATTTGGCGATAAATTCTATTTATCCTAAAGTTTGATTAATTGAATATTTAATTAATCAAATTTAATACTGCCACTTAATTATTTAATTAGATTTAATTATATTTATTCCTAAATTGCATTATTTAATTTTGACAATAAATAAAAAATTTCATGACTGATTGATTAAATTCTTATTTAATTAATTAATGTCAGTTGTCAATATTTAATAATATAGTTTTGAATAAAAGTTTGATTTAATAATTGATTAACCCATGCATCAGTTATTCTTAAATTTAAAATCAGTTAAGTTGAGAATAAATCACTTTATTTTTAAATTAATTCATAAATATCTATGCACATTTGAAGGAGCAATTAAACTTTAAATCTGAAAATCAATTGAATTGTTATCTTTTGGAAACTCAACATTTATTTTGAGTTGAAAATTGATCTAAACTTCTGATTTGAGTTAAAAAGTTGTTTTTGCATGATTTGCATGATTTGCATGATTTTGTGAGTTGATATGTTTCTAATTTCTTGTTAACTCAAAAATTAACTTGAGTTTATCAAGAGTGATTTATGGCTTTTCTCAATGCATCCTCAAACCCTGGATTTCTATAAAATCAAGGTTCGGCTCTTCACAATTAAGAACACTTGAATTTGCACAATTACTCTGGCGAATTTGTGATTGAAAGATTAAGCACTAGCGATAGGCGATTTGTGAGATCTTTCATTGTTGGTCATAGTTTCGCATAGTTTTCATATCATAGCATTCATTCATTCATATCATTCTTTGAATAATCTGCATATCATTTTGATTCATTCTAGATTAGATTCATTCAAGTTTTTCATCCTAATTGCATACAAAGTCCAAAAAAATAGATTAATCTGCATTCATACAGTTTCTCATTGTTTTGCATTCAAATCTTTCATTTAGGTGTTGCATTGTCACTGATCTCGATTTCAATCTGAGAACATCATACTCGCACCTACTAGAAGGCAGTAAATTGCCTGGTTAGCTTAGTTTCATTTATTTGTAGATTTTGATTTTGCTAACCTCTAATGTTTTAATGAAGTGTTGTGTCTGCAGCTAGGTACAATTTTCACACACACATTTCTAGCGCCCACCATGGGGCCCTAAAATGGGTTTTCATTTCTTTTCTATCAATTTCTATCTATTTTCTATCATTTTCTGATCAATTCTATGATTTTATTCTCTGTCCGTATAATTTTCGTACGAGTTTTGTCAGAAACTCATGCCAGGACCCTTTGAGTGTCATACGACATTCGACATTTTCGAGGCTCCTACCTTAAACTACAGATTATCATTTGGAGGCTTCTTTGTCATATAAGAGGATACCCACTGTTGTATGAGTTTTCAGAAAGTCATGCCAGAGGTGACCCACTATCGTATGAGGTTTTGATTGTTGTATGAGAGGTAACCCATTGTCGTATGAGTTTTGATACCAGGATTCAATTGTCATTTTAGATTTTTAGGCAGTTTATCATATTTGATTTTTAGATTTGGACTAATGGCTAACCCTAACAATTGAACTCTGTTGTTTCTGATTGGTCTTTGCTGATTTTGATTGGGAAGGTGCAACAAAATTGTTAAAATAGGTAAAATCTACTAAGCGCGTTGTGAGGAATTCAGTTATTCTTTTACAACTGATAACACTTCAATTTGGACATTTAAAACGAACTCTCTTGTGTCAAGCTTGTGTGACTTTTCCTTCTTTCATATCATAGACTTCATTTTTTGGGCTATAAAATGAACATAGATTTTCTTTTTGCACATTTGTTACATATAGTAAATAGGTCATATGAACACTATTTGTGGATGATCTCGAGAGAGTGGGCTTCTTTCACTTGTTCATGCATGCGAAGATCTTCTTGACGAAGGATCCCCTTGTAGGTAGGGAGGATATTGAGATTGTCTTGCATTCTACTAGGTTTTTGAGTCTTAAGCTTTTGATTGATACATTCTCTCTCTAGAGAGATTGATAGAGCATAAGTTGTTGACATCACAGATCTTGGTGAGATAATTATAGTCTTAGTGTGTTAGATTAATCTGTTTGCTTTGTTTTTGTGAAGTGAAGAGGCTAGGGGATTATGCTCTACTTCCTTTTTGGATAGTACCAGAAACCCAGATCCTTGAATCCGATCTAGTCCCCCTGTGGTATCTTTTGTGAGTCACCTTTAGAGCGGGTTAATCGTAGTGGACATTCCCTTAATTGGGTCAACCACGTGGATGAAACCTCAAGTGGTAATAGCCATTGTCATCATGGTAGCAACAACCACTATATAAATGTCCTTGTGGAGGAAATCTTCACAGGTGTGGTGTCTTGTTGGGCTGTCAGATCTCCCTAGTAGCTCCTGATTGATCAAATTCTTGGACTGTGTCAAAACCCTGGTGTGCCTGGATTGGACTTCGCCCTCTTGAGATCATAAAAGTTGCAGAGTTGAACCATTACTACAAACCCTAGCGAGGCCCATTTTTCATTTTCTAGGAATATGTGCATTATTGAAAAACTTTTTGGAACATACACAAATAGCATTCCTAGGGATTAGCACAATAAGTCACTATTTCTTATTCATGCACAAGGTTGCTTTTTCCCTTGTTCATTATTTTCAGATGATTTCTTGCTTCCCTTGCTTTTTGTTTTGCGTGCTTGATATCTACTTGGTTACTTGAGATGAACTATTATATAGATCTTCAAACTTGGACATAAAACTTTGCCAACAATCTGAAATTGAAAACCTAAAAATTGCAAAATCTGAAGCAAAATTCCTTTCTAGAGTCAAAATTCATCCCACGAGATCAGAAAGTCATACGAGTTTTGCCAAAAGTCATTTCAGAACCCCCTGATTGTCGTATGGGAACCTATACACTGTCGTATGAGATTTGTTAGAAAAAGTCAAGAAAATTAAACCCTGGTGTCAATTGTCGTACGATTTTTGTCAACTATCGTGCCAGAGCTTACCCAGACTTGTACAAGCCAAGAGAAAATCGTATCAAAATTTTCAAAAAGTTATCAGAAATGTGTCAAATTTGTCAAGAATCCAATTTTTGCAGCCTATTTCTAGATTCTGTCAAAATATTCACTATGTTAGGAATAGAGCAGAAACTAGAAAGAATTCAATCATTTTCCTAAAGTGGTCTCTTGAGTTTGATCTAGCCTTCTGATTTATCGATTTGATTCTTTTTCATCTTGTGTCAAAATATTGTCAAAGTTATCTTTAATTCAATCTTTGTCTAAAAATGACTAAGTGTTGTGAGCTCGTGTCCGCCATCTTTTGGGCATCTACCCATACTACTAGGGCACAATATCCTTCATTTACATCCAATCTATCTTCAATCAATCCAATCTTGACAAGGTTGCATCATTTGATCTTCTTGAATCAAGTCATTCTTCAGTTGTCTTAATCTTGTTCTCTTGCTTCACCTAAGGTTAACGGTAGAAACCAGAGCTTCATCATGAAAACAAAGAGAACAACCTGAAATCTCTTCAGAGGCATCTTCTGTGATTGCCCAGACCATTCATCAATCCTTCAACACAACTAAATTTGCAGAAGATGCTCTTGGAAATCTTTACTTAATAGGTGGTTACATCACCCCTCCTACATCAACCCATGCAGGTCATCAAGCAACTCCTCGTCGATCAATCCCTAGTAGTTCTCTCAACAACACTATGTCTCAAGGAGGAGGCGCAAGCCAAGAGTCCCAAGGACATCAATCCCAACATGGTGCGGATCAAGAACCCACACCTTCTAAAATTTCTCGATATCAAAATGATGATGACTTCAAGAAAATGATGAGGCATTTCTTGAAGGAAGACAAAGAAACATACTTCCTAGAGTTAGCTTGTCAAGGGGCTAAACTTCCTCCCAACTTTAATGTTGAAGATATCATCATGCATGAGGAAGAAACTCCAATCACCGCTATGATGAAATAGATGCATGCCATGCAAGTCAAACTTAACAAACTCAAAAAAGAGAAGGAACCTAAGGAATTCTCCATGGAGGCCCTATGCCCTTTTCCATTTGATAAAGACTTTTACATGCCGCCATTCCCTAAACGAGTGGAAATACCTAAATACGATAAGTATGATGGAAAATCTAATCCTCAAGATCATGTCAAATAATTCTGTACTCAATCCATGGAGTTCATGCACGAACCAACCTACTTAATGCACATTTTTCCTCGATCTCTGGGAGGGTCAACTATTCATTGGTTCTCAAAAATGCCTCCTATAATAAAATTTTTTGAGGAGTTAATCAAACTGTTCTATCAAAAATACTCCTACAACATCCAACATCCAGTCACCATGATCAATATCTACAATCTGAAGTAGAACTCAGGAGAACCATTCCTGACTTTTATCAAAAGATGGAGGAAAAAGTTTTCTCTATATGCTAGACCTATTCCAGAAACTGAGAAGCTAGAAATTTTTATCAACAATCTTGTTCCAGAACTCAACTACCATTTGCAAATGCAAACTCATACATCCTTTGATAAAATGGTAGAAAATGCAATCAAAATTGAGAAAGTACTTGTACAAAAAGGAGACATATCACTTCAAAAGGACAAGTATGAATCTGGATCTAATTCTAAAGACAAAGGCAAAAACTAGAACAAGAATAAAGGCATTGTTACAGATGGCATTGTTGATGCTATCTGTGCCCCATCTAAGGCACCTGATTTCAATCTCATTGTTGGCACCCAAGCCATCAAAGCTTCCAAAGCTAAAGCAATAGAATCTAACAAGAAGCCATCTGACTATAAACCTTGGGCTACAGATCCTAAATGTAAGTTTACTCCTCTTGGAGAGTCCTTGGAATCTGCCATGAAAACTCTGTTGGCTAACAACATCATCACCTTGCTTGAGATAAAAGTCTTTGATCCTAAACCTAAACTGAAATGGTGGAGAGAGCATGATTTATGTGACCTCCATCACAATAAAGGTCATAAGACTAATAACTGCATATGCTTGAAACACATCATACAAGACAAAATTTATAACGGAGAAATTGTAATTGACAATCATAAAAGCAATAATGATCATAAAACATTCACGGGACTATTTCTGAAACATGGTCAAGGAGATTCATCCTCTCAGCCTAATGTGGGTGCTAAAGTCAATTATGCTTACTCTGGAAACCATGCCTATCTAAGCGTTGCAATGTCATCACAATTGTAAGAAAAGATAGAGATAATCAATCAGCAAATGCAGTTACTTGATCAAAAGCTCAGGCGCATCTGCAAGGACAAATCTTGGATTCATCAAATATCCCTAAGATGCCTTTCAATCTTTCATCTATTTCTAAATAGAAGGCTGCCTCTAAATCATATCCTAAAGACACGAGGCCAACATCATACAATATTGTCCAACAACTCCAGCATACAAATGCAAAAATCTCCATGTTTGAGTTGCTTCGGATATCTCCAACTCATAGAGCCATTCTAGACAAAGCTCTACTCAGATCCAATGTTCCTAACAACCTTGATTTAGAGAGATTCCAGACTATGGTTGGTCATCTGACGTCTCCATAATATATCTCCTTTTCAGAGGAAGATGATAACTCATTGAGTCATTCGCATAACCAGCCCTTGCATATTGAAGTCTTGATCCAAAACCATTGTGTCAAACACGTGTTGATAGATGGAGGCGTTGGTCTCAACATTTGTTCTTACAACTTGATCATGCAATTGGGATTCTCTGAGGCTACCATTGATCCTAATAAGAAGATAACTATCAAATCATATGATGAGCAAGAAAGATCTTTCCAAAGGAACTATTGTCTTACCTATCAGAACATGACCCTTTATCAGAGACACCATATGTCAAGTTCTTGATCTACCTTTGGCTTACAACATCCTTCTAGGGAGACCCTGTATACATGAAATGAGAGCTATTCCTTCCACATACCATCAATGTGTGAAATTTCCTTATGAGGGAGTAGAGGTGATGATTCCAGTGAACCTATACACAACTTGCAATGCATTGAAAGAAAGTGCTAATAAACTTGTTCCTAATAACAAAGAGTCTTCCACTAAGCAACTAGATATTCCTTCAATTTCCAAGATAGAAGAACTTGCTAAAGAATTCAAAACTAAAGACAATGGTATGGGAGAATACACAATGGAACCATTTTTATCCCTCACATCTCTCCTATTGTCCCCAAAATCTTATGGACAACCTTCTAACATAATTAAACCCACAACTAAAGAATCCCAGGTCATATTCAATGGAAGCTTTGTCACAGAACAAGTATCTAAACAAGAGTTTGAGGAGGAAGAAGTTGTGCTTGCATGGTTATAAAAGGATGAGTCCCAATCCCAATCAATCTAGAAATGTGACTCCACTTCAAGAAAAATTCCTCAGAAGTCATATGGACGAGGAGACAAATTGATCACAAAAATGGGATATACTGGAAAAGGACCTCTAGGACTACAAGGTAAGGGTCTTATATCACCTCTTGATCATTGTGGCCGAACAAACAAGAATACAACAGGTCTAGGATATAAGAAGAAGCATTTCTATCTTAGCAAGAACTCCCCACATGTCTTAGAACATATTGAACCCAAGGAAGAAACACCAGAACAATCTAACAGTGATGATTCAGACACCATTGATGAGCTCATTCCTTATGAGCATTTTCCTAAAGAAATAAAAGACCTCCTTGAAGCTGAAGTTGATCTAGTAAAAAGAATCAATGTAGTAGAAACACAAGAACCTACTATAGAACAAGAGACAATTGCACCACAAGAACTAGCTGATCTTGAGGAAAACCAAACAGACAAGGAGGAAGGTGGTAGCTATTCTGAGATAGATTCTCATGAGCATGAATTCAAATCAGAATCTGAGGGTAACCCTTCTTGGGGTATTCATCCTGACTTTACACACGTTCTCAGATTTCCTAGAGGCATAGATGAGGAATCAAATGAATATGAATGGGGAGCCATTCTAGAGGAAGATGAGCTTATCAAAGAAAAACATATTGATGTTTTTCACCAATATGCACCTAAACCTGACGTAAGTCTAGAGAGAAATAATGAACTTAATGAGTCTGATCCATTGATGGCTGAAGTGGACTCCCACAATGACATTGAGCCTATTCACAAATTGAACATTTTGAGTTGTAATATCACCTTGAAATCAAGAGTCAGGTTAGGACCTGATGCAGGAGCATTTTAGGTTCCTGAAGATCTTTCTTAGTCTTGGAGGAATTCCCTGGCAGAGGGATACAAAACTTTGTTTTTGGCAATTTTCTAAGTTTCGATGTTGTGATGATATGTGGAGATCTTTGGAATGTTTGATGAAAGGATTTTGTTCCTTTATGTATGTGGAAGATATGTCTAAGGTTGCAGCTCTTGAGGTGGTATGGTTTGGGAGATATTGGATGGACAGTTTGAAAGTTAGAGTTGTTTTCCTTGCCGTCGGAGCAGTATTTTCTTGCAGTTTTGGAGCTGATTGCGGGATGTGGTGACGTTGATCCTTAATGAATCAGCATTTTTTCTCTTAGGGCCTTAAAGAAGACCTAAATTAATATCATTTCCCAAGGGCGCAACTCCTAATTCATTGCGAGTAAAAAGTTATGACCATTTTTCTCAGGGACCTATTTTCTGCCAATTTTCACACGAAACATGGAGTGTTTTATCTTGCGCGGTTCCATGTGATGAGATGGGGCCTTGCAAAGTTAAGGGAATTTTTTTGGGTCATGTGTGGACCTAAATCCAAAGGTGCATTAAGTTTTGGTTTCTTTCCTTAGACTGGACCTGTATTGTAATTAAAGCCTGACTGGCCGACTTGTGGCTTAGCTGGCTATATATTGAGAGCTTGGGTAGATGTTTAGTAGTCAGTTGGGTGGTAGATGATCATTAGATCATTAGTAAATATGTAGATCATCATGAAATGATGGAAGAGTAGAGTAGAATCATATTTGCGAATCTGGGACTTTGTAGCAGAACTAGTGACCTGTGGGCTTTGGACAACAAGGGGTTGCTTGGAAGGTTGTGAGTACAAGTTTAGATCCTGTGGTGGTTGTTCCTATTAGAGGCTGCCTGTTGCAGATCTGAACTAGTTGGTAGTTCCTTGGATCTTTTGAGATCTTGCTGATACTTTGTTATTTCATTGTAATAGGTCAAAACCCAGAAGGCCTTACAACCGGGCATGTTGAATGAAACTCTATTTTGAAGCATTATCTTGTTGTATTTCGCTATTCTTGTTGTTGTTATAATCAGTAATGTAGGTTTGGACTATCCATTATTGGATCCTCCATCCCTGCCCTACGTCAGGACCAATGATGACAGATCCATATCCGTAAACACTATTTCCCAATCTTTCACCACTTTGACTATCCAACATCCCGAACTTCTTAACCAAACCTCCACGAATTTGAGCCAAGGTATCTATACCTTTCCAAATGACTATGCCCTTTCTTGCTACCTCAATGCAATTGAGCCTATGAGGACTTCTATCAATGAACCGAGTGTTAGCATGACAGAGTCAGACATCAAGTATCTTAGTCAAAAGAATAAGAATACAAATAAAAAGAAAAGGAGTTATGAGGGTGAAAACCACTTTGTGGCAGTCTTAGAACTTACAAAAGTAAAAATAAAAGATGTATCTGAAGGTGAAAACCTCTCTGAAGTGCCTAAGGATGAGATATTTGATACCCTTCCAAGTCACTTACAGGACATATCTCCAGTTCTAATTGAGCCCACTAAATCTATCAACTTGGGAACATCAGAGGAACCACAGTTGATTCATGTAGCACAATCCTTATCAAAAGAAGAAAAGAAAAAATTTATGACATTCCTAACAGAAAAGAAGATCAAATTTGCATGGAAATATTTAGATATGCCAGGGTTGGATCCTGATCTTATAATGCACCATTTATCTATAACTCAAGGTGTTAAACCTGTTAAGCAAAAATTAAGAAAGATGCATCCACATGTTGCACTCTTGGTCAAAGTTGAATTAGAGAAACTAATAAAAGTCGGATTCATTTGTGTTATTGATTATGTTGAATGGATCTCAAATATTGTACCTATTTCTAAACCAGACAAGTCTATAAGAGTATGCATAGATTTTAGAGATGTAAACAAAGCATGCCCTACGGATGATTTTCCATTACCAAACATTGATATGATAGTGGACATGATTGTGGGCTTTGAGATGTATTCTTTAATGGATGGTTTTTCTGCATATAATCAAATCAAAATTGCTCCAGAGGATCAAGATAAAACTGCTTTCACATGTGCGTGGGGAACCTTCTGTTGGAATGTCATGCCATTTGGGCTTAAGAATGTTGGTGTTGCATATCAAAGAGCTATGACATCTATCTTTCATGACATGATGCATTGAACTATGGAGGATTATGTTGATGATAATTTGGCAAAATCTATGATAAGATCTGAACATCTAAATGATTTGATCAAAATACTAGATCGAATGGAGAAGTTTAGTCTCAGACTAAACCCTAAGAAGTGTGCTTTTGGTGTCACTTCTGGAAAGCTCTTAGGTTACATTGTTTCAAAGAAAGGAATTGAAGTAGATCCGGAAAAGGTCAAAGCTATCATGGAGATGCAACCTCCCAAGAATATCAGTCAAATGAGAACATTACAAGGGAGAGTACAATATATTAGACACTTCATATCTCAGCTAGCAAACATATCACAACCTTTCACAAAGACATTACATAAAGGTGTGACCTTTGCATGGAAAGAGGAATGTGAAAATAACTTTAATCATATTAAGAAATATCTATCAAATCCTCCTATTTTGATGCCTCCTATTCAAGGAAAACCATTGATTCTTTATGTCTTCACCACAGATACATCACTGGGGGCATTGCTAGCACAACATGATGAGAACAAGAAGGAAAGAGCTATATACTATATCAGTAGAACATTGGTAGCATATGAGAAGAACTATTCAATGAGTGAGAAAGCTTATCTAGCTGTGATCTTTGCATCATAGAAACTGAGACACTGCATGTTAGCTCATACCACACATTTGGTAGCTGACATTGATCCACTAAAGTACCTACTAAGAAAAGTTGCCCTCACAGGTAGATTAGCTAAATGGGTGATGCTATTAAGTGAGTTTGACATTGAATATGTTGAAAGAAAATCTATCAAGGGCCAAGTTATTGCTGATCAACTGGCTGACGCACCTTTGTTTGATGATACACCAATGCAAATGGAATTCCCAGATTCCTCTATCATGAATCTTTCTTCTAGAGCATGGAAGCTATTCTTTGACGGCTCCTATACACAAAATGGATCTGGAGCAAGCATATTGTTCATAACTCCTCAAGGATACTCAATCCCTAAAGCATTCAGAATAAAGTTTCCTTGCAAAAACAATATTGTTGAATATGAAGCTCTTCTTAATGGCATGAATATAGCAATTGAGTGGAGGATAACAGAACTACACATTCATGGAGACTCGCAACTTGAAATCCACCAAGTCAATGATGTGTATCAAATGAAAGATGGAAAATTGATCCCATACAAGAGAATGGTAGATGATCTAAAGAAATATTTCATATCTATCACCTTTGAGAAAATACCTAGAATGGAGAATAAGGTTGTTGATGCTATGGCAATTCTATCTACCTTATTATAGTAGCCCGAACATGAGCTACACTATGAGTTCCTAGTGGAAGCACTATCTTATCCTGCATATGATTCCCCTGATACCCGCATGATCTGCACTATTGTTGGTCATGATTCATCTTGATACAAAAACCTATACTCCTATCTCCAAGACCAAATCATTCCCGATTCCTTCAACTTCCATGAGAAATGATACCTTATCTGAAATGCATCCCGGTATGTCATCATTGGTCACTATCTGTACAAATGAGGTCTAGATGGTACACTCCTTAGATGTTTAGAACGGGAAGAGTCTCAACGTGCATTAGAAGAAGTCCACGATGGTATTTGTGGATCACATTCCAATGGTTTAACACTAGCTCAAAAACTTATTAGGGATGGGTACTATTGGCCTGAAATGGAAAAAGAGGCTATCAAATTTACAAAGAATTGTCAAAAGTGTCAAGTACATGGTAACTTCATTCATGCACCAGGGAGAGATCTAATTCCCTTTACTACACAATGGTCTTTTCATCAATGGGAATTTGATCTTATAGGAGCCATAAATCCTCATTCTTCTAATGGACATACCCATATTATTACAGCTACAAACTATTTTTAAAAATGGGTAGGAGCAGTCCCTTTAACTCAAGCAACCGGCAAGCAAATTTCAATGTTAATTCTGAACTACATCATATGTCGGTATGGAATTCCACATTCAATAGTCATAGATAATGGTGGACAATTCAAGAACAGAGACTTAGATGATCTATGTACCAAATTCAACATTACACAATATTGGTCATCTATCTACTATCCTCAAGGGAACAGACAAGCAGAGGCTTCAAACAAGAATCTATTGAAACTCTTGCACTGTACAGTTAATAAAATAGGAAGGGACTGGAATCTCATGATTAATCCAACTCTCTGGGCCTATAGAAAAAGTATCAGAATGCCCACTAGGGCTACACCATTCACTTTAGTTTATGGGTCTAAAGCGGTATTGCCTATTGAGGTTGAAATCCCATCACAAAGAATTAGAATGCATGGTCTAGTAATTGATGATGACTACAGAGTGTCTAGGTTGCAAGAACTTGAACTACTAGATGAGTGCAAACAAGCATCATATGATCATCTCAGAGTATATCAGAAGAGAATGTCTAGAGGTTACAACAAGAAATTCAGACACAGAGAATTTCAGGTTGGCGATCTAGTCTTGAGAGAAAATCCTAAAAATCAATCACATAGAGAGCGCAAGGGGAAGTTTGAACCCAATTGGTTGGGTCCCTTTGTTATCACTGCTACTTTTGGCTCTAGAGCCTATCAACTCTCAATGACTGAAGGAGAACAGCTCCGAGAACCAATCAACATTCTCCATCTGAAGAAATTCTATGCCTGAGGCATTTAGTATTAAAAAATGTCTTGAAAAAATTATAAAAAAATTGAAACAGTCCTGAAAAAAATGAACATCTTGGTGAAAGCCTAGCAATAGGCGCCTTGATGATTCACAAAAAGAAATTGAAATTTTTTTAAAATATCAAAAAAATAAAAAAATGAAAAAAGTACAAAAAAATTGAAAATTTTGAAAAATACAAAAAATGAGAAAAAGAAAGTACCTTGGTGAAAACCTAGAAACAGGCGCCTTGGTAGCAAAAATAGAATCTTTGCCAAGATGGTGAAAAATTGACAAACAGGTGCCACTTGTTTCAAAACACTCCATCTATCAGCGCACTCTTGGGCTTTACCAGTTTTCAGTCTTGCTTTAGTTTGTACATATCTCCCAGTTTGTTTCTGCATTCCTATTTTTAATAAAGTCAGTCTGTACACCAATCAATTCACAGCGTCTGTATCCTATCAATGTTCAAACTTAGGGGCAATCAATGTCATATCCTATGGCCTCTAGTATACCTCAGACAAGTCATATCTAGTCAGAGTCCTTTGAAGCTTCATCTGAGTCAGTCAGTCAGTCTCCTCTCCAAAAAGGATTTTGCATCTACAACAACACAAACAAACATCAACACAATGAAAAACAACCTATGCTTTTATCTCCTTGCATGCTTACTGATTCACATTGAGATTTTTGCATATTGTGGCCTTTCGAGCTCTTCGATGATGTCGTTTATAGGATTTAGAGAGTGATGACTAGGGGCACAATCTTTTCTTTGTCTTCTGCTTGTATGTGAAAATATAACAACTTTGGAAATTTTGGATTGAAATGGTGTCCGTCTATAAGAGCCTCTATCTAGTATTGGATGGCCATGAGTACCTTGACCATTAATACCTGGAAAATTCAAGGAAGTTTGATCTAACTATTGTCTTTTTGAGTGAATTCTTACTCCTACTGTGAAACATGATCTTACCTAAGGATGTGAACAATAAAGGGTCACTACCGATAACTCACACTGGATTTAGAATGATCTCTTGACTGCTTGATGTGTTTGTAACGCAAGGCGTATTCAGGTCATCGGGACGTCTATGTTTTGATGCTTATACAAATTGTTATATCAAAATGGATATGATATTCAGGTCATCCTGGCGTTTGTGCCTTGGTGCTTATATCTAATCTGACATTCCAAAAACAAAATCAATATTCATATGTCCATGGTTGTCTAGCCAGTGGGCGTTGTATTGATTCTTGCGCATACAAATCAATATTCATATGTCTATAGTTTCATAACTAGTGGGCATTGTATTGATTTATCCGGTTACCTAAAAACTTCAATGATGAAAACAAATCAACACATGATCAGTGACTAGGTCCAAGGTCTTAGGTTTGCATTTCATTCTGCATGTCATTTTGCACTTCACATGATTGCATGATCTCGCAAATTGTTGAATACACTCAAAATGCTTAAACGATTCTTCAGAACCTAAAACTTCAACTTGGCATGAAGAGTTGAATCTAACACAAAGGTCTTCTTAACAGATCACCAAGCAAGCACCTTTGGCTAATTTCGAAGTTCTGAACCCATTTTCAGGATCAAAATCAAAATCTGAGATCAGTTACTATGTCAAAATCGCAATTTAAAATTTTCAAACCCAGGACAACCATCTACTTGCATAATCGACCTTCAATCATCATAGAAATCTAGAATTCAACTCAACTGATTATCTACATCAAACTATTGAAATTTCAACTTGGTCAACCATGGTCAACTCGTGGTCCAACCTAGTTAAACTTAGTCTCCAGGACCTCCAAACGATGCAAAACATGTTCTCGAATGTGTATAACCACTTCTCAAATCAATTAACATGCTTCTAAACCATTTAACGTTGACTTTTCTTGTCAAATTTTGATTTTCATCCCGAATGGGGCATGGTATTGCACATCAATCTAATTATGTCAATCAAATCTTTCCTTAGTAATCAAGACAACAACCACATCTAGTTTTTGATTCATCAAAAGACCTTGTGTCTTGGGGCACATCGCTAGGGGCATATCAGATTCATCGAAATCCATATCAATCTGGTATTCTAATCAATCTTGTAAATTATATCATCTTTTCGTAACCATCGGTTCATTAGTGTTATTTCCTTGGTTCTTCGTAACTGAAGGGTTTAGATGTGATACCACTACGATTCCTCTAGACATTCAGGTTTGGAATCAGGTCACTCACTTCTTCATAATCATAAGGTTCAAAATCAGGCATTTTGACACTTTTTCATAATCACCGGTTCATTGTTGCTATAGTTAACATTATCTTTGGTCAATCAGGACCTAACATCTTCAAATCTTTCAATCGATTTCTATCTTGAAATCGGTCCATCTTTCAAATCAGTTTCATACATCTTCATCAAACACAAACTAATCTTTGAACCACTACACTTCACACAGTAATTCAAAGAGGGGCAAAATGTAATACCCCAAAAATGGGTTGTAGGTTCATTAACCTCTTATATCTTCAAATCGAATGAAATCGACATCAAAGTCCTAACCTAAGGCACATTTGCACATCAATTTATCAAAAATTGATTTTATCCTAATTCTGCATCAAGGAATATTCCTTATTTATCCTAATTATCTTTGATTTAGTAATTATTTGGCGATAAATCCTATTTATCCTAAAGTTTGATTAATTGAATATTCTAAATATTTAATTAATCAGATTTAATACTGCCACTTAATTATTTAATTAGATTTAATTCTATTTATTCCTAAATTGCATTATTTAATTTTGATAATAAATCAAAAATCTCATGACTGATTGATTAAATTCTTATTTAATTAATTAATGTCAATTGTCAATATTTAATAATATAGTTTTGAATAAAAGTTTGATTTAATAATTGATTAACCCATGCATCAGTTATTCTTAAATTTAAGATCAGTTAAGTTGAGAATAAATCACTTTATTTTAAAATTAATTCATAATTATCTATACACATTTGAAGGAGCAGTTAAACTTTTAATCAGAAAATCAATTCAAGTTGTTATCTTTTGGAAACTCAACATTTATTTTGAGTTGAAAATTAATCTAAACTTCTGATTTGAGTTAAAAAGTTGTTTTTGCATGATTTGCATGATTTGCATGATTTTGTGAGTTGATCTGTTTCTAATTTCTTGGTAACTCAAAAATCAACCTGAGTTTATCAAGCGTGATTTATGGCTTTTCTCAATGCATCCTCAAGCCCTAGATTTCTATAAAATCAAGGCTCAGCTCTTCACAATTCAGAACACTCGAATTTGCATAATTACTCTGGTGAATTTGCGATTGAAGGATTAAGCACTTGCGACAGGTGATTTGTGAGATCTTTCATTTTTTGTCATAGTTTCGCATAGTTTTCATATCATAGCATTCATTCATTCATATCATTCTTAGAATAATCTGCATATCATTTTGATTCATTCTAGATTAGATTCTTTCAAGTTTTTCATCCTAATTGCATACAAAATCCAAAAAAATAGATTAATCTGCATTCATACAGTTTCTCATTCTTTTGCATTCAAATCCTTCGTTTAGGTGTTGCATTGTCACTGATCTTGATTTCAATTTGAGAACATCATACTCGCACCTACTAGGAGGCAGTAAATCGCCTAGTTAGCTTAGTTTCATTTATTTGCAGATTTTGATTTTGCTAACCTCTAATGTTTTACTGAAGTGTTGTGTTCACAGCTAGGTACAATTTTTACACACACAATCATGCATATATATATGATCACAAGTATAACCTACTATCCACATTAGCAATGATACCATATGAACAAAAGAATAAAGTAGTAACTGGATGCATTAGAAGAATGCAAATACAAAAGAATAACATACAGACATTCACATGATAAACCATATAGAAAGTTTAGCTCGAATAAAAAAGAAATAGCAAATAGCAAAAGACAAACACCAGAGGCACCACACTTTTTTATTCTGATTTGTCTTCATTCTTTAGAGAAGATAATCCATGTTTGGGATTCTGTGGAAGATTTTGAGAATTTAGATGTGGTTCCTAATGCTTCAAAGGTTCCTGATTTTGTCATAGATAATTGCTCATTTTTCACTTTCATTAGAGACTTACATCATTTTGATTGGCAAGTTTATCATTGTCTTCTTGATCAGGATTCCTATTTAACAAAAAATGGTTCATTGTTTGTGGAATCTCACATTTCAGTTTTGGGAGATACTTTTGAGGGTTTATCTCTCTTATTTGATGACCTTTGTGACATAGTAGTGGTTACTTCATCTTTATCTTTGGATTTTTCTCCAAATTAGTTTCCAATGGTTCTTTCTTTTCACCTTCTCTTATGATTGGGCATGTACTTGATTGGTTCATTGCATGATCTTCCAAGGTTTTGGTGACACATGAGCAGATTTTAGAGACATCATTATTCTACATTTGGATCCTACTTTCTAATTCATCTCTAGAGTGGGTAGCATACTTGCATTTATACCTTGTTTATCTTCTTTCCATGGGGGGTAATGTTTTTTGTAGACATTGTGCTATGCTTTGTCTTCAAGCACTCACCATTTTGCAGGACATTGTACATTATGGAAGGTGCTATATTGTCTCCTTTCTTCCTTCCTATGGGGAGATATTTTTTTGTATATGGATATTGTATGTAGTCATTGGAGGGCATGATTGAGTCCTCCATCCATGCATCTTGTTTGTTTCTCTTTTGGAGAGAATTTTTCTCCCGTGTGGTTTAATCCTTTTCTCCACTTGTGAGATATTTCTTTACATTTGCATTGTACATGGGTACCTAACATGGCCTAGTTGTCGGGACCCATCTTGCATCTTGCTCCTATTGCAAAATAATCTTTGTTAAGTCACACTTAAGGGAGCGTGCCGGAGTAAATTATTATTTACACATAGCTTAAGTTTTATTTAGGCATCATTAATTAACCATTAGGTACTTTTAGTTGCGGGTAGTTGCTTGGTTACTCCTATTTGTTGTCTTTATAAGCAACGTCTTGTACATTATTTCATTATCTCATCTCAATGCATTCATCCATTGGTGAAATATTATTTCTCTACATTGTGAAAGTCTATAGTTGTTTGTAGGTCTTGAGAGGTTGATCACCCCTATATTATGAATCCATTTACTACTATTGTTATCCCGATTCCAATACTAATGAATCACACTTCCAACCAAACTGATGTAAACATATTTAATGTCTTTATTGCTACATGTTGGCATCCATGACTTCAAGTACATTTTCTTTTTAGATTGCAGGAATTGGGTAGCTCCCCTATAACCTATAGTGCATCAGCTGAACTTTTCAACGTGATTGGTGGTGTCGCTAGTAGGGAGACTTGATCTCGTGACCTCATGCCTACTATAGGAAGCTCTCACCTATTGAGCCAAGATCTAGTCCATAACTTCAAGTCTATTTGTGGGTAAAACATTGAAAGATTTCTTTATTGACCTCTTCACTAATATAGTCCCAATAGATTCATCAAGAGCACATGTTTAAGTTTTTAACTTTGGGTACATAATGAAGCTTGTTTTCAATGTATGATGCAAAGTCAATTGTATAAATTTTTCAGATTTGTGCACATTTTCCACCATCCTTGATCATTCATATGTTGTCCTAATTAAATTGGTGATAGTTGTGGATTAGATCATGTCACATAGCTACTTCTTGTATTCCCTACATAGGCACAACTGTGTCTTGTTCCCTTCCATACTATCACTCCATTTTATGATGCTCTAATTTTTGCCTCTAATTGTGGCATAGCCATTGACATGGCACAACTCTTGTTGAGAACCTCTTATTTAAATTTCTTTTGAATCTCAAGCCTAGTCCTCTTCATGGTCTTTGGGCTTGAGTGGGTGGAGGGTTACTTTGTCCCTAATATTCAACCATGCTCTATTCTATTTTCATTCTTCTCTTTCTTCCTTTCCTTTCCTCGATTTAACTCTTCTGGTTGAAGAGTCCTCCCTTGTATGTAAAGTCATGAATTACATATAAGCTTCAAAAGTTGTGACCATGACTTACATATATGTTAAATTGCTAGTTTTTGAATTTCTCTCGTATTCATTAAATTTATGTCTATTAGAAGATTTTGGCATTCTTTTTAACGTGCTTTTAAAATTTTG
The DNA here is from genome assembly GCA_027943335.1 of Chamaecyparis obtusa. Lineage (NCBI taxonomy): Eukaryota > Viridiplantae > Streptophyta > Pinopsida > Cupressales > Cupressaceae > Chamaecyparis > Chamaecyparis obtusa. The sequence continues at coordinate 460,021 of BSBK01001021.1, read as the reverse complement.
TGTTGTGTCATGTGACAATGACTGGAATTCTGTAATTTGATTTTTATGGCTTGTGCAAGGGAGGCTACAAATATTCTCTTGGCATTTGACTATTCAGAAAGTTATTTATATGAATTGATTTGTGTGCCCAATTGATAGCAAATGATCATTGCAGAAGTTAATTAGTTTACAATTGTGTTGGACATGAACTGTTTGAAGGCTAATTGAAGAAAGCAATTGCTTCTAACATTGTTTATGTTTATTGCTTGCAAGTTGTCAAATTTTGTGAATGAAGGTTTTATCTCTGTTTAAGAACGCATTATTACATTGCAAAAATATTTTTTGGAGGAGTCCAATGATATTTAAGTATACATACACGATATGTATGTACAAGATTTAAACTTAGCAATATTTAGATGCCTATAATACCAACTTTGGTGTTAAACTATGTAATATTCTAAGGCAAGGAATAATAATAACAAGCAAAGAGTAACTTTGAACAATATATGTGTTAAATTTGATCAGATTTATATGATGATATTTTTTTAAATTTATGTAGATGTGAATTTATAATCAATAATGATGAAACCCTACAAAGTTTGATGATCTTGAAGGATTGTTGCTTTCAATCCACAAAGATATATTTAACAATATTGATATGTTGTGAATTAATTTCGATATGTTGTGAATCAATATTGATCTGTTGTTGCTCTATATCGATGAGACAAGTTAATCAAATATTGTGTACTTAAATTGCTCTGCACTTAATGATTTTTGTACATTTTCAAAGTATGGGAACAACCTCATATATATATGAGTGAAAAGAGTCGTGTCTTACGTAGAGACATGGCTCTACGTGAAACTACATGTTTCATGTAGAGACAGACATGTCTTTGTATTAACAAATGTCATTCGAGCTACTTTAGGTGTTGGGATGGCTGTTGGTCCTTGGGCGATGCTAGTCGTTGGGGGTTTGTCGATCACTAGTGGTTCTGTTGGGGGTTCGCAGGTCGTTGGGGGTGCTGGGGCAACGCTGGTCACTGGGGGCTCACCGGTCGTTGGTGCTTCTACTGGGGGATCGCAAGTCGTTGGTGCTTCGCTGGCTACTAGTATGATGCCAATAGACTTAGCTAGGGTTTTGACTACTGCTGGAGGCATTCCTGGGAAGTTGTAGGCCTTGAAGGTTGCTCGAGGTTCTAGGGTTTCACAGGTTGCTGGGGTGACGTTGGTTGTTGGGGGCTTTTCGATCGTTGGTGCTTCTGTTGGGGGTTCCCAGGTTGCTGGTGCTTCGCTAGCTGCTGGTGTGTCACTGATAGGCTCGACTAGGGATTCATCTCTTGCTGGAGGTGTTACTGGGAAGTTGCAGGCCTCAAAGGTTGCTGGAGGTTCTAGGGTTTCACAGGTTGCTAGGGTGACACTGGTCGCTAGGAGTTCATCGGCTGCTGGTGATTCTGCTGGGGGTTCACAGGTTGCTGGTGCTTCACTAGTTGCTGGTGTGACACCGGTTGATTCGACTAGGGATTATGTGACAGTCAACCCTATTGTTGCTTGAAAGGCTGATGTTGCTCCTACTCGCTCTGATATAAATGGAATTCCTTGTAGTGCCTTTCCAGTCATCCCCCATATTTCCATTGAGCTAGATGAGGACTCTCTCTGATATTGATGCCGCAACATCTATTTTTTCTGAGCATGGGTTGATTTGTAGATTCAAGGGTTTCTGGCCCTCTCTACCTGATCTTCATTCTTGGATTTCCAATCATTGGGAACAAATAATCTCTGGTACAGTCCATATTTTCCCTATGGCTAAAGGCTTTTTTGTGGCTAAATTTGATAATGCTGAGGATAGAAAATCTATTTTGTGCAAAAATTTCTTTAGCTGGGAGGATCATTTTATGCTATTGCTAAAGCCTTGGCATTCTGATTTTTCTCCATCTTCTGAATCATTTGACTTGCAACCTATCTAGGTTAGGTTTCCTAATCTTCCCCTCCATCTTTGGATTGACTCCGTTCTAGAGACTATGGGGGATGCTATTGGGGAAATGTTAATGGTGGATGATAAATCTTTGGATTTATTCCATTCTACTTATGCTCGTATCCTAGTGGATATTGATACCTCAAAAGGCCTACCTTCGGAGATTAAAATTTTTTCTCCCTAGGGTAGAAGCTAGATTCAACAATTGGACTATGAAGGCCTCCCCTTCATATGTAGAAGATTCTTTAAGACTGGTCATGTTGCCTCTCAATGTGATCTCTAGAGACATAAAAAGATTGCTTCGTGGTGGAAGGGGGCCTCCTCTCAGCTCTATACAGTGGAGAAGGATCGGAGCTTCGTGCATTTGGTTGAGCAGGTTGTTGTCCCTGTCTCTAGTCCTATGGCTATTTTTTTTCCTTCTCCTACTTTGTCTGCTAGTGCTTCTTCTTCTAGAACTGCTAGTTTGTTTGCCAGCAAATCAATTGATGTTGGGGTTTCTCTAGCGACTGTTCTTGTTGGGGTCTTTGAGTCTATCGGTTTCTCTATTGGAAATTTTCTTACTGGAAGTAATTCTTCTATTGTTGGTGTCCCTCTTTTTGCTTCTAGTTTTTCTGGGTGTACTGTTACTTCTGCTGGAAGTACAAGTGTTGGATTGTCTGCAAAGGCTCCTGGGTCTACTGGACTCCTTCTAGCCAGTTCTTTTTTGGAAGTTCCTTTTGGTGTTGAGAAGTCTAGCACTGGCTGTAAAGTGGCTATTGCTAGTTCTATCCATATTTCTCATGTTGGTTCTATTGTGGTTGGCTCCTCTCCTACTTCTTCCTGGTAGGAGAAAGCTTCTTTGGTAGAGGAGGGATGGACTCTAGTTATAGGTAAACATAATAAAAAGTCCCCTCTACATTTTGATATGACTCTCCGCTCCCAGAAGAAGGGAGGCAAAGGAAAATCCTAGTCTTGTTTTGGATTTTTAGTTTGTCTAGGTTTGTATGAAGGTTGTTTCATACTTTGTCTCATCCAGGTTGTGGGTGCCTGTTGTAAAACCCTTGCTTTGGCCTTGATCTATTCCATTTAATGAGCTTACTTGAATACCTTTCATGGCCATTCTGTACAAGGTTTTGGGGCCCCTTCAAAACCTATTTTTACCTTAATCAAAAACAAATGTTCCAAGTCTTCAACAATATCATTAACAATTACATGATCGATATATCTATTGTGATACTCATAATTATATATCGATATAAATTATCAATACATTCAGCAATAATATGATTATTAATCATTACAATATAATTGATCATGTATATATATTTAATAATATGATTATTATTAAATATATATACATGATTGATGATTGTTAAGTCACTGATTATCAATCATGCATAGTAGAGATTAATTATGATATCCATAATCATGGTAGATAATTAGATCAGTATACTATAAATGATATAAATCAAATGTTCAAGGCTGATAGGCCACTTATACATTTGATTACATCAGTTAGAGTAATCTAATCGAAGCTACATATCTCTAACACCCCCTCTTAGCTAGGGAGGACTATTTCTATCCGTAATATAAACACAACAGATCCATTTATTGTGAGAGAAAGATATCACTTAACTGTGATATCAGGAGTAATGGCATGTCCACGAATATCAACTCACATAATATTCACAATAACTCACAATGTAATATCCATCACTATGGTATGTGCACAAGCATCAAGTCACATGCTACCTACCATAAGGATATCTATCATGGCATATCTAGGGATATTAAGTCGCATAATATCCACCATGTATATCTCAGTAATATCATTCATCATAGTGTATCTATAGATATCAAGTCTCATGATATCCACCATTCAATTGATATTTCTTAAGAGATAAAGTGATTATTGTAAGACTACCACCTTACAATAATAACCAATAATACAAGTGATCATCATTGAAAGATCATCACCTCTCAATGATGTTCATAGAGGCCCATGAACTCATGGAGTCACACACATGACAATAAAAGAGTTTACACATTAAACATCTTTAGAGTATATTAGTACAACAAATTAACATTGTTGAGACTCAATCTTAGATAAGTTTACATTTTCTAACATACCAAGCTTACCTCGAAAGTATTCAACCTTTGTCTTGGTGAGAGAGGCTTGGTGGGAATGTCAACATTTCTCTCCACCATGCCACTAACACAATGGTAGGGAATTTCTATATGCTTTGATTTGTCATGGAACGTAGGATTCACTAAAATTTTTATACAACTCTGGTTGTCATAGTGAATGATAGTAGGATCCAAGGATTTCCCAAATAATCCTACAACAAGTTTCCTTAACAATATAACTTCTTGAGCTTCCATGGATGCTGCAATGTAGTTGGCTTCTGTGGAACTTTGTGCAATTGAGGATTGCTTCCTACTAAACTAGGAGATCATAGCTGACCCTAAGTTGAAACAACACCCTGATGTGCTTTTCCAATCCACTACACTTCTAGCCCAATTTGAATTAGTATATCCATGAAGATTCAAATCTACATTATTATATTTAAGACTGTATCCAATTGTGCCACACAAGTACCTTAGAATGTGTTTTGTTGCAACTAGATGTAATTGTCTTAGTTCACACATGAATTGACTAAGTGTATTTACTTCATAACAAATGTTAGGTCTAGTGTTGACCAAGTACATCAAGGACCCAATAATCTATTAATAGAGAGTAGGATCTAACAAGTTTGAGTTTTTTGCAATGTCTTTTAACTTATGTAAGTTTGTTTCCATGGGAGTAGTCATGGGTTTACAATCCATCATTCCAAACCATTTCAAAATCTCAATAGTGTATTTTCCTTAATTTAGAGTGATCCCATCAACATATTACCATACCTCTAACCAAGGAAATAGTGTAAAGGACTCAGATCCTTCATGTCAAACTCATATGCAAGATCTTGTTTACATTTAGTAATGAGATGATCTTCTCTTATAATCAATAAATCATCAACATAAAGAATGAGAATCAATGTTTCACCACTATTTACCTTGAAGTATAGATTCAGATCTGCATCATTTATGGAGAAACCCAAGCCTAAGAGGTAATGATCTATCCTCTCATCCCAGGTGCAAGGAGCATGTTTAAGACCATATAGTGTCTTCTTCAATTTGTAAACATGAGAATCATTTACATGTATTAAAAATCCTTCAGGTTGCTCTAGGTACACTTCCTCTTCTATTATGCAATTAAGAAAATCAGTCTTTACATCCATCCTTTTGATGCAGCAATAGCAATCACAGTCTTGACAGAGGTATATTGAGCAACTGGAGCAAATATTTCCTCATAATAAATCCCTTCCTTTTGACAAAATCCTTTGGCAACAAATCTTTCTTTATATTTTTCAATATTGTCATCTGCAACATGTTTGATTTTGAAGAGCCATCTAGATGAAACCACTAATTTATCCTTTGGTCTAGGAACAATGTCCCAAACATTATTCTTAAGAATAGATTGATATTCTTCTATCATAGCATCTTTCCAAACTTATATTATTAAGTATATATCTATTAACTAATCATAAAAAATAAATTAAAGATGTATTAAAAATAGAATAATGAGTTTGAAGGCTTTCTCAACGCTAGAAGGTTCTGACTTGATGATTTTACTCATTAAGACAACATAGCTAGGGTATCTATGAGATATTTTGCTTTCTCTGAAGGTTCCTTTAGGTGCTGCAAAACTATCAACCTCTTGAATCATTTTCCTTTCCCATAGAGGTCTTTTCCGGTTCACAGTAATGTCTCTAGGCTCATCAATAGGATCCATAAGTTCATTTGGATTAACATCTTCCATAAGTTCATGGGTCTCCCTTTGAATCTCTGAAGCATGATCCTCTTCAATATTTTGAGGAGACTCTTGATCTTCAATGTCCATCTCATGAATGTTTTTGGATCTTTTGAATGCAACATTTTTTTCAAAGATTACATCCTTGCTTAGCTCAATTAATTTTTTCCCAAGAATATAAATCCTATAAGTTTTAGATGTTTCACTGTAGCCTACAAATATTCTCTTTTTGCATGAGGGTTCTAGTTTAGATCTCTTTTCTTTGGGTATGTGAATGTAAACAGGACAACCAAAGATTCTCAAGTGGTCTTTATCAGGTTTTATCCTTGCAAATGCTTCTTCAGGAGTTTTGTTATCCAAAAGGGAGTGAGGACATCTATTTTGAATATAGACAATAGTACTAGAGGCTTCAGCCCAAAAAGAGGTATGAAGGTTTTGTTCATGCATCATGGCTTTGGCTGCTTCTACAATTGTCCTATTTTTCTTTTCTACCACCCCATTTTGTTGAGGGTTATAAGGAATACTAAACTCCCTCTTAATCCCAACATTATTACAAAAAGTTTTGAAGTTATCAGAGGTATATTCTCCTCCATTATTTGATCTTAAGGTTTTGATTATTTTCCCAAACATATTTTCTACTAGAGCTTTGAATTCCTTAAACCTCATAAGGACTTCATCAAACTCTTTAAATTTCAAAAATATATCCAAATTTTCCTAGAATAATCATCTACAAAAATAACATAGTACAAGAATCTTCCTAAAGAGGTTACTCTCATGGGTCCACATAAATATGAGTGAATAAGTTCCAATACATGTTTAGATCTACTTTCACTATTATGGAATGTTCCTTTAATGTTCTTTCCCAAGGCACATCCTTCACAAGTTCTTTCATGTTCTTTTTTAAGTTTAGGTAAACCTGTCACCATTTTTTCTATTGAAGGTAAAGAACAAAAATGGAGATGCCCTAATCTTCTATGCTGAATCTCACATGTATTTGAATATTCATGAATAAGGCTTGAGAAGGAGAAGTGAAAAGTTTATATAAATGGCATTTGTTTTTTGTTTTGCTTTGGTATAAATAAATGATTTTTTTTGTGTTTTCAAAACAATTAATTCATTTTAATTCCTTGATTTATAATAGAAATATCAAAACAATAATTTTATAAGGGAAGAAAGTTTATTGTATCTTGCAATTTTTTTGAAGTTTTTTTTGAAGAACGAAGATGAGAAACAAGAAGGGAAGGCACACTAAATTTATAAGAAAAAGGTCACTTGGTAGAGAATAGAAAAATCATGAAACATCATTAGCATTTTATTACAGAACTAAACAAGGTATGCATCTATAAATTCACATGTGTGAGTTTTATGTCTTTGTTTATAATTTTCTTTAATTTGTTCTAATTTGATTCATTTTTGTGCATGTAGCTGACAATTCTAATTTGATTCATTTTTGTGCATGTAGCTCACAATTCTAATTTGATTCATTTTTGTGCATGTAGCTCATAATCAACAATTACAAGATAAAGCAGAAGCTCAAGTAGGAGGGTCAAACCATGTTGAACAAATGGATGTTGGAGAAGATTCAGGATCATTCGCTACAAAAGCTCAAACAATGGAAGTTGGAGAAGGGTCAAGATCAGTTGCTCCTATTGGTATGGATAAATACATAAAACTTTCTCAAATTGTAAAGAAAAAAAACAATTATAGAAACTTACACCATTTACTTGCAATTGATGTGGAGAAATTGAGATCACTTGATATTAAACCCTTAATTCATTCTAAAAAGAGGTCTTTGAATAAGATAGAAAGAGAAATAATGACTAAATTTGATAATCTTGGAACACTTGAACCAACCCAATTATTTTCTCTTGTTCAGAGCCGTTAAAATTGTTGGGTGTAGACACAACATAAAAAAAGAGAAAAATTTCTAACATGCAAAGTGATATTATTGAAAATGTTAGGAAATTTTTGAGCTCTATAGAGAAGCAATCTCAAACTAAAGATAAGACCATTACAAGAAGAGTTATGTTGATATCCATTGTTGGTAACACTATACCCTGAAACTGACAAATATCTTCAATTTCATCTCAGATTGATTTTAGTAGGATAACAATATCAAAATATGTTAAGAGGAGAATGTTTTTGGATGATAGCATATTAGAAGGAAATCATGAAATTATGTGTAGAGCTCCTCATTCTGATAGGATTGAGGAGGAAATCAAGAATTTGGTCATATCATTTTGGAATGATAATACCCATCCTTCACCAAACACTAGAGATGTTATCAGACATAGGGTTATAGCTAATGAATGTGAACATCATACAAAATATTTGTTGGAGACAAAAAAATATGAAATGTATGTTTTATTTTGTAGTTCAAATCCTAATATAAAGATTGGACAAACATTGTTTGAAAGATTGAAGCCATATTATGTGAGGAGAAACAAAGTGTTTGAAAAATTGTTGTCATTATCATATTAAATTTTATCTCCACTATTAGGTTTTCCAAAAGTTTGTAGAAGATACTTTTGGTTTTCAAAATGCTCCTCCTAATAGACAAAGTGAGTTCATCTCATCCATTTTATGTGACAAAACAAATGATGCAGTTGGTCAAATAAATTACATCACAAGAATATGTGAAACGTGTCCCGATTTGACTCTTATCCCTTTGAAAATTGAAGATATTGATGTGACAAAGATTATAATTACAAGAGTTACAAATATGTAAGGAATGAAACAAAATTTGGGAAAGAATCCAAAAGGTTAGAATATGTTGAAGAGGAGATAACTATTGGAGCATTTATGGAGAAATTTAAAAGTTTGATTCAACCATACATTCATCATGCTTTTTTTGCAAAGTGGCAAGCACAACAATTTCAAACATTGAGAGATAATTTTCCACTTGGAACTATTCTATCATTTGTTAATTTTGCTGAAAACTATTCTTTTGTTCATTAAAATACCATTCAATTGGAATACTATTTTTCAGAGCAGGTTACTATTATGGTACATGTGTGTTATCATCATGCACAATTAGATTTAGATGGTATTCAGAGCACATTTAAAGTACAAGTCATAAAGAAATAATATCACTTTTACATAAGTGATGATAAAGAACATGATATTCATTATGTAGAACACTGCTTCAAGAAGTTTTTTGCAAATTTGAAAGAAAGGGGCATAAATATTGATAAACATAATGTTTGGTTAGATGGGTGTGCTGGATAGTTCAAATCATCTAGACCATTTTATACACTTTGTAGTTATCATCATAATGAAAACATACCACATGTATGAAGTTTCTTTGATAGTGGACAAGGTAATGGCGAACATGATGGTGTCAAAGCTTGCATCAAACGTGCTCTACGAAAGTATCAAATGAATTATATGGGAGTTAGCATAAACAATACACATGATGTTGTTGAATGGTGCAAGACACATTTTGTATCAAACAAGGTTGGCACATCATCAAAAATGAGTCAAGCGATACCAAATAGAGTATTTTGGGAGATAACAGGTATGCACACGTATTTTTAATAACCTATATATTTTCTCTTGTTTAAATTTTGTGTGTCCTTTATTCAAATTTTAAAAATAAAATTCATAATTTATCTCTTTTTTATGTTAAATATATGTGTTTAGGTGTGGATAGAAAACTATGCATGGTTGGAAGAGGATAGAAAAGACACGATCTCTACATTCAGGTATGAGTACCAATTTTTGCAGTTGGACACTGTACGCTAGGGACTGCTCATGTTTTTGTTGTCATTGCATTGTTGAAAACTATTCTGAATGCTTCAACCAGGAACATGGATATGTAGGTGAATGGAATTTGGTGCCACTTGTTGTTACTGATATAGTTAATGGAGATGAAGATGAAAACTTTGATGATATTCCTTTGATTTCTACTGATTATGACCATATTTTAGGATTGGTCAAAATTGGTAAGTATTTAATTTAAATTAAGTGTGTGTATATATATATATATATATATATATATATATATATATATATATATATATATATATATATATATATATATATATATATATATATATATATATATATATATATATATATATATATATATAACACTTTTGAAGTATTTTCTCTCATATATGTATGTACATGTTTTTTGAGCAGGAGATGTCGTTGTAGTGATTGTCGAGCCTGGAAATGTAGAAGGAGTTAGTTACTATTTATTGTGTTGCACCACAAAGAGGATGAAGATCATTGAACCCGAAGAAAGTAATGAAATGTTATTCCCTACAGGTTTGTGCATGCTTTAGAGATCTATAAATTATTCTTTATGTTTCAAATATAGAGATAATAAATAAAAAACTTATTTTAATTACATTGTTAACATTTTTGGTGTGTAGGTTTAGTTGTTTTAGAGGGAAAATATTTCAAGAAAATCGAAATAGTGCAACATGGAACTCACTTTGTTGATTATCAACCTAACAATAAGGTGTTTCAATATAGCCACCTAGTAGTTGCTACCTCCCTTTGTCTCCATCTAGTTAAATCTCATTGTGGATGTCATAAGCGGAGACTAGATAGTGAGGATCATGATAAATTATTAAATGTTCTCCATGAACATTCTGAACCACTTGAGATGGTCTAAATAATATTACATATGTATATTTCATGTTTTAGGACTTGATCTACATTGATCTACTTTAATACATGACATGGATAGATTTCATGTTTGAGAACTTGATCTACATTGATCTACTTTAATATATGACATGGATATATTTCAGGTTTTAGGACTTGATCTAGACATTGATCTACTTTAATATATGACATGGATATATTTCATGTTTTAGGACTTGATCTACTTTAATATATGACATGGATATATTTCATGTTTTAGGACTTGATCTACATTGATCTACTTTAATATATGACATAGATAGGTTTCATGTTTTAGGACTTGATCTACATTGATCTACTTTAATATATGACATGGATTGTACTAGATTGATATACTTTGTTTTTTGATCTTTATATATCTTAAGTTTGATATACATACATTTTTTGAATTATAAATTATATATTTCTCAAGAAGATTATATATTATATGTTACTTAATCTATATACATGTTACTTGATTGATATGTACATTTTACTTGATTGTTATATTATATGTAGTTGAGTGATAACATCTATTCATGTCAATTGCTTATTCAAGTTTGATATACTTTATTGTTTGATCAAGTACATGTTATAATCATCTTATCAAATTGAACTTAATCAAATCTTGCATGTAAATCATCTAATCAAATCAAATCATCTAATCTAATTGAATCTAATCAAATCATGCATGTAAATCATCTAATCAAATCAAATCAAATCATATCATCTAATTGAATCATCTAATCAAATCGTGCATGAAAATCATCTAATCTAATCAACTCATCTAATCAAATAATCTTTATATCAAATCATGCATGTGGGTAAAAGCACAATAAGTTGTCACCCTTTTACAAAGGAAAAGGCTGACAACACCAAAACTGAAAAACTTAAAGGACATAAAAGTCATATTTCTATTGAGAATTTGAAGATGATGTAAACTGATGAAATGTGTGAAATAGGATAAATTTTATGCCTATAATTTTTAAAAATTAATTTGAACAAAAATTAATATATTTTTTTAATTTTTTAGGTCTATTTTTCATATCCTGAAAAATACTGCAAATCAGGGAGTTTACTTCCTATCAAATCAATATAAGTAAAACATTGTTTTTTCTTCCAATTTCAGAATATGTTTTAGATGACATGTATATCTAGTGCAGGAAAAAAGAAAGAAGTGTTTTTGATCTATAGTTTGCCCGTTATAAGTATTCAAAGTCAAACTTACCTGAAATTAATAGTTTTTGTCTCCCACCACTTTCCCCTATCAAAACTATACCAAAAACCAAATAAATTACATATTCTTGAAGAGAACTCTCTTCTCTAATGTTGTATATAATTTTAAAAAATTTCTGAATGATTTATCATTTTTCTATATTTTTCGAATCAATGTCTTCTCAAAGTTTAATATACCTACATGTAGTTTTTAGCAAGTTTGTTTAATGTTTTGTAGTTGAAACAATATAAAATTTATATGTCCAGAATCGTAGTTCTGAGATCTAGAAAAGGGTAATTTTAGTTTTTTGACATTTTCTATTTTGATCAGAGAAAGGAACATCAAAAGTAAAAACTTTTGGTTTTTTTATGTTTTTGGAGGTTTGGCTGCCACCTAGGTAGACTCAACTGAGTACCACTCGGCCCAGTCAACAAGGCCATGTAGGTGTCATTCAGCACCGCGTCATGCCTTCATGTACTTGGCCGTGCTGGACTTAGTCGTGTATGACTCAACCAAGTCTAACTGGATCATGTCTATCAAGTTAGCCTAAAAGGTGACATATTATTGTGCATTCACCCATGTAAATCATCTAATCATACCAAATCACCTAATCAAATCATCTAATCAAACCATCTTTATAACAAATTGAATCTAATCAAATCATGCATGCAAATCATCTAATCATATATAATATCAAATCATAAATATAACGTACATATAAATCCAATTTGAATGTAAAATATCTTAAAAACATAAATGTCAAATCATAAACACATATATAGTATCAAATCATAAATGTAACATATAATATCAAACATATATTAATGAAACATTTGTGCAACACATGTCCTCAACTAGAGTCATCCAGACACATACGAACATAGAGAACCCCTGACCAAGTCTTATGAGAATCTTCTAGGTGTGAAGTACCAACCGACCCCTACAAATTTAGTACAACAATTGGTTACACACACACACACACATAATTATGTAAACTATTTTAAATATATAAATTTACACAAATCTATCTCGCTGACATGCTCTAAGCCCACACTAGAAGTAGTATGCAATGCTAATTGTGCCTAAAAAAATATTATATATATATGAACATCAATTCATGTGGGTGAATTTATATTTAATTTTTCATTATTAAACTAAAAAATGAATAAGTGTGCATTATTGTAAAAAATAAATTTAAAAGCGGTAGCTGGGTTTGAGGAGAAAGAGGATCATCACTGCGCAATAGGGAGTCATTGACAGAAGCTGCATCTCCAATAGTCCAAATCCTCTCTTGTAATGAAGAGTGCAAGGGGGTATGTAGCTGAGATGGGAGTGGTGTAGAGTCAGAAGGATGTAATAGCATATCCATATATGATCATATGTGGACAGAAACGTTGATGTGACTCAACCCTCATAGATGCTCCTCAAAAGTCTCCAATCCATCAGTGGTGATGCAGACATATCCAAATCGTATCTTGCATCTAGAGCTACAGTAGAGTTCTATGCAGAATGCTCAGCTGAATGTTGTGCAGAGTACTGAGTTGAGTGTTATGCAGATCAGTGGTATGTATTGTGATGCACATGACTTGATGGCATGTCCCGGGTCACTAGAAATACAAGGCCATGCACAACTATGATGATATCTCTAACACTTTGTATCAGTATCCTATGTAAGTCTTCAATGTAGTAATATGACTGTAGAAGATCATCTAAAAAATAAAGTTCCATATCCATATCTCTATGATCTCCTGCAAGCCCACATATATCATCTGGTGTAGGAAGACTTGTAGCTCTATAGGCCTCATCTCTCGGTCCTACTGTAGCACTAGATGATGCTTCAGAAGATGATCTTGGTTGATTGGGTCTAGTCATAATATATCTTCCCAGTGTGTCAGAAGTAATGTTGTTGGCTACAGATTCAATCTTCCCTATCCTGTCAAATTTTTCCCTCTGAGAAGTAATGCCAACTCTATCAACAGTAGAAACCATCACTAGTGTCACTGCTAGAGTCCTCTGGCCCACCAAATATCGATGAGTAGGTGCAACTCGATCAACCCTACGTTACTATTGGTGATCAACAACTCTTTCGCACCCCTGACCAAAATATCCTGGAAGATCTAGATAGTTGACGTTGAGCCCCAGACAGAACTTAGCATACAACTGTTGGGAAAAATATAATGGAATCTAGTCATTATTAGGATAACGACCATGTGCTGAAAGAAATTGAGGGTATATCACACATGCTATTTGTGGAATCACACATCAAGTAACTTGATATCCCCTCACCTTGGCCTTCCCCTCATAAAATAGGAAGACCTCTCGCTTAATGACATTGTTAGAGACAAGGTTATGACCTCAGCTCTCAACTCTGCAAAACTCCTCTCAATAACATGTGGTGAAAATGAAGAGTGTGATCTCAACCGCGCTATCAGGTCATCAAGACTCCTTAAATTGGTAGTACAAATATCTCTATATACTTTCCCTCCTCAGATCTATTGATGACATCTCCAAGTCGAACCATATTTGTTGTAGCACTCTCAAATATAGTGGCTAAATTAGGAGTACAAGGGTAAATAGGGGGCATAACAAGATTAGGTCCCTAACCTTGACCCTGACCCTATCCTTGTCCTTGTCCTTGTCCCTTTCCTTGTTCTTGTCCCTGTCCCTATCCCTATCCCTAAACCTGAGGTGCATCACCCTCATGTACATCTTGGGGTACATCGTCTCTATCATTTATTGCCATCTAGGGGTAACATGTGAACTAAATGTTAAAAATTAAGTACTAAGTACAAGTTACAAGTGAATGTAAAATGGAAACTAATATTAAAATCTAAAATTATACATTTTTTATTTACATTACAGGGTCCTAGTATGTCTTAAGGGGTCTTGAGGGCGACAATGGGTCCTCATATGTATTAATGGAATCTAAGACACATTAATGGGTCCTAGGACATCCTAAGACACATTAATGGGTCTTCATGTCCTAAGGGATCCTATGTGTCTTAAGATGTCATAAGGGATGGATAAGGGTCCTAGTATGTCTTAAGGGGTCGTAGGTGTCATAAGTAGTCCTAAGGGATCCTAGGTTACATTAATGGATCCTAGTATGTCTTAAGGGGTCTTGAGGGAAACAATGAGTCCTCATATTTATTAATGGAACCTAAGACACATCAATGGGTCCTAGTATACCCTAAGATACATTAATGGGTCTTTGGGGTCCTCAGGGGTCCTAGGTGTCTTAAGATGTCGTAAGGGATGGATAAGGGTCCTAGAATGTCTTAAGGGGTCATAGGTGTCATAAGTGGTCCTAAGGGATCCTAGGTTACATTAATTGATCCTAGTATGTCTTAAGGGGTCTTGAGGGGGACAATGGGTCCTCATATGTATTAATGGAACCTAAGACACATCAATGGGTCCTAGGGCATCCTAAGATACATTAATGGGTCTTGGGGGTCCTAAGGGGTCCTAGGTGTCTTAAGATGTTGTAAGGGATGGATAAGGGTCCTAATATGTCTTAAGGGGTCGTATGTGTCATAAGTGGTCCTAAGGGATCCTAAGTTACATTAATTGATCCTAGTATGTCTTAAAGGGTCTTGAGGGAAACAATGAGTCCTCATATTTATTAATGGAACCTAAGACACATCAATGGGTCCTAGTATATCCTAAGATACATTAATGGGTCTTTGGGGGTCCTCAGGGGTCCTAGGTGTCTTAAGATGTCATAAGGGATGGATAAGGGTCCTAGAATGACTTAAGGGGTCATAGGTGTCATAAGTGGTCCTTAGGGATCCTCAGTTACATTAATTTATCCTAGTATGTATTAAGGGGTCTTGAGGGGGACAATGGGTCCTCATATATATTAATGGATCCTAAGACACATCAATGGGTCTTAGGGCATCCTAAGATACATTAATGGGTCCTAGGGCATCCTAAGATACATTAATGGGTCTTGGGGGTCTTAAGGGGTCCTAGGTGTCTTAAGATGTTGTAAGGGATGGATTAGTGTCCTAATATGTCTTAAGGGGTCGTATGTGTCATAAGTGGTCCTAAGGGATCCTAGGTTACATTAATTGATCCTAGTATGTCATAAGGGGTCTTGAGGGTGATTATGGGTCCTTGTATGTATTAATGGAACCTAAGACATATCAATGGGTCCTAGGACATACTAAGATACATTAATGGGTCTTCAGGGTCCTAAGAGATCCTATGTGTCTCAAGATGTCGTAAGGGATGGATAAGGGTCCTAGTATGTCTTAAGGGGTTGTAGGTGTCATAAGTGGTCCCAAGGGATCCTAGGTTACATTAATTGATCTTAGTATGTCTTAAGGGGTCTTGAGGGTGACAATGGGTACTCGTATGTATTAATGGAACCTAAGACACATCAATGGGTCCTAGGACATCCCAAGATACATAAATGGGTCTTCATGGTCCTAAGGGATCCTACGTGTCTTAAGATGTCATAAGGGATGGATAAGGGTCCCAGTATGTATAAAGGGGTCGTATGTGTTATAAGTTGTCCTAAGGGATCCTAGGTTACATTAATTGATCCTAGTATGTCTTAAGGGGTCTTGAGGGTGACAATGGGTCCTCGTATGTATTAATGGAACCTAAGACACATCAATGCATCTTAGGACATCCTAAGATACATTAATGGGTCTTTAGGGTCCTAAGGGATCATATGTGTCTCAAGATGTCATAAGGGATGGATAAGGGTCCTAGAATGTCTTAAGGGATTGTAGGTGTCATAAGTGTTCCTAAGGGATCCTAGGTTACATTAGTGGATCCTAATATGTCTTAAGGGGTCTTGAAGGTGACAATGGGTCCTTGTGTTTATTAATGGAACCTAAGATATATCAATGGGTCCTAGGACATCCTAAGATACATTAATGGATCTTGGGGGTACTAAGGGGTCCTAGGTGTCTTAAGATGTTGTAAGGGATGGATAAGGGCCCTAGTATGTCTTAAGGGGTCGTAGGTGTCATAAGTGGTCCTAAGGGATCCTAGGTTACATTAATTAATCCTAGTATGTCTTAAGGGGTCTTGAGGGTGATAATAGGTCCTCGTATGTATTAATGGAACCTAAGACACATCAATGGCTCCTAGGACATCCTAATATACATTAATGGGTCTTCGGGGTCCTAAGGGATCCTATGTGTCTTAAGACGTTGTAAGGGATGGATAAGGGTACTAGAATGTCTTAAGAGGTCGTAGGTGTCATAAGTGGTCCTAAGGGATCCTAGGTTACATTAATGGATCCTAGTATGTCTTAAGGGCTCTTGAGTGCAAAAATGGGCCCTTTTTGTATTAATGGATTCTAAGATACATTAATGGGTCTAAGTGGTCCTATGTGTTTTAAGAGGTCCTACTAAGGGTTCTTAAAGATTGTTTTATGTATTATCATTTTATGTATTATTCCTCCAATGCATTTCACATCATTTGGAAGGCATGGTGCTAGGTCAGGCCCCAAATCTTCTCAAGTAGTACTATTGGCTAAAGCCCCTCTTTTGTAATTGTGGACAGATCTATTTGGTGGGGCATTTATTTAAATGGTAAACCTCTAGCCTTGACACAATGTTGCTCTGCTAAAATATGGCATCAAAAAGGAATCTCTCTGATACATGATATATTGATTGATAAGAGATTGGGTTCTTGGGAAGATATTAGTGCCAAATATAACATTCCCAAATCCCATAAGAAAATGTATACTCTTAGTTCTAAAGCCGTGGGAAGGTTTTTTCCAGGAAAAATACCAAATTATAATAAGAGGATTGATCAAGTGAAATGGACTGATGGTAAATTGTTGATTGATTTTTCTTGTAAACAAATTTATGATATGCTAAAGGAGGATGTAGAGATCATCCGTAGAATAAACCAAAACTGGAATCTTAACTAGACAAGCTCTAGAGGGCACTTTATCTTTGAGTTTTTTTGGCACTCACATGTTGAACCCAAAATTATTTATTTCAAATGGATGTTGCTCCTTAAAAAAAAAAAATTGGGTCTTTTCTTTCTCACTCTGGTCATCATTTTATTTCTTGTTCTATTTGTAAATGCTCAGAAACCTTTGAGCACCTTTTCTTTGAATGTGAATTTGATAGAAAAATCTAGTCTAGCTTCTTTGGTCACCCCATTTCTTGGAATTGTTTAAAAAAAATTTCTTGGCATGAGGTCATTGTTGGTTTTGTTGAAGCCTTTGATTGCAAAATGAATAATTTATGGTTTTCTCTAACTGCTGAAATTCTTTGGGCCATTTGGAAGCAGAGAAAAAAAAAGATTTTCCATGAAAGGAAACATGATCTTACTAAGTTTCATATTAAACTCACCGATTTCTACATTGTTTTAAAGGTCACTACAATTATTGAAGTTCCAAGAGAAAGATTCCTATCACTGGTAAAAGGAGAAATGATTATATACAAGAAGGACATCCAGTCTTCCTTCTACATTGAAGAAATTCAAGAGAGGATCACAAATGATGCTAGGACCAACTGAGCACAAAGCTATAGTCAATCGAGTATCCAAAATAGGGATGATGATGAAGGAAATAAGATTGTTAATGAGGATGATGCTTATAATAGTTAATGGGAAAACATGAACAACAATGATAATTGGAATAGTTATGAGCATAGGAGCAATGCCAATGGATTGGACAACATTGAATATAGAAACAATAATGATGGTTGGGATGAAACATAATACAATACAATTTTCTTTTTGTACCCGATATATGTGTCACAAATAGTTTTTTTTTGGTAGAAAGCAACATAAGACTTTTTGTTGCTGAATTGTAAATGTCATAGACAAGTTGGTGGTAGAAAGAAACATAATACCTTTTGTTTCTGATAAATAACTTTTTTAAAAATATTTGATACTCTATCTCAATATTAAAAAAGATCATTCTATGTCATAATGGGTCTTATGTCATAACAGGTTTTGGTAAGGGTTCTTAAAGGGTTTTATGTCACAATGAGTCTTATTTTATTATATTTCATCAAGTAAGGGGTATTATGTCCTTTTATGTCAATAATAGGTCTTGCTAAGGGTTCATAAAGGGTTTTATGTCATAATCAAGAGGTTGTTAAGGAACCTTATATAATGTTGAATAAAAGATCCTACTAAGGGTTCTAGGTGTCTTAAGGGGTCCTATGTGTCTTATAAGGTTTTAGGATACATACTTAAGGGGTCCTAAGATAATATGTTAATATGTCTAACTATACAATGTATAACAATTTTACATGTAAAATGGACACATCTAGAACATATACATAACATTTCAACATAATTTTATTTTTAAATTTTTTAAAATAAACATTTTCTGTATAGTTTTTAAACTAAGATTTCATAACATTTTCTAACTAGAGTTGTCTAACTAGGCTTTTCTAGCTAAAGTTTTCTAACTAGGGTTTTATAACATTTTATAACTAGGGTTTTCTAAATAACATTTTCTAACTAGGATTTTCAAACATTATTTTAACTAGCATGTTTGTAAAAGTATCTAGCAAAAATCCTTAAATATATGTACACAAAATTTTAGTATATAAAAAATAACTTCAAACATTTAAATATCTAACTAAATATGTGTACATAACATTTTTTACAACTTTATAAACTAAATTTTTGAGATATATTTAACTAAAAAAATTAAAAACAAACATTTAAGAAACATTTTAAAAATGTTTTCTAACTAGGGTTTTGTAGCTAGGGATTTCTAACTAGGGTTTTCTAGTTTGGTTTTTCTAACTAGGGTTTTCTAGCTTGGTTTCTAACTAGGGTTTTCTAAAATTTTCTAAATAGGATTTTTTAACATTTTCTTGTTATGATTAAGTAATACTAAGAGGGGGTGTGAATAAGTATTACAACACTTTTAAAATTTTCAAAAAGATTTAAGCTTAATCATGCAATAAATGAAATCAGAATAACATGTGCATAAAGTAAATAGCTTATGACACCATTATTTATTTTCCAAGAAACCTTGTAAAGGGAAAACCCAGGTGGGGATAGTACCCACAATAATTGTACTAAAATATAATATCTTTGTTAAGAGATCTTGCCATGTTAGGAGAAGAGTATTACATAGTACATGTCCTTGTTAGAGGATAGACCCTGTTAGGAGTCTATATAAAATTGAAAACATACTGCTCATACACAAGTTATATCCACCTTGATACACATAGGATAACACAAAACTCTGAACTATACTTAGCATCAAAATGCTAGATTAGTCCCACTTTTAATCTTGCAACTATTTTGCCTTCTCTGATATCAAAATCCTTCCTCACACTTTAGATCTACTTCATAACTCAAAACTATACCCTTCACATCTCAAAATACTTTCATATATACCTGGTCACATAATATGTCTATGTCGACTCTCAACACATAACCCAATAATAAATGCACAATGGGTGATCATACATCCACACAAATAGGATAGGGCCCGACCAAAATCCAAAGTAGCACTTCTAGAATCCATACATTTACTCCTTTAATCATCGTGACCATTCATCTGCTCTATTTCACTTCTATACTATCTTTGCTTACTCAAAACATGTTGTAACTCTCACCAGTAAATTTAAAACTACAAGTGACCTTAAGTGAAGGTATACCACATCCCATAATAAGTCTATCCAAGTAATTAATCACTTACTGTTCTTGCCAGACAAAACTACATAACTGTATCATGTTGACTATTTCATGGACTTAGTCATTTTTCCAAAATAGAACAACCAAAATTGGTATGTGCTTCAAGCGATCATGCCAATAAGTAGTGTTTCCATAAATGACAACCTATATTCTTTACTCATTAGACAACTTTCCAAAACTCTCTCCCTTTGGCATTGATGGCAACACTTGTGAGAAATGACTAAGTGTCCAATGACAATATACTATCTATACACCCCTTATACATTCTTCTATACATTTTTCACACCTATTACTCCCCCTTTGACATCAATGGAAAAGGTACACTAAAAAATGTAACTATATACACATCAAAATTATAGAGCTATACACCAAAAACTCATACCATGTGATGTATATCTTTTAAAGAGGTTTCTAAGATCTTTGTGTCTACTTCCCATGTTTTTGCCAAGGTTTGACCAACATGTATTAGGCCATTTAAAGAAAATGATGAATTCTCAGTGGCATTTAGTGTTGTAGGCATGGATTTACCAAGAGACTTCTTCATTATCTCCATATCCTCAAGGTGTTTCTCTGAAATTGATAATTTTGGAGTGATTAGACTCCTCAACACACCAAATATTTTTAATACTCTTCCAAGTTTTCAACTTCAAGTACACTGATTTTGTCCAACAGTCTGGACACTTCCTTATCCAACTCTGTAACTAATTGTGAGGAGGACCCACAATTCTTTACTAATTCATCCAGTGTCTTCATATCATTTTAAAGTATGTCTTAAATATTCTTAATGTGCTTAAAAGGGTTTATGTAGTAGCTATATAACTTCCTTCCATGATCTATGTAAGACTTAACTTCAGCAAGAGTAATATCTAATTTACCCAAATCCCACTTTAATGACTTGCATACCTCATCTAATTTCTTTTCCATGTATTCCTTCTCAACCTTCACAATTGTGGCCTTCTTCAAAGAAGTAAAGTGAACATCAAAGTCATCAAGGAATTTTTTTAGATTATCCATTGTATCATTTCCCTGAAAGGTGAAAGGTATGGGTATAATTTTGTTGATTCTATCTACTACCTTGTCCAATACCTTTGTCTTTTTCTCTGTCCTTTGTTCTGATCTCTCCTTAGCTTTAGAAAAGGCTATGAATGACAACCTCATTAATTAATCCTCATCCATGCCATCAAAATTAGTGTTTAGAGGTTTATTGTCACTTTCCAACAATAGATTTGAAGAAACATGAATGGATACATTTGTTTCTTGCTCAACTTCAATCTCAGTTTCAACTTTCTTCTTTACCTCAACCATAAGTTCTTTAAGTTTTTCCTTAGTGCCTTGTTCTTATTACTCAATTTAGCTTCTTTCATTTCTCCCCCAGTCAATGTGCCAAGATCTATTATATTGACTATACTATGCTCATTGTTTCCATCTACCTCAGGAACAATATCGACATTCCCTTGAAAAAGGTCAATAAAATCCTACGAAGTGTCCAAAGACATAGACACGCTTGCTACAAAGAAGTCTGGTTGACTATTTTGTAGAATTGACTTTTACCATCTTCATTCGTAGAAGGTTCAATATGTACTTGTGCAAACTTAGAAGATTAGCCAATCAGAATAGTTTTGGGCTTAGTAGCCTTGGTTTTAGGAGGTGTAGGCTTCTCTAGTTTAACTTCTATCAACACTTTTTCAACAGAGTTGTTTATTTCCTCTATCACTTCATCATATTTTCTCCCTGTAATCTTTATTAGTCTTGTCTTTACTCTCAGTAGGGGCTTGATGGTATTCATTATCCTATCATGTTCATCATCTTTGAGTGCTAACTGCTTCCTTACTTCCAAACTATTATAAAACTCCTTAGGAATACTACCTTCCAATTCAAACAGGTTCTTTTTGAAAGGCAACATGTGATTTATCACCATGTATTCTATTTCAATCTTCTCACTATCATTATACCTTTCAAAATATCTCGATAGTGAATTTAACTTACCTTTAGTAACGATCCTTTTTGCCAAGATAGGTAGATCAGGTTTCCATAGTTTCTTTGGTGTCGACTTGTCTGTCACTTCTTTCTTCTTCACTTCTACCTTCTTCCTTTTGGGAGGTGAATTATGTTTGGTCTTAGAGGACCTTGTTGTCCTTGCAAAGGTAATTGTTTCCACACTTGGTCTCCGCAAAGATCTTTTAGATGGAGAAGGAGCATTCTCAATTGTTGTGACCACTGATAGGGATGATTCTGGAACATCTTTAGCCACTGGAGGTGGAAGGGCTGCAGGGGTAGTGCTCACCACCTTTGAAATCTCAGCTATCCTTTTTCTTAATCCCTTCATCTCTTCCTTACTGATACCTTCTTTTGAAGCAATGTCATCTATTACTTTCTCAACCTTCCTTTTTATTTCTGTTCTTGATAGTTCCTCCCTTAATTTGTTGGATTTATCTTCATATGTACCCCATCTTTCCCCATTCAGATCAACATCATTGGATATGATGTTCTCAACCCGAATAGTAAAAATCTCTTCTTACCTCATATCCCATAGGATTTTGGGAGTGATTTCTTCAAAGCATACACAGTCAGTTTTTACCATGAAGAAGATTGTGTCTTTGTATTTATCTATAATTTCATCAGAGATCCTCTTTCTTTCCTTCATTTCCCTTTGGAATACCTTAAACATCCCAAAGAGTTCCCCATCTACTCATTTCTTGTCCTGCATTATGTAATACTTGCTAATTTATACAGCTATGGGGTCACTATTCCATGCATTAGGATGCATACCGGGGAACTTGTGCACTATATGGAAAAAGATATCCAAGATGAGGGACCCAAATCTAAATGCTTTTGACTTATCTCACTTAATGTATCTCACATTCTCTAGGAATTGTTATCTGAGTACTTCACACAAATTGTATTGCACATTTTCTTTCACCATGTTATACTATCATTATCACACCGGCATAAACAAAATTAGGTCAGCTACTATAGTGAAGTTTATAGCCCAAGACCATTGAAATCAGTCTCACATATTGCTAAAAGATGTCAGCAATTGTCACTGCTCTCTTATCCCACTTTGAATGTGTTAGAGTTTTAACTTGCTTCTTCATATTTTTCTTCGCAGTAGGAATAATGTCATAATTGTTCAATCCAATAAATTGAGGAATAAGCTCACTTGTGATCTTGATAGGTTGTTTTCCAATCCAAAGAAACTGGTCATGAATTCTTCTCAGCACAATTTTGATCCATTCTTCATCATTGAACTCATAAAATTATGTCATTTGTATGATGTTTAGATTCCGCAATTGTGCAAACTCAGGTTT
The DNA here is from genome assembly GCA_027943335.1 of Chamaecyparis obtusa. Lineage (NCBI taxonomy): Eukaryota > Viridiplantae > Streptophyta > Pinopsida > Cupressales > Cupressaceae > Chamaecyparis > Chamaecyparis obtusa. The sequence continues at coordinate 436,442 of BSBK01001021.1, read as the reverse complement.
CCAAGTATTGTCTTCATTCAACATGTCTTTCATCTCCCGATGAATCTCAAAATATTCAATTGACTCATGCTTGTAGTGGATGTAAGCCCTAATGTTTTTCACGTGTAAGACACCATGTGGGGTTTGAGAGAACGCACCCTCGAGGTCTTCCTCCATTGATTCGTATGGGTGTTTTTTGAATTTATACCTTTGTCTCTCAATGAAATCAAAGATTAATGGAATATCCATGACAAACAAAGCTTGTAGATAAGATCAAATACATTTTTCACTATGAATTAGGGTTTTCACGCCTTGCAATCATTGAGTTGGTCTAGCTCCTTTTCTTGCTTCTTTGATCTCCATAAATTCTTGCTTGAACGGTGATCAAAGATGATTTGAGAACATGAAATTATAACTCATAGTACAAAAATTGACATATTTCCTAATGAATCTGTAAGTTTCTAAGCTCCAGTCATCCATCTTTCTAGTGATAATTCAATATAGCATGTATAACCATGTGATCATAGATATAGACATCAAAAAAATTAAAATGTCTATATGTATGCTAACGTAATCTTATTCTTCACACATGGCACTAGATAGATCACTGTTATGATTCTCCAAAGATCCCCCTAAGGCCATGGTAGGCCATTCAGGATGATGTGGAAAAATCAACATTAGGCGAGGACCCAGTAGTATCAACTGGGTCCCCCTGATCCTTAGTTTCACTCTATTCCTTTTCCTTCCACACTTTTTCACAATCCTTGTTTTTTTCCTTCTTGAACATCTAATTGAACTCATCCATATACTCAACCATTATCTTACCAACATCATCAATGTTCTTCTTCAATGCTATAGGAAGTTTCTTTTTGTTTGTTGGTCTATTGTATTTATAGAAATTTGCAATGAGTCCTAGATTATTTCACTTGTAACATGTAGGTGGAGATATGTTCTAATTATCTTGCAATCTGTAATTCCTTGCTACATGTCCAAAGTTGTTGCATTTGAAACAAGTGATCTTTTTTGTTCTTTCTTGTCTGGTGTAATCTTTCTTATGTTGATATTGATTAGGTTTTCTAAATTCTTCCTTCTTGTGCCCATATGCATAAAAATTAAAATAATAACTAGAAAAAGACTTATAAGGAGTCTTACCTCTGTAATCCTTCTTCATGTCACCATTTTTTTTTGCATTCAAAGCATCTTCCTCTGAAGGATATGTTATGTTACTCTTTTTGATTAGGTTCTTCCTATGATTAGATGTTTCCTCTATTTTTCCTTTAGATCATCTTTCTTGAGATTTATAACATTCAAATTCATCAAAACCAACTCCAGTCTTGTCACCTTTAGGCTTATGTCTCTCTAGTTGTTCATCAATTTTGTCACTTCTCACATGAAGCCTTTTAATATGGTTCCTTGCTTCCTCAAGTTCTATTTTAATGATGATGTTGTACTTCTCCAATTCTGGATTCTTGATCTTGTATCCATCAAGATCAATCTACATTTTTGTCATATGAACCTTAGCACTTTTCAAAGCCTCACCAAGATTGAATTTTTCCTCTTTGACTTGTTGAATATCTTTAGCCATCTAATTGGTAGTAGCTTCATGTTCCTTTTTTAATGATTATTTTTCCTATAGCAGATCTATTGCTTCATCTCTCATCTTCTCCATGATTTCTTGTCTTTTGTTGTTGGAAACATCAATCTTCTCTTTAAGTTTCTTGTTGTATTCTTCTTCTTTCTTTAACTTGAATTTAAATTCAGCATCTTCAACCTTAGCCTTATCCAGGTCTTCAAGTGCTTCTTCAAAATTTTCTTCCAAACTACTTGAATCCATCTGGATGTCCCTTAAGCTATCATGCATTCTCTCTAAGGGCCTTATGTTCTGATACCAATTGTTAGGATTAAGTAATACTGAAGGGGGGGGGGGGGTGAATCAATATTACAACACTTTAATATTTTCAAACAAATTTAAGCTTAACCATGCAAAAATTGAAATCAAAATAACATGTGCATAAAGTAAATAGCTCATGACACCATTATTTGTTTTCAAGAAAACCTTGTAAAGGGAAACCCCGACGGGGATGGCACCCACAATAACTGTACTAAAATATAATATCCCTATTAAGAGATCTTTCCCTATTAGGATAAGAGTATTACATAGTACATGTCCTTCTTAGAGGATAGACCTTGTTAGGAGTCTATATACAAATGAAAGCATACTACTCATACAAAGGTTATATCCACCTTGATACACATAGGATAATACAAAATGGTGAACTATACTTAGCATCAAAATTCCTGATTAGTCCCAATTTTATTCTCGCATATGTTATTCCCTTCTCTAATATCAAAATCCTTCCTCTCACTTCATATCTACTTCATAACCCAAAAACATACCCTTCGCATCTCAAAATACTTTCATAAATACCCGGTCACATAATATGTCTAGTCGGATCTCAACACATAAACTAGTAGTAAATGTACAACAAGAGATCATACATCCACACAGATAGGATAGGACCCAACCAAAATCCAAAGTAGCACTTCTGGAATCCACATGTTTACTCCTTTAATCAATGCGACCATTTATCTGCTCCGTTTCATTGTTGTACTATCTTTGCTTACTCAAAACATGTTGTAACTCTCACCAGTTAATTCCAAAATACAAGAGACCTTAACTGAATGTATACCACATCCCATAATACATCTATCCAAGCTTGTATGATGTAATTAATCACATACTATTCTCACCCTGGACAAAACTACATAACTGTATCATGTTGACTATTTCCTGGACTTAGTCATTTTTCTAAAATAGAACAACCAAAACTAGTCTGTGCTCCAAGCGATCATGCCAATAAGTAGTGTTTCCATAAATGACAAGCTATATGCATTACTCATTAGACCACTTGCCCACATTTTTAATAATTAATTTGTAAAATTATCTAAAAGAATACAAAAAAATTACTGAAAATACAAAACTAACTAAGATATTTGAAAAATAATAATTTACAATTAAAAATAAATAATTAAAGGAAGAATAATGTGTACCTAATATGAAAGATGGTTGGAAGAGGCCAAAAATGCTCACGGGATGCTGATGTCGCGGTAGGACTTCTCTGGGTTTGATCTAACACCTGGGGGTCAACAATTTAAAAAAACAATGGTGAAAATGACCCACGTCGCCGTAACTTATTTAAAATTTTGACCACGAGGGGTTCGAATGAACGCCCCCTCGTTTGAACATGCTACATGGGTATGTTCGAATGAAGGGGGAGGGTTCATTTGAAAATACCACAAAAATGTGTTCGAATGAACCCCATGGGAACCTTTGAGCGAAGACCCTCATTCATTTGAAGGGGTCAAAATGATTTTTTTTTATTGCCAAATTTTATTCGTGGAAAAAAGTGTGAACCACTTTTGTGGGATAACCCAATACACTAGTTAATTAGAGGGAAATGTCTGATTTTAAGTGTATAGTACAAGTTCTGATTCCTTTCACAAGATAGTTATAATCATCTCCAATAGTAACTTCCTCATTTGAATTTTCCACCAGGATATCTAGGTGTTCTCTAAATCCTGTGATGTGATGTGATGCCCCACTATGAATTACCCAAGTGTTAAGGTTGGATGACACATGACTTGATAGGGCTGAACAAAATACAAGTCTTTCTGAGCTTTCCTTACTAACTGCAACAATGTAAGCTTGAGGTTTAGGCCCGTTCGAACACTTCATTGCATAGTGACCATATTTGTCACATCTAAAACATTGTACTTTAGACATGTCCCTCCTTTTCTTGAATGAGCATTTTCCATTTGAATCTTTGTCTTTCTTACTTTTCAAGTTTCCTCTTTTACCCTTCTTGTGAGAGCGACAATTTAGAGCTTGTATATCTTTATTTGTGGAGTTTTGACCAATCCCTCTTGTGACTAGTCTTGACTCTTCTTGAATGCAATCAATTTTTAGATGATCAAACTTAGGAATTTTAGATCGGGCACTTATCCCTTGAATGAATGCTTCCTAAGATGTTGGGATTCCATTAAGAGCCAACATGGTTAACTCCTTGCTATCAATTGTGTGACCAATGGTGGATAGCGGATCTCTTACTTATGGTATCCTCATGAAGTAAGATGTGATGGATTCTCCTTTGTTCATTTTCACGTGGTGGAGTTATTTTTTGAGTGCAAGAGCCTTGCTAGTGTTATTTATTTCATACATGCTCTCTAAAGTTGTGAACATGTGATAGGTTGTATCCAATTTAGAGATAATTGGAACTATGTGGTCTTTCAATGCATTCACTAACATCTTCATGGCTTTATTGTTATTTTTCATCCATAGAAGTTTCTCACTATCTTCATCAGGTACAGGTATTTACTTCTCCACGAATGTATCTAAATCATGTTCTCTTAGGGAAAGCATGATCTTGAATTACAAGATATAAAATTTGAAGCCCCTTCAAGTTGGTCCTCAAATCTAACACCATTCACCATTTTGTTGAATATAAGGATTTATATGATGGTATTTTTAAAATTTAGATGATCTCTTCTTATAAATTTGATTTGATCCTTAACCTTGGCTCTGATACCATGTCAAATTTGATCAGATTTATATGATGGTATTTTTAAAATTTAATTACTATTATGCAGATGTGAATATATAATCAATAATGATCAAACCCTACACAGTTCAATGATCTTGAATGATTGCTACTTTCAATCCACAAAGACATATTTAACAATATCGATCTGTTGTGAATTAATATCAATATGTTGTGAATCAATATCAATCTACTATTTCTCTATATCGATGAGACAAGTTAATTGAATGATGTATACTTATATTGCTCTGCACTTAATAATTTATGTACGTTTTCAAAGTATTGAATCATATATATGAGTGCAAAGAGTAATGTCTCACGTAGAGACATCTTTCTATTAACAAATGTCATTTGATAATTAACAAGTCTTCAATGATATCATTAACAATTACATGATCGATATATCTGTTGCAATACTCATAATTTTATATCGATATAAATTATCAATACACTCAACAATAATATGATTATTAATCATTGTAATATAATCGATCATGTATATATATTAAATATGACTATTATTAAATATATATACATGATCGATGATTATCAAGTCACCGATTATTAATCATGCACAATAGAGAATACTTATAATATCCATAATCATAGCAGATAATCAGATCAGTATACTGTAAAGGATAGAGATCAAATGTTCAAGGCCGATAGGCCACTTATACATTTGATTACATCAGTTAGAGTAATCCGACCGAAGCTACATATCTCTAACAATATGAATGTTGAACTGAAATTTTTATTTGTAATTGGAATTGAATACAACTTGTTAGAATATGTTCAATTACATCAAAGTATTGCACACCATCCTTAAGTGATAGCATCTTGTTAAAATATTTAATCTTTTCTTGGCTTAGGTTTCTTTATTTTTATTTAGTTTGGAATATTCCTTTGAAATCCTGTATGTAATTTTTCCTCTTGTACATGTGTGAGGACAAGTCATTTCTTTTATTTTCCTTTATTAAGGAATATTAGTTTATCCTCCTTATGAGGATGGTGACACATTGCACACACATTGTGAATGGTGGCATTCATAGATATGAGAGTTACATTGTGAACGGTGGCATTTAAGAGATGATTCTCCTCACATTCTTCGCTTTTTTTATAGCATTGTAATTAGCTTCTTGCTCTCATTTCTCTCTTTTTTCTTTTTAGGCTTTCCCTTCATTCATAGTACATAAGGGATTTTTCTTTTCTTTTCTCCTTTCAAATTGCTCTTTACTTTGATAACATTACTTCAATCAACATATTTACTTAGATTTCTTTTTCATTTTCTTACTCTTGTATTTTCTTTCATATTTACTTAGATTTCTTTTTCATTTTCTTACTCTTGTATTTTCTTTCATGTTCGCATTGAAAAGCGCATAAGGAGATCCCAATATGTTGGAGTGAAGGGAACTCTAATATTGCCGAACTGGTTGCTTGATCTGAGCCTCGCAAAGAACTCCTCACTTGCAATGATTATGACTCAAATTGGAGAACACTATGACAGATTTGTAAATGTTTCACGAACAAAATGAAATCACACTGATCCTTGTACGACGACCTCGATTGTCTACGAAGTGGAAATTGTCAAATTGTTCTGACGCTAGCAACTTTAATTACTCTGGAAAGATGATTCATCAACTCAGATTGCAATGTGTCTTGCAGTGATAAGATCAAACATATGCTGATCCAACTTTAATGGATGGTCAAACACCTTCATCAATGACTGTTTGCTCTACGTTGGATGATTGCAAGTGTGCGCCTAAGCCATCTCCATCCATTTTACTGTTTGCAAATGTTATCGGACTGATGATACTTCAATCAGGTTCTCCTTGATTTCGATTGCTGCAAATGCTCGAGTTATTGATTGACCATTCATGCGGAGATGTACTTAAAATAATGGATCGGGTCTGTGAAGGTGTTGTGAACTTTAGATTACTACTCGATATCCGTTGCCAATGCTTAGAAGGTTGCTAGATGGTGAACACTGTGCTTGGTCTCCTTTGAATTGGATCAAGTTCATGGTCTTTAAAATACTAATTCTATCTTGACATTAAATATTGCTCAGCTAGATTATTACGGTGACGATACTGGTAAATGATACCTCGATGGTTAATGTAGAAGAACAAATTGGCTAACACTAGAGCAATGATCTGACAAGGTTTCTCAATCTTGACGACCTCCAATGCACTTACAATATGGGCTCGCTAGGTGCTAAATAGCACAATCCAGATAATTGTTTACCCTAACTTATTAGAGACTTATTGACCATTTTAGATATGAGATTATGGCAATTAGAATGTCTTTCATTACACAAATGTATCAAAATTGAATCGTGTAAATCCTTTTATTATATTTGAATATCTCCTGATCACAAACTTGGCAAATTTGTCTCCAAAGGAGATCATGAACTTTGGCAATTCGTATGCAAACTAGGGTGATACTGACTATCAAAGAAATTGCACAAACTCTTTTAGCTCGAAGGCTAATTGACCAAGAAGAAATAAATCCAAAAATCTATCTTGATTGCTTGTATAAAACCACATTTTAGAGCATCTTTCCCTTAAAAAATATTTCAATTATAATTGGGAGGGAAAATATAAAGTGGCTCCAAAATAAAAATATTTTAAAATCTTTATTGGGCCTTCTATTATTTTATTAGTTTAATTCCCTTGCAAAAAAAAAGGGGACTACAATCCTCCTTTCTTGGAGATCACTTTTCCTCAAGCAATCACAATACCTATATCCCAAATTAGGGCCAATATAACTCCCCATCAAGATTTCATTGCTCTACTCTAATATAAGAATGACCATACTTGGAATTGTGAAGCACTCACTATAACCCCATTGAAATAATGCTTCTCTACTGGTCATCTGGCCACAAAATTTTCTCTTCCACATCATAAGGGTGTTGCTACATGGTGGAAGGATGCAAATAATGATCATTTGACTGTCCTTGCCACTGACTCTTTCTCTAATGACACTCTTTAGGCTAATGATGTCTCCCCCTGAGTGATGCTTTTATTCCGACCTCCTCCATGCTACTAGATCTGCCTGGAACCTCTTGTTGTTGGTTCAATCCCCTCTAGCAACGTTGACTCTTTTTCGACTACTCCTGCTCCTGATATGCTTCAGCCTGTGGTTGCTTAAGTTCAACATTTTCAGCACTCTGGTCCTGTTAGTGATGTTGACTCTCTCTCTCTCTCTCTCTCTCTCTCTCTCTCTCTCTCTCTCTCTCTCTCCCCGAGGGTCCCACAATATGTTGTTGGGGATCCTTCTTATAGTGTTGCTTGGACAATCATTCACTGGCGAAGAAAGAATCACTTTGTAGTCTCTCACCCTTCTCCTAGTGTTGTGGGTGACTTGCATACCCATACTTGATACGAGACACTAGTTGTGTTACTAGTATGTTGCCAATGGTCTTCTCTTGACCTTGTTGTGATTATATTTTGACTTTACGCCTTCAGACTATGGTTTGTAAGGGACAACACCCTCATTTTGTTACTCTTAATAATTAAAAAAAAAATATCAAAATTCCATATGATTTTGAAGGGTCTCTTGAATACATGATTAGTCATGACAACTCACCACTAATTATTGTCATAAATTACAACATATAACCATCTGAGAACACCACCCATGATGAAGCAATATGTATCTTTAATGAAAAGGGGTGATAGGAGATCATTAATATACCATTTTCTAATAAGTAGAAGATGATACAAACATCTTTGATTCCTATTTAGTTTTGTCCACAAAAGATAAATTGAAATCTCTGTGATCAACATTATTGCACAACCAACCATCACCAATGTATGAGCCACAACCTCATACCTTGAAAAGAGAAAAACTCAATATGCATTACTAGGAAGGGGTGTGTTGAGAGTGCCAACATGAATAAACAAAATGGATACATCAATGCCACCACCAATATGCACTTTTTCATAGGCTGGTCCAAAAGTCATAAGCTCTCCCAAGTGAATTTATAAATCCTCAAAATCTCTATGAATAACTAAAGGTGCAACCATACACTTATGTCTCCCTTTACATGTGTACTAGTGTTTTACCCACCAAATTGTACTCAACTATCCCATCTTTGTCTATGATTAGGCTCTCGAAAAGATGAACATCATGATTCTCATGATGTGTGCTAGATATGCCAAGAGGGTGTTCATTATCATACCACAAATCATGTTCTTAATTCTTTATCTCAATAGAATATTCCCTTGTGTGCTCCATCTCCATGTGCTCTTCTATTGGAAGAAAAAGTGATTAGAGATTGATTTCTCTTTACTTTCTTTCTTGTTCTATACGATTATAGTGTTCTTCGATATCTAGTAGTTGTTTTTTTATTTGGGTAGCTAGCAACTTTGCCTTCCTAGCTCTTTGTAACCATCCATCACACATCTCTTGTTTCTTCTAAATATCCTCCCTGGTACAATGTACAAAATCAAAATCTTTGTGGCTTGTATCCTCCACACATTCCACAATCTTAATACCTTCTTCATGATTAAATATCACCTCCATGTGCCTAGCTAAAATGTCTTTAATTCCTCCATTATCACGCCTTTCAATACCACCTTCTCCCATTCACATTGAATGTCAATTCCAACCTCTTAAAGCTTTGGGAATATTTATCAAGAGACTCCATCTATTAAATAGCCAATATAACATATGTATCGTCTAATGCTAGCAATAAAAAGTCATTAAAATTGTGTAGCTATCTAGTGTGATGCTTAACTATGAACCATGTGTGTGTCAGACAACTAATGACCACTACCTACCTTAATATCAAACCTTTCATGTTCTATTTTCTACAACCCTCTCTTAACATCCAAGGTAGCACTAGTTAAATTGTGAATTACCCCACTATCCAATATGACAATGATTCAATGTCCTTGTATTTCACCTTGCACCTGAAAAATGTTATATTGTGAAGTATTGGCTAGGGTAGCAATAGTTCCATTCCTCTCCCCAAGGGGTGTTGAATTATTCACAAGAGGTGGCTCCTCATTTGATTCATTTGATTTGTGGTCAATGTGGTGCTCCTCATTGTCTGATATGATCTTGATGTCACAAATCTTCCCCTTGCATAGGCATCGTTGTTCGAGTACCAACACCTCGTTACAACTAAAGCATAAGTTCCTCCTCACAAGTTTTTTCTAATTGCATCATATAATTGGTACTTTTGAGGTCATTTCTTCTCAAAAGGTTTCTTTCTTTTATCTTTCTATAGGTTGTGTGCCTTAGATGGGGGCCGAATTTTCAAACTAGATGAAACCATGTCTTGAGCTTTCTTGTTTGCCTCCTAGAGTGAACTTGGACCAAGAGCCTTGATCCATCCTGTTAACACATCCATCAATTTTTCCATGCATAGAATAATTAATCTTCTCTATGATATGTCTCTCACCAACACCAAGAGTCTCTGAAAGTTGGCAATATATTTGTCACACCTTGCTTCAACTGTGCTAATTCCTTGAAGCGGGGTTCATGATCGTTCCTCTCAAACCTCTCAATATGTCTCTCCATGAAATTAACATATGAAGTGAATTGATTATGTCCCAAGGTGACCCTTTTGTGATGCCACCACTAATGAGAAATCCCATTGAGATGCAATGCTACAAATTTGATTGTTTTGTCTTCTGGCATGAGGTTAAGTTGAAAGTATGTGTCTAGCTTTTGTATCTAGACAAGTGTTGTCATCTTTCTAGAGTTATCAAACAATGGTAGACTAAGTTTTCATATTTTTGTCATGAGCCCTAATTGACAATGCAAATAAGTAAACTCATAGAATCAATTCATACCAATGATTGTTATATATAATATTAATAATTAATAATTATTAATATTAATAATAACATTAATATAATATTAATCATAAATAACATTACTTAATAATAATATATTATTGAAATAATTGTGAATATTAATAATAAACAATATAAATCATAATTATATAAATGATAATAATTTAAATATAAATATATAAAATAATATTATGAAGATTGTATAATATATATTATTTATTTATTAATATAATAATAATTAATAATATATGATAATTTTAATCTATTATTAAATAGATAATTATAATATACTAATAAAATATAATATATAATTTAATTACACCATCACATACATGAGCTGAAGAATAGATAGTCAGCGATTAAGCATGGTACTCAGAATAGGATGAAGTCAGAGAACCAACGAACAAAGCATGCTAACAATCTGATTATAGACATTAATATAGCTATAGACGAAGTCCACTGGGTATCGCTCACAGTTAGAATATTGAGGATTTTAATATATATTGCCGTGATATATTGTCGTGATATATCTTGGTTTAAGCAATTTATAATAACAATGGTTCCGTAACAACAATAATTGAAGGGGTGTGATCTCTTATCCCAAAGGTGCGACTTCATTAAAGAACACCTCTTATCTAAGCGGTCACAACCTTCCAGTCCAATGAAGAGTATAAAAGATGCTACATCATTGAATGAAGGGCATCGAACAACAACAAAGGAAAATACATATACAACAGAGATAGTTAAACAAATAGTAGGGGCACCGCAGATGCAATTTTGGTACTGATCAGTTAAAAAAGAGATATCATTGCTTGCAAAGCATTTGATATATAAGACTTCATGTTTTCGACAAAATACATTGATGGAGAAGTGAACCTATCATTACAAGTATATATTATGTAAATAGTAATGCATTCAATTTATTAAGGATAATTAAAATATACATATATATATGAAATATATATCTGAAACACATATTCGATCTAAATATAATATATTCTGAATGTTTATATATGTACTTATATATAGTGAATAGATATGAAAATATAAATGATATATATATATATATATATATATATATATATATATATATATATATATATATATATATATATATATATATATATATATATATATATATATATATTGGGAATCGAAAACATCTTAGTTGAAACACCACAAATTACAATTCCTAAGTACAACTCTAATCCAAATTGGAAATTTCGAGAGAAAATTACGTAAGGCCCTATTTGGGGTCATTACAATTTTCCACCTCAAATAGTTATTATAGTTTCTATTACACATGTTGTGCAAATACCTCATCTTGAGATCAATGTATTCCTTGAAGGACATATCGGGCTACAACCCTCCATCTAACCAATCGTGTTTGAACTGTTCTTGTAATTCAACCAATGTAGGAGAATGACTCTTCTGATGCTCAAGTCTAGATGGGAAGGTGGACATCATGGGCTTTGAACTAGATGCGGCCATGCCCTAACCACAATTTCTTCCTCTATGTCGTTTCCATGGCTGTTATTACGTTTATTATTGGTGCCATGATTGTTGCTCCTAGATTTTCTCAAATGTTCTTTTGCTTAGACTGTTTGTTGTTTATGTTGGGTGTGATGAAGGTGCATGGTGAAGCCACCATATGGTGACTCACCATATGTGGGTCTATCATAGGGGGTTTCACCATATGATGCATCATGCCCAATAGTGTAGTACGGTGAGGGAAGATATGTAGACCATGTGGCATGGTGTAAAGTGAAACTCAAGCTCACCTACATGTACGGTGAGATGTTTCGATGCCGAAGGTAGTGATCGAGGGTGAAGGGAGTGACCCGATGCCGAAGGGAGTGACCCGATGCTGAAGGGAGTGTCTGAGGCTGGAGGGATTTTCTGAGGTGAAGGGAGTGACCAAGGTTGAAGGGAGTGACCAAGGTTGAAGGGAGTGACCCGATGTCGAAGGGAGTGTCTGATGTCGAAGGGACTATCGACTGGAGCAATGCCAAGGCTACTAGTAACCGTTTCATGGAGTGACAGTTGTTATATCAAATTCTATAACGAATCACATAGTGTATAAATGTCTGTGGGATTTGTTAGAAATTGGAGGCAAAAAGGATGAAATAGTAGAGTGTCAAAGTGGTGAAAAGTTAGGTTGATAGTAACACAATCTGAGTCTATGCAAAAATAAATTATTATTTATATGTAACATTGGTTAGTGTAATACAAAGAAGACACTCGAGTTTTTTGGTGGTGGGTTTTTCCCAAAAGGGTTTCCCGCGTAAATTTGGTCTCCTGTGTTTATCTTGTGTGCATGGCATTTTCTATGTTCTTGTTTCTTTTTCTTATCTCAATATTATGAAGTAGATTCAAACTCTTTATTATTTCCCCTGTAAATTGGCATTAGGAAGGCGTTTAAGCATTGTTGTTTTCCTAACAAGTGGTATCATAGCCAAACTGGTTTTTGCTATCTTTGTTGGGTAGGGTTGGTCGTTTGTGTCAATTTGGTTCCAGTGGGGTTTTGCAAAGTGTTCATCTAGAAATTGAGATGACAAGTATATCAGGGAAAATAAACATTGAAAAGTTCAATGGCACAAACTTTGAGTTGTAGAAACTTAAAGTTGAAGCTATGCTACTTGATTGAGATCTATGGATTGTTGTGTCTGGTAACAAGCCTTCAGGCATGAAGCAAGAAGATTGGGATCCAGCGGATCGAAAGACCAGAGGACCGATAAGATTGAGCCTTGTAGATTATGTTCTATTGAATGTCCATGAAGAGAAATATGCATGTTCTTTGTGGAAGAAGTTGGGAGATATTTATCAAGGAAAATTCTTGGTAAACAAGCTCTTCTTGAGAAAGAAGTTGTACTCTCTGAAGATGGATGGAGGAACGGTTGTGGCAGATCACTAAACACGTTCAATATGGTGATTGCACAGTTAACATTTGTTGGTGTGTTGGTTAGTGAAGAAGAGCATTGCATGTTATTGTTGTGCTCATTGCCTAATTCGTGGGATCACCTTGTGATGGCCATCAGGTAGTACTACTAACCAATTTAAGATGGATGAAGTAGTTGTTGTACTTTTGTCAGAGGAGATGAGGAGGAAATCTTCTGAGGTGGCTAAAGAGGCTCTCACCGTTTGAGACAGATCAAAGGACAAAAGAAAAAACATGAAGTCTGAATCTTCTGGAAAGAAGTCCAAAGTGAAGTGTTGGAACTATGGGCGGGCCGGTCATATCCAAAAGGATTGCAAAGAGAAGAAGAAGAAGAAGATGTAGATTTCTTCTGATTCGGAGTCTTCTCAAAGTGATGATGGAGATGCTAGCAGTGTTGCTTTGGCTAATCGTTCATCTGATGATGATTGGTAGATTAATTCGATCTTCACGTGGAAGATGTTTGTCACAATGCCATGTGTGACTCAACACAACAATATAATGGAATTTGTTGGCAGTGATGTAAATGTCATGTGTGACTCAATACAACAGTTTAGTGGGAGTTGTTGGTAGCAATGTAGGTTCTTTTGTTATCAAATGATCTTCATTAGTATTGTAGATGTTGGAAGGTGTCTTAGATCCCGATAAAGATCTTTTCACATTTGTTGAATTACTATTTGGAGATGTTTATCTTCGTGTGACTGAAGATGTTGACATCTTGAGGGCTCAATAGGGTCTTTGATAAAGGTGTGGATTATGTTTTCATTTGACATGTTATGGTATGTTCATATGGAGCATGTTATCTCTTTGGTTGAGATGTTTTAGATCATGTTGTCATGTTTATGTTCCTGGGGCCATGGTTGGAACTTTGACATTGGTCTTGGTTTTATTTCTGTGTATTGATTACATTGGTCATTTTCTTGACACTTGATGAAGTTGTTGTTTTGCATTTGGAGTTGGCATGGATTGATCAGTTACAAGTGCTCATGGATACTTAGAGACGGTGGTGATGTTGTTTTCTCTTGTGATTAGAGATGTATTTGTTGGAACAATTGATGGTTTCAACAAGAAGTCCGAGAGGCATTTAGAGGTGTACGTAGAAGGACATGGTACATGGTTGATGTATTGTTGATGTTCTTGATGTTACAAGCTTGTTGTTGCACTTCTATGTGATGTTGTAGAATGGATTCATTTCATACTGACATTAGTTGTGCAATGGGATCTTCTTAGTGTATATGTGGAAGATATTGCTTTGAGGCTTGAGACTGTATGTATATGTTGCTGGTTTTGAATTAATGTGATATACCTTGGAGGTATAGATAGCTGGATGCATTAGCATTTTCTGTGGATGCTATTTAAGCTATGGTTTTGATAATTATTGGTACATGTGGTTATCTTTGGACTGAGTGCTTGTGGCTTGTGATATCAGTTGAGACAGAATTATGATTCTTCTATACGACAGGTTGTGTCATTTTCTCTGTGGATGGCTTTTATGTGTGTCTAGTGGCAGTGGCATAATAGAAGGTGGGAACATTCATGTTTAAGATAAGACCATTCATGTTTTGTTATTGCAGCTATCACAATGAAGCACATGGTAAACTCTGGTTTACGAAGGTATGGTGTATTAGTATGATGGGCTTTGGAGTCACGTTTGACTTTTTCGTCATGTTAAGTAACTCTATGGATACAAGTACATACTTCTTCCAATGGGTGATTTTTGGGTGTGACGAAGATGTACGGTGAAGCCACCATATGGTGACTCATCATATGTGAGTCTATCGTTGGGGGTTTCACTATAGGATGCATCGTGCCCGAAAGTGTAGTACGGCGAGGGAAGATATGTAGACCATGCGGCATGGTGTACAGTGAAACTCAAGCTCACCTACGTGTACAGGGAGATGTTCTAATGCTGAAGGGAGTGACTGAGGTTGAAGGGAGTGACCCGATGTCGAAGGGAGTGTCCAAGGTGAAGGGAGTGACTTGATGCCGAAGGGAGTGTCTGAGGTGAAGGGAGTGACCGAGGCCGAAGGGACTATCGACTGGAGGAGTGCCAAGGCTACTAGTAACCATTTCATGGAGTGACAGTTGTTATACCGAATTCTATAATGAATCACAAAGTGTATAAATGTCTGCGGGATTCATTAGAAATTGGAGGCAAAAAGGCTGAAATAGTAGACTGTCAAAGTGGTGTAAAGTCAGGTTGATTGTAACACAATATGAGTCTGTGCAAAAATACATTATTATTTGTATGTAACATTGGTTACTATAATACAAAGAAGACACTAGGGTTTTTCAGAGGTAGGTTTTTCCTGAAATGGTTTCCCACGTAAATTTGGTCTCCTATGTTTATCTTATGTGCATGACATTTTCTATGTTCTTGTTTCTTTTTCTTATCTCAATATTGAGAAGTAGATTCGAACTCTTTATTATTTCCCCTATAAATTAACATTAGAAATACATTTCCACACCGTTGCTTTCCTAACAGTTTCCCTCTTGTTTCTCCTAGAATTCGATTGTCAATAGATGCCTGAGTTCTTGACTTCAGATTACTACACAATATCGAATGCCAATGCTTGGAAGGTTGCGAGATGGTGAGAAGTGTGTTCGTTGTCCTTCAAATGATAATTCTATCTTTGCATTTCGTATAGCTCAGCTAGATTGTGATGGCAAAAACACTGGTAAATCAACATTAGTAAATGATCTTTCCCTGGTTATCTCAGACCTGTCGAAAAATAGATCGGCCAAACACTATAGCAACGATCTAACAAGGTTTCTCAATCATGATGATTTTATGATATCTGATGCACTTCTAGATATGGGATTGCAGAAGCTGGATAAGTGTTGACCCCACCCTGTTAGAGACATTCGCGATTTTATATCTGAGATTATGGTGATCAGAATGTCTACTGTTATACAACGTTTTAGAATCAAACTATGTAATTCCTCTTACGATATCTTTGAATCACAAACTTCACAGATTCGTAGGCATGATAAGAACTACCATTGAAACTGCAAAAACTCCCTTAGCTCGCAGGCTAAGAAACCAGGAAGAAATGAATCTAAAATCCCATCCCTAATTGCTTGCAGAAACTCTCTTTTTATATACCCTTCATAGCACCTTTCCCTCCAAAATATTTGAATTTCAATTGGGAGGGAATATATAAAGTGGCCTGAAAAAGAAATATTTTTAAATTTCACTAAGCCTTTATTAATTTACTAATATAATTATTTTGTCAAAATAAGGGGACATTACAAACTAAGGGCAGGTCCTTATGTTGTTGTTTAGCTTATTTATGCTTGTAGTGTTTTGAGGAACAATTTGCGCTGTTGGTGGACCCATGTATATAACTTTGAATAAACAGTTTTTTTAAATATTATTTTTAAATTAAAATTTAATTATATTTCTTGCAAATAATATTCAAAGACACTTTTTCTCGACAAGCAGTTGCTCCTTATTTTTAGCCCTCCTTTTTTCAAGGCTTAGTGCAAGTCCCCATGTAGCTACATAACTTATTTTGGCTAGCAACGGTTGCCTCACTTTTTAAGCAATACATTGTGGAGTTGGTGAACCCATGAATATTTAGTTTAGCTCTTTTTTTTTAGCAATCATCTTAAATTATATTTTTAAATGAGATTATTAATAATAATTATTGCAATTAAATTTTGAAGGAAAAAATATAAATAAATAAAATAGAGTGAAAAAATAATAGAGCTACATGTCATTGTTCAATTTTCAATTTTTAAGCTACAATTACTCCACTAAAATAGTGAAAGATTCCAAATTATCCTTTCCTTGTAATTAAAAAATCACATGAGAATATCAAACAACTTAAAATTAAGCAGAAATTACCCTTAAGCAACCCCATAGGAACATTGGGTAAGTGTCATTTGATTCAACCCCTAATATTTTATTTGTCTATTCTAAATTAATGAACTTATTTTAAGGATTTTGGAATTTACATTATTGTTTTGTGCTTACAAAAATCATATAAAAATTAGAGGCATTCTTCTATTTATATTCCCATCGGGAACCCATCGGAAATTGTTATAAACTATGAAGAATTTAAATTTAAAAAGTAGGATGTTTATGGACAAACTTATTTTAATATAGAAGCAATCCACTAGAGTGTTATGCTACATGATATTGGGGTTGGATTCAAACATACAAAACAAAATTAAATTAAAAAAAACTTAGGGAGTATTTTTTATGCATTATTTTATAAATTAAATTTTAAAACTTAACAAACTAATTAACGCATAATATCCATTAAATAAATGATACAAAAGTATATTTAAGTTTTGTTTTTTTTGAAAGTTCAACTTCAGCTAAGAGCCAAGGACTGAGGGGTATCCATTTCGCGAAAATCCGCTTGGGGCATGATCCCGACCTCATCCCTTATGGTGTCAGAGCCTTTGCATTCAGCAAGACTTGATCCTTGGTGGGCTCATTGAGAACCAAACAACTTCACCAACAAACCAAGGGCTCATTAAGTTTAAGAAAATATGATTTTAATTAAATAAAATAGTATAAGAAAAAAATACATAACACGCAACAAAGTTACAAACTATGGATGAAAGTGGCTTCTATCACTTGACCTAGTATCACTAACTTTAAGGTGGGTTCTATGTTTTTATCTATTTTTTTTAATTGTCATTTCATTTATGATATATGCATGTGTTAGTACTATTTTAGGGATCTACTTGTGTTAGCACTAGCTTAACTTAGATCAACTAATGAATGATTGATCTTGATAACCATAAGATACTAAGCCTCAAAATTAAATTTGATAGCGATAAAATATGAGATTGTGACTTTCTAGTTGTAGAGGTGAGGGTTGCAATGAATATAGACAATCATTTATTTTTTGCATGATCAATATAGTATGTAGTTTAGAATGTATGTACACAAAAATAATGTATGATTGGCATGAAAATCTTGTGTTCAAAGACCTAATCAAGTGAACAACAAACAAAATATGCATGTAAACAATTCACTTGCACACCAAACATATTTTTAGGTGATGTATGATTATAGAGCTCCACGATGCTCTTGCATAATACACCCCAAGTAAAATAATTTTCTAGCTCAATATTCAAAATTAAGGTGGTGTGAAAGATCAATTCAATTGCATAATCTGATTTATTTCTACTTCAAAAATTCACTTGTCTTCTTTGATCTCTCACTTTTCATTGAATGAAAGATTCTTTGCACTCAATTTGTTGAGTCCTCTCAATCTCCTCTCATTGTTTTTCTAAAATATATACTCTAGTTTGGCTTATTTTCTCCCATTCATAACCTTGATTGTGCACTTGACAGGAAGATAAACTAAAACATTAAATAAAAATAAGATATCAATACCTTACAACAACTTTATTTCAGACATGTTTTTTGGTGCAAAACATTGAAATGAACATTTTTGTTGGCTTAGATTTGACTTTGTTTCACATGAGATCACTTTTTCTCCTATGTGATATTGTTGTCTCACCCTTTTAAGTATTTTCCCTCTAATACTTCTACATTTACTTTATATCTTGTCTTTCTTTTTTCTATTAAATTCTTCTTAACTTGCACATAAACAATTTTCATGTGTTGTGTAAAATTCTTTAGTCTCTACATTTATGTGTGTATCATCTTTAACTTTTTTGAAGTTGTGACACTCTTCAAATTGTTCCATATATCATTTGAAATGATGTCTCGCACTTGAATTATTTATTTAATTATAGTACACAAATATTACATATCCAACATAAACTCCCATTGCATAGGATTTACTCCCACTAAACATATTAGAAGATTGCCAAGAATCTCACTGACAACATCATTTTGATCATTTATCTATGAATGATATACATAACTATAATTGAATTTCTTGTTGAGATTCCATGATGTACATAAACAATCACTAATAAACTGTGTATCCTTGTTTGATGTGACTCTCCATGTCAACCCATGTAATTTAAATCTCTTTGAAAACTAAATCAACTATCATAGACACATCACTCAACTTCCGACAAATAATGAAAGGTGCTATTTTAGAAATATATCATCTGCAATGGAGAAACAATTATAGTGCATAATAATCTTAGGAAAAAAATCATAAGTAGTTTCTTTAAGTCCTCTCTCATGCACACAATGACTTGTACAAACTTATATTATAGGACACACCTTTGGTGACATGACATGTTTTGTGTCACTCTACAAATCTTTTAACCTTTTTATACAAACATAACTAGTAGTGTCTCTTCTCTAGTATGACTTGCATCTTGTTTGTTGCAAAGTGACCACCAAGTCCACCACTTTATAACTCATGAATTGAATCCTCTCTCATTGAACTATGTCAAATACATAATTGTTATTTTAAAAAACATAGATCTCTTATGCAACTAAGTATACATATGTTGCTTAGTCTTTAGATGAAGGCTTTATGTGTGCACATGATGTACCCAGGAAGTCTAGATCTTCTCTATACAAGTTTTTCCTTTCTATGCCAATTACTTCAACTATCATCATGGACAATAATGATTTCCTCCTAGTTGAGGTGTTTACACATTTTTTTTGTAAGGAATAACAAGCCACACCACACAACTGAGATGGGGGAGGGGTGAATCAGTTGTGTATAATAATTGTAAACTTTAAGCTTTTGAGCCAAATCATTAATTAAGAACATAACAATTCTAAACACATTGAACAAGATAGACAACAACACCATAACACATAGAGTTTTGTTCTCAAGGAAAACCTCGTTAAGGGAAAAAACCAGGTGGAAATGGAACCCACTAGATAGTGCACTAGTATAAAAATTGATGAACTACAACTAATTTGAATAAATTGTATGACTTGAAGATCTATGATTTTAGATCACTGAGTTGCTGATTAGATATGTAAGATGATTAAATCAGTAATATGTTGTCATTGATGTCAACTAGTTTTGACAATACTTATCTTGTAAGTTACTATACCCAAAACATCTGTAGAAAGAAGAAGAAAAGAGATGAAGAACAGATATATCTACATAAGGAAGATGGAGATGATAGATAAGGATAAGGAATACATTGGGTAACTTATGAATGAGTCTATGACCTTATGTTATTGACTTGATTATGTTGCATTCATCTATGATGAAGGATAGAGAAAAATGCACAAAGAGGTGTGGTCGGTTAAAGAAGCATTACAGTATACACCGACGCAGTGTAGTGTATACCGAGCATAGTATAAACTAAGCTTGTGCTCACTGACACATTTCTTTGTTAACCGAGCAAAAGAAAAGAACTAAATGACTAGTTTATCTTATGGAAGTTGATGAGCTGTAAAATGTTATGATTACGAGGATGAAGATAATGTTTGTTACGAAGATTGACAGCTAACATAATTCAAAGAAGATCTAAGGGATTGAAATAAAATGTGTTACTGACACATCAGTCGAGGAAGGTTATAGCGGCAAAAATCAACAAAGGAGATTAAGCGGAAAAATTTGATGGATGGAATTAAAATAGTTTACTTGTCTATTTAAGAGACTAGGATTTCATAAATCATGGCAGAAAAAGGAGACTGCAAAAATATCATGTGAACAAGCTTCATGCATGCCTGATCAGACTGTTTAAGGAGAACTGAACTGCAGGGATTGTCGAGCGTCAGAAAGCTATAACTGAGCGACAGTAAGTTACTGAATATTGACTGAAATAGAATTGATATATTGATCAGAGGATTTGAATGAGCTTAATATAGATCTAATAATCTGCAATTGAAGTTGTGTTGTAATCAGATCACCTGTTGTTACATTTTAACCATTGTAAATAGATAAATCTCTTAACAGAGTGGACTAGAAAGTCTTGTAATGTCATTCATAGAGTGTATGTTTGTTATCCTATCAACCCCATAGTGAATGTTGGTTGGACGATAATGATTGGTCTAAAATCCTCTAACAAGGTCACACCTCATAGTGTGTTTGTAACCTTTATCAGGGTTAGGTCTTCACCGACCTGACTTCAGAAGAGTGAACAATTTTTGGGTTGCCGGTCCCAGGTGGTTTTTCCCTTTACACGGTTTCCACGTTAAATCTCTTGTGTTATGTGTTGACTGTGATGATTATTTGTTGTCATACTTTACATGTTGCATATTGGATTTGATCAGTAATCACTATATGTTATTAACTGGTAATCGGTAAAAGCACAGACAGAATACTATTTTATGTTATCGATCTGCAGAAGTTTTAGTAAATTGTTTTTGGATATACATTTTATGATTGGGACTGTGGATAATTGATTCCCCCCCCCCTCTCAGTTATTCTAACAATTGGTATCAGAGCGTTGGTTGCTTGGAATAGAGTTTTAAGGACTTCAGCACAAAGATCTCAAAATGTATAAGAGGGAAGTGCCAAAGCTAAACAAGGATAACTTCACAGTATGGCAAAGCCGAATGAAGCTGCATGTATTTGGAATTGGGAATTCTGCCCTCACACTAATGGAGAATGGCTACATTACACCGCCCACTAGTCCCTTGACCCTTGATCAATTAAGAAATAGGCATGCACATAATGTTACTATGATGGAGATTGTTGCTACTTGTATAGATGTCGAATTTGAAGATACTAAAATTTGCACTACTGCTAAAGATATGTGGGATAAACTTGCTCAAGTTTATAGTGGTGATGTGAATGTCAAAAGAGCCAGAACTGAAAGCTTAAGGGGAAGATTCGATGATATGAAGATGAAGGAAGGAGAAAATATTGTGCAGTACACAAACATACTAAAAGAGGTAGTCCATGCTATTAGAGCATCTGATGGTGTTATTGACGAAGAGATAGTGGTAAGCAAAATTCTCAAAACCTTATTGTCGGTTTATGCAATCAGAATATCTGCAATTCATGAAACTAGGTCTGTATCTGGTAACAACCTTACTCTTGATAATCTAATTGGTAAGCTTACAACCTTTGAACTAAACAACTTTGATAATAGTGTTGTATCGTCTGTTGAATCTGCTTTTATGTCTTCTCTGAAGATTGGTAAGTCTAGTAGCAGAAATAAGAATGATGATAGTGATAGCAATACTAATGATGAGCTTGATGAACTAATTGAAGCTCTTATGGCTAGAAGGTTACCTAAAGGTAAAGAAGATATAGAGGTAAATTACCTTTAGGATGCTTTAATTGTAAAGAGGTTGGTCATATTACTGCTAGATGTCCACACAGGAAAGATGATGACAGAAACAAAGATCGATCTAGTGAAGGAAGCTATGGGAGAAGAGGTAACAAAAGTTACCGACACTACAACTGAGACAACTGAGACAATAATGATAAAGGAAAGAAGGTGTGCTACATTGCAGAAGATGTCACTAATACCGACACTAATAAAGATGTGGAGGTAGTATTTGTTGCAATGAAGGATGACTCAAAGGAAGATGAAAGGTATGTAGAGACAACACTTATCTCTAAGGTTAATAAAAATGATACATGGATCATAGATAGTGGTTGTACACATCACATGATTGGTGATGAAGAAAAATTTGATCATCTTGAAGAACACAATGGAGGATATGTTATAATGGGTAATGATGCACCTTGTATGGTTAGAGGAAAAGGATCCCTGATGATAAATGATAAAATTAGATGTGACAATGCTTATTGGGTAAAAGGACTAAATTATAATTTGCTAAGTGTGGCACATCTGAACAATTCAAGCCACGGAGTTGCTTTTGAGAGCAAGAAAGTGAAGATATTTGATGATGGAGGAAGGCTTATTGGAACTGGAACACAATCGAGAGAGGAAAGCACAAAGGAACTAGAAGACTACAATAGATTCAATTACATTGAACAACCAAAGTACCTACCAACACCGCAGACAGTGACAACCGGTCAGCAAGAAAACAATACCGAGGAACAGGAAAAAGAAATCGACGAGCAGGAAGCACCTACCGAGCAAGAAAATGAACCTACACAGGATGAACAAGAAAGAAGAGATTGGATACTGGCAATATTTTTCAGAAGACATCATCCTAAGACACAAATCATTGGAGACAGACAAGCTGGCATGCAAACAAGAAGTAAAGTAGGACAAGGTACATGTCTAGTTTGTGAATATGAACTAAAGAATGTAAAAGTTGCATTAGAGAATGATGAATGGGTTAATGCAATGAAAGAGGAAATAGAACAGATAGAGAAGAAAAAAACTTGGAGTTTAGAACCCAAACCTAAGGACAAGAATGTTATCGATACTAAGTGGATATTTAGAAACAAGCTAAATGAGAATGGAGAGGTAACAAGGAACAAAGCTAGGTTAGTATGCAAGGGATATGCATAGGAGGAAGAAATAGATTATGGTGAAACTTTTGCACCTATTGCTAGATTAGAAGGAGTCAGAATGTTAATTGCATATGCTGCACACAAAAAGTTCAAAGTTTACCAAATGGATGTTAAATCTATTTTTTTGAATGGGATACTTGAAGAAGAAGTCTACATAGAACAACCTGAAGGGTTCGTTGATCCAAACAACAAAGATATGGTATGTAGATTACATAAAGCTTTATATGGTTTAAAGCAAGCACCGAGAGCCTGGTATGAGAGGCTGCATAACTATTTGCTGAGTATTGGATTTGTTAGAACCAATGAGAACAATAATCTATACATGAAAGGAAATTCTAATGATACTATCTTGATTTCTGAGATATTTGTGGATGACATAATATTTGGAGGACAAGATCATATTTGTAAGTCATTTGTAGATGAAATGAAAAGTGAATTTGAAATGTCTATGTTTGGAGAGATTAAGTTCTTTCTAGGCTTAGAAGTGATTCAACAAAATGATGGTATATTCATCACACAATCTAAATATATAAAGGAAGTATTGAAGACATTTGGCATGGAAGATGCTAAACCTGTGGGAACATCAATGGCTACTGGATGTAAACTGACTAAAGAAGATGAAACTACTAAGGTAAACCAGACACTATACTGATCCATGATTGGTAAGTTAATGTATGTAGTTCACAGTAGACCTAATATAGCACATATTGTTGGAATAGTTGCTATATTTTCTACAAACCCTAGAGAGTCACACATGGTTGCTAAAAAGAGAATCTTAAGATGCCTAAAGAAAATTGAAGATTATGGACTGTGGTATCCTAAGAAAGGCAAGTTTGAACTTAAGGTATACACCAATGTTGATTGGGCTGGAAATGTGGATGATAGAAAGAGTACTACTGGAGGAGCATTCTTCTTTGGTGAAAGACTTGTTACATGGACAAGTAAGAAATGGTCTTGCATTTCCCAGTCTATAGCTGAAGAAGAGTATGTTGTTGCTGCTACTAAATGTTCAAATATTGCTTAGATCAAGCAAGTGTTAGAAGGTATGAATGAGGTAATCACTAAGCCGGTGATTATATATTGTGACAACACTAGTGCTATTAATATTTCAAAGAGTCCAATGATGCATTCTAAAACAAAGCATATATCTATTAAGTATCACTACTTAAGGGAACAAGTACATGAGAAGCAAGTAAAGATAGAATTTGTTACATCAAAAGAACAACTTGCTGACATATTTACAAAGCCTCTACCAAAGGATACATATGAATACTTGAGGACTAGACTTGGGGTTTGTCCCCTGTCTACCGGTCACTAAGGTCATCTGGAGGTTGCATCAGCCTAATCTTATCAGAAGATCATACATGTTGATGCAGCAAAGTTCACACTTTGGATTTATGTCTAAGGTTGTGAAAGGTTGAAGTACTGGAATAGATTTGCAGATCTGTATACCAAGATACAGAGAATGCACCGGACAACAGAGAGTTACATGGCTACTACAGAGCTGTATGTTTTTATTGCTCTTTGGCATTGTTGTCAAAGGGAGAGAGATCAATATGAAGAATATGAAGCCAAAGATAAATAGAGAGAGATATAGAAAAAGGGAGAGCGTTGAAGATCAGTTACTAAGAACAGAAGAAAACCTGTGAGCTGAAAAGATCATATCTGTAGAAGTCAGTCTGCACTTACAAATACTTTTATGTAACGTAGTGATTAAACATATTAAGCTAGGGAGAGCTTGTACTGAGTTACAACATTTGTTGACAGAGTTGTAGAATACATGTTTGGTATGTGTATGGCATATTTCATATTGCTTGTGTTGCCATCAATGCCAAAGCGATAGATTGATGAACTACAACTGATTTGAATAAATTGTACGACTTGAAGATCTATGATTTTAGATCACTGAGTTGCTGATTAGATATGTAAGATGATTAAATCAATAATATGTTGTCATTGATGTCAACTAGTTTTGACAATACTTATCTTGTAAGTTACTATACCCAAAACATCTGTAGAAAGAAGAAGAAAAGAGATGAAGAACAGATATATCTACATGAGGAAGATGGAGATGACAGATAAGGATAAGAAATACATTGGGTAACTTATGAATGAGTCTATGACCTTATGTTATTGACTTGATTATGTTGCATTCATCTATGATGAAGGATAGAGCAAAATGTACAAAGCAGTGTGGTTGGTTAAAGAAGCATTCTGGTATACACTGATGTAGTGTAGTGTATGTCAAGCACAATCTAAACTGAGCTTGTATTCACTGACACATTTCTTTGTTAACTGAGTAGAAGAAAAGAACTAAATGACTATTTTAGCCGATGGAAGTTGATGAGTTGTAAAGTGTTATGATTACGAGGATGAAGATAATGTTTGTTATGAAGATCGACGGCTAACATAATTTGAAGAAGATCTAAGGGATTGAAATAAAATGTGTTACTGACACATAAGCCGAGGAAGGTTAAAGCAACAAAAATCAACAAAGGAGATTAAGCTACAAAATTTGATAGATGGAATTAAAATGATTTACTTGTCTATTTAAGAGACTAGGATTTCATGATGAAATCATGCTGGAAAAAGGAGACTGCAGAGATATTGGGTGAGAAAGCTTCATGCATGCCTGATTAGACTGGTTAAGGAGAACCGAACTGCAGAGATTACCGAGTGTTAGAAAGCTATAACCAAGCGACAGTAAGTTACTGAATATTGACTGAAATAGAATTGATATATTGATCAGAGGATTTGAATGAGCTTAATATAGATCTGATAATCTACAATTGAAGTTGTGTTGTAATCAGATCACCTACTGTTACATTTTAACCATTGTAAACAGATAAATCTCTTAACAGTGTGGATTAGAAAGTCTTGTAATGTCATTCATAGAGTGTACATTTGTTATCTTGTCATCCCCATAGTGAATGCTGGCTGGACGATAATGGTTGGTCTAAAATCCTCTAACAAGGCCACACCTCACAGTGTGTTTGTACCCTTTAACAGGGTTGGGTCTTCACCGACCTCACTTCAGAAGAGTGAACAGTTTTTGGGTTGTCAGTCCTAGGTGGTTTTTCCCTTTATAGGGTTTCCACATTAAATCCCTTGTGTTATGTGTTGGTTGTGATGATTTTTTGTTGTCATACTTACATGTTGCATATTGGATTTGATCAGTAATCACTATATGTTATTAACTAGTAATCAGTAAAAGCACAGACAGAATACTATTTTATGTTACCGATCTGCAGAAGTTTTAGTAAATTGCTTTTGCATATACATTTTTTGATTGGGACTGTGGATAACTAATTCCCCCCCCCCCCCTCTCAGTTATTCTAACAAAAATTTCCCTATTAGGAGACTTAGGAGCTAATACAATACATCCAGTACAATAGTCCTTGTTAAAGGACAAAACCCCTGTTAAAAGGTCCTTCAACCTTGTTAGGAATTTATGAGAACAAAAAGGCACACTGCCTGAGCACATTGCTCCAAGGAGAAGTTTAAACCCACCTTCAGGACTCACTATCCAAATACAATGAAGTGAACTTACTATTCAAATGACTGAATTGACTGATATCAAATTACTTTCCTTTACAATTCTATTGAAGTGCACAAGGAATGATCATAGATTCCACTCATACCTCTTATCTTCATCTCTTCTCTTATTACAATGCTCGCATGCACAATCACGCATACCTCCCATACATATTTTTTAGATTTCATTAGAGAATTTATTGTCCTTTATACAAGTTATAAGTCTCAATCAGGTTATCTTGTTAGGACTTCCCTAATGCACAAACAATTACATTACACAATGCTAAGGCATGCACAGTACCTAATACAAATATAAAACAATTACAAACATTAATTTACATGCCAAGATCCATAGTTACACTCACCAAACCATGGAACACATTACACCACCTAGTCGTCTCCCAAAAGCAATTATCTAAGTTCATACACTAGTGTTGTCATCAACATGACCTAATCAAGCCACAAAATCCTAGAGTGTACTCCATCCTATATTTTCTTCCATGCCTAAAACTTGCATATCATGATCAGCAACTAACTCTATCAAATTCCTTGTCTCTTTCCTTTAACCAGTCTTCACCAAAACAATTGTAAGTCACTCAAATCATGATATAAAAATATCACATACTCTAAAATACCATACAATGTTCTTACACTTATTTCCAACTACCTGTAGCAACTAGAAACACAATTTGTCTGATATAACCAACTCAAAAGTAAAGTATATACCATGTGTTGACATTAATGAGAAAACCTCAACATCAACAACACCAACAATTCCAACCAATATCTAACAATCTCCCCCTTTGGCATTGATGGCAACATATGAGTGAAAAACCATAAACCCAAAAGCATTAAACTCAATACAACCTTCTTAACATCTTCAACAATGTCCCCCCTAAGATAGTAGGAAGATTTCCACATAACTCTCTCCCCCTTTGACATCAATAGAAAAGGGTGCCAATGGTGCCAAATATGATCAAACAAATATCTCCCCCCTATGATGTACCTTTTTCAAATCTTCATGCTTGCAACATACCGGGTGCATTTTTCACAAACACTTCATCAGCTCAACCTCTGCAGCTACTACCCCCAAGGAGTAGTACCAAGCATCAAGTCCAAAATAATAATAAAGCTCTAATAATTATTTGAATGGTGCATTCCTGCATCATTTAATTATCACAAGGTGGGGCCATCACCCCAAGCATACCTTTGAGATACTCAAAGGCCTCTTTTGGTAATAGTTTTGTAGAAATGTTTGCAATCTATTCCTTTGTACTGATGTATTCCAATTTGACTTCCTTCTTTGTAGATTTTTCTCTCAAAGAGTGATATTCAATTGATATATGCTTTGTGTTACAATGTAATACTGGATTCTTTGACATATTGATTGTACTTTTATTATCACATTGAATAACAATAGGCTCTCTAATGCTTACTCCAATATTATTCAACATATATTTCATTCAAACAATCTGAGTGCAATTAATAGCAACAACAACATATTCTAATTGAGCAGTAGATTGTGATATACAATCCTTCTTCTTGTTCAACCAAGAAACCAATATCTTCCCAAGGAAAAAAGCTCTACCACTTGTTCTTTTTCTATCATCCACACTACATGTCTAGTCTGCATCAGTAAATGCATGTAAATTCATCAGATCTTTTATACCACAAACCATAGTCCAAGGTTCCCTTCAGATATCTCAGTATTCTTTTTACAACAACAAAATGAGTTTCCTTAGATTCAACTTGGAATCTAGCAATAATCCCAACTACGTTGGATATATCTAGCCTTGTATGATTCAAGTACTACAATCCTCCAATCATTGACCTGTACTTTGTCTAAAAAACATTTGATGAATCATTAGTAGTAGTTAGTTTGCAACCTATAACCATAGGTGTTCCTACTAGTTTACAATCCTCTATCCAAACTTTTTCAATAATTCCTTAAGATACTTAGTTTGAGATACGAAAATTCCATCCTTTGAGTGATTTTCAAATCAAGAAAAAATTAATTTCTCCTATCATAAACATCTCAAATTCAGATTTCATCTCTTCAGCAAATTTATTTCTCATAGCATCATTCCCATCAAATATGATATCATCAACAAATACCTCAATAATTAAGATACTATCTAAATTAATCCTTAAATACAAATTAATATCAGCATTATCATTTTTGAAACAAAGATGTAATAAATACCTATCCAATCTAGCATACCATGCCCTTGTTGCTTGCTTTAAGACATATAATACTTTCTTTAGTTTGCATACCATGTATTCCTGATCAGTTAATGTGAATCCATCAAGTTTCTCTATGTAGACTTCCTCTTAAAGTTTGCCATTCAAGAATACATATTTGACATCCATTTGATAAACCTAAAAGTTTTTATGAGTTGTATAATCAAGAAATAATCTAACAACATCCAATCTAGCCATAGGTGCAAAAGTCTCATCAAAGTCAATACCTTCTTGATGTGAGTATCCTTTAGAAACAAGTCTTGCTTTATTTCTTACAACTTTACCTTGCTCATTCATCTTATTCCCAAAAACCCATTTAGTTCCTATAACATTTTTGTCTTTTGGACTTGGTACAAGCTCCCAAGTATCATTCTTCTAAATTTGATCTAGTTCTTCTTGCATTGCCTTAATCCAAAATTCATCTATCTAAGGTTCACCAATAGCCTTAGGTACTACATGTGAAATTAAGCACAAGTCATTTCTAACCTTTGACCTTGTCATCACACCTTTGTTTACATCTCCAATTATTTTTTTATCAAAATGATTCATTGATACATACCTTAGTGTTTTAGGAATCCCTTTTGGCTCATCAATACTTACTTGTATACCATTGTCAATCTCAAAGAATTGTTCTACTTCATGCTCCTAATTCTGATTCTGAATAGTAGAAGCCTGATTACCTTCATTATCTAATCCATCATCATACATTCTTTCTTGAATCTAAAGTTTCTCATCAATCTTCACATTAGCACTTTCAAATATCTTTTTTAATTTGAGATTGTAACACCTATATGCCTTACAGGGATAACTTTAAGAAAACCCCTCCTAGGAAAAAGTGTAAAATCCTGGCAAATCCTACATTATTTTAGGGGGAAATTTTTCTTAATGAAGGCGAATTTTTTTCAAATCCACAAATTTTCATAGTTTGTATTGGTGATTTTTTCCCTGCCAAATGAAAATTCCATAAATTCCTAGCGAATTATACAGTCAAGTGGGGGAAAATCTATATTGAATGAGGTGAAATTTTTTCTTTTGAAGTAAAAAAATTATAATATATGAGGCGAATGATTTTCTTTTGAAGGGAAAAAAAATAATTGTATTGGCGATTCACATCGACACACAACTTAACAATATGTCAGTAACATCTATTATTTTATAATGTGAAATATATTAATTGAGACCGTATGAGGATCCAAGATCAATGGCTGAAGTTTGATTTCAGCCTCAATTTTTTGAAGAAAACATAGTTCTCCAGGAAGTCACCAAAATGTTGACACGTATCAAATTAGGGTTGTCAACTTGTCTACAGACTCAACACGTTGGTATCGATAAGCACGTCTAGTCACATCCACACGTAACATATATTATTTTATAATGTTGAATGTATTAATTGAGACCGTCTGATGATCCAAGATCAATGGCTGAAGTTTGATTTTGGCCTCAATTTCTTGAAGGAAATAGAGTTCTCCAGGAAGTCACTGGAATGTTGACACATATCAAATTAGGGTTGACAACTTGTTTGTAGACTCAACATGTTGGTATCGATTAGTATGATAACCATGATCGTCACACGTGGACGGTAATTAATGTTGCATGTTCCTATAGTGCAACTTGTAACTCGTAACTCAGTAAGAAATAAATGCCTTGTCAGTGATATTACAGACGAATTGATGATATTACCAATTTCAGTTATGGGAAAGATTTAAATGTCGTTATGAAAGATTAAGGACAATGGATTTAAATTTCTCACACACTTGCATTTATGGGAAAGGTTTACATGAAATATTAAGGACAATGAATTTAATACGATTAAAGAAAGAATAATTAATTGCTAACTACTAAGTATCAATCAAGGGCTATTTATAGAAGATCTAGCTTCTTTCTTCCTCAAATTTCAATTCGTCTTTGCTAGATAAATTATTGTAACTGCCTCTGGTTTAAGTCATTATTCTATAAATAATTTATTTTTAAGGTTTCTGAAGTTTTAGATGGACACTCCAATTAGGCTTAGATGCACATCTGAGGAGGCCCAGAAGGCCTTTTTGGGTTCCTTTTCAGATGAAACCTTAGAATCAATTTGTAGGGAGGGTGGGCCTTTCGTAATAGAGGTTGTTAAAATGGTGTTGGGAAGAGAGTTTCTGCATAATGAAGACAGGCACCGGGTCAACACAGACATTACATCTCATTTTTTGGCATCTCTTCTCGACCTCAGAGGAGAGAAGGTGGATATGTTGATGTTGTTGAGGAAGGTTTTCAAAGAAGAATACATGGGGGACAATGT
Organism: Chamaecyparis obtusa; assembly: GCA_027943335.1. NCBI lineage: Eukaryota > Viridiplantae > Streptophyta > Pinopsida > Cupressales > Cupressaceae > Chamaecyparis > Chamaecyparis obtusa. The sequence goes on along the minus strand of BSBK01001021.1, from coordinate 404,772 downwards.
TAATGTTATCGTGTTTGTAGAAATAGGTGTGGGGATCCCTTGGGTAAGTGAAATACCCAAGCTTCTCCTCCCAAGCCAGAATGTGGCCATGCAACCTTTTTTGTTGGGCCTGAATGCTGGGTAGTTAAAGCGCCATAGGAAATGGGCACTGATTGCTTGGGATTTTCTCTGTAAGTGGTTTTTTCTTGATGAAGTGGAGGTTGAGGCAGAGCAATACGGGTGGCTTGATGAATTCTTAGAGTTAATCCTCTCTGTAGAATTCTACTTAGATGGAGTCAGAGGGAAAAATCACTAGTGTTACCACTTACCCATTTCCCGTCATCCCTCTTTTTTGGTTTTTTTATACAAACATACCATGTTTTTAGTTTTTTTTAATACAAACATACCACGTTTTTGCATTTTTTTATACAAACATACCACTGGCAGTCTGGCACTAGTCCACTACCAGTGATGTAGTAGGTTTTTCTTTGTACTGGACAATGTAATTATTAATGTTATGAAAAAAAATAATGAAAATTTTGTAAGTTCATTTCAATTTGCATTTTATGGGTTCAAAAAATGATTCTTAGACTTCTCTGTGATTGCAATATTTTAATTAGTTGATTTATCTGTGTATTAGACATGTAAGTATGTTTTAGTAGAAATAAGGAAGCGATGGTATTTCCATTTTTAAATCCGAATATTTAAAATGTCATTGCCTTATTGATTGCCATTAGAAACTCAGAAACTCAAAATTCCTAAATTAAGATAACCATTAATCGAAGTTGTATGAACTTTTTACCCAATTAATTATCCATATAAAATAACACCATTTTAAATGTATTACACGTATCAAGTCTTACAAGTTACAACTGGTTGATAATGTATCACAGTTGTAGTAAATAAAATAAATGTCTTGTCACTGACATTAAATTTGGGTAATGTTACCTGTCATGACCTTTTTTCCAATTTCACACACTCATGCATTTAATATGAAAGATTTACATAATTTTGAAGGACAAATGAATTAATAAGGTTAGAGAAAGAATTGAGGGGAAGGGCTATTTATAGACGATCTATGCTTCTTTTATCTTCAATTCTGCCTCTAATAATAGATATGGGCATCACTGAATTGTAATGAAATTTTGCATAATATAATAAAAAAAAAATTGTGTTGCACTTTTGTTTAATGTAATAATTAAATGTTTCCAAACTTTATCATGTAATTGTGACTGGTTCAAACTTCATGGATAAGGTATTGTCAAATGAATTCTAAGTGAATATAGTTAATGATTATATTCATTAGTGTGAATTAATATTTTAAAATCGTGACAACCGTTGGATTACGAGAGATGAACAGTTAAAGTTGTATTTCAGAAGTACTGTGGGTTTCAAAAACCTTTTCTGCAAACTCGTTCCAGAAACGTGACATGTGTAATTCATCGAAAAGATTATGTATCATATGAAGATAAAACATAAAAGTATTCTAGAATTTTGGTTTAAATGATACATTAGTGTGTATTAATATTTTAAAATCATGACAACTGGTAGATTAAGAGAGATGAACGATTGAAGTTGTATTTTGAAAGTACTGTGGGTTTCAAAAACCTTTTCTGCAAACTTGTTCTGAAAATGTGACATGTGTAATTCATCGAAAAGATTATGTATCATGTGAAGATAAAACATAAACGTATTCTAAAATTTTGGTTTAAATGATACATTAGTGTGTATTAATATTTTAAAATCGTGACAACTGTTTGATTGCGAGAGATGAATGGTTGAAGTTGTATTTCAGAAGTATTGTGGGTTTCAAAAACCTTTTATGCTAACTTGTTCCACAAACATGACACATGTAATTCGTAAAAAATATTACGTTTCATGTCAAGATAAAACATAAATGTATTCTAGAATTTTGGTTTAAATGATACATTTACCAAAACGTTGTTAACATTTCTTTTTTAAAAACCTATCGACTTGTAGCAATAGAAAGCTAAAAATAACTGTTCAACCGTCGCTGAAGATTTTGAACTGTAACTTGTGAGAGCCTCGACCATTCTATCTTCAATCTATCTAGATTTAAAAATTTAATTTCTGGTAAGATATCTAGCCTGATGGCATCCTGATTTTTTAATGTAAAAAATTTAGTTTAACTTGATTTTGAAATTTTAATTTTTGCAATTGCAATTGGGGTTTTCTTAATTAGTTAGTTATTATCTATGATTTTTTTAGTAAATATATGTGATTCTGTATTTTTTTATTCTTTCGAAGAACACTGGGGAAAGTGAAAACTCAAGGCCAAGGGAAAGCATATGGGAAAACTTTAATAGACTGGAGAAAACTAGTAGAAATCCCTAGTTTCACTGATGAGTATCATGATGTTTATGATCCTGCTATCGACGGTGAAAGAAGGGTTATAACAATTAAACATACATTGTGCAGTAAGGCAACTGGGTCGGTAAAAAGGTCTGAATTTATACAATTTAATCCAGTGATAGGTGCAAAAACAAATAAAGTTACTTCATGGGATGTTGTTTTGGGTCACATGGTGTTACCCAAAGTTTTCCCTTGCCCAGAAATTGTCTTGATTTGTGCAGAAAATTATGATGAAGAAAGAAAAGAAATTGTGAATAAAAATAATCAGGAAGAAATTTTATCAACAACCCAGGAATAATTTCTTAGTTTGCTAGACCTAGGGTTTGATCGACAAAACTGTAATGTCCATATTGACCTAAGATTGTTGGTAGACCAATATGAGGCAGTCGCGCCAAATGCAAAAGATTCATTTATAAAGGGTCTAATAGTTGTAGAGGAAAATGCTTCATTAAGTGAGAACCATAAGCCTCCTTATGATTTTAATATTTTTGTGCCATGGGTTCAGGATACTATATCCTCGCTAGCATTTTGCCTGGGACTAGAAAATAATAGGGAAGTGGGTGCCAACATTCTTCAATTGATTTGGGATATCCATTATGTCAATGAACCAATAAGATATAATTTTGTTGGACACATGGTTCAATCGATGCAAGAACAATTAGCATTGATTAAAAGAGGTAATTCTAAGATATTTAGGTTCACAACCTACTTGTGTTATCTTCTGCTAGCCAAGCATGCTGCAATATTAATGATCAATGGCAACAAGCTTGAAATTCAGAGGGAGATAGGTACTCCAATATATAATTGGACACCTCAGAGAAGGATGTATGATAACATAAGGAATTACAATAATTTTTTAGACTTCTTTTTGGCACCATTGTACAAAAAAATTAAGAAGCACTCCAATGCTCAGATTGTCTGCTTCATGTAGGGATTGCATCCAACTTGGAAGCACAATTCAATTGGTTGATTGGTACTTAATGGAAGAATACATTGTGCTAAGGTTTTATAGATCATAACTATAACCCCACAAACTTCCAATGCATGTGACAGATAGGGTGTTTGCAATAGAATATGTACTAGAACTAGAGAGCACATATAGACTCTTTGTTGGCTAGTCAAAGAAGAGCATATTCCCTTCCTTACATTTCGCAATTGGAAGGTTAACATTTGAGAGAAAGGCATTCAAAGTGGCAAATTATTTTTTAGAAATTTTTCAATTTGATTTAAAGTGGTACTGGAAGTATGATCCACTCAATGTCATTCAAATAATGCTTGTTGCTAATAAGAACTCTGCAAACTTATTTCAACATGAAAGTAAACCATTGCTACAGAAGTTGAAAAACAAGGATAGCTGGGATGATGTTACAAAAGAGATGGAGAAAGTTTCTGTTGAGGAAAGAATTCTAGCTAAATAGTTGTCATCACAAATTATGACATCAATAAACCAGGGCATTGTACATCCTAGGATGTCCTACAAATTCTATGAAAAAGTAGCTAATCCATAAAAAAAAACATACCAAAGAAAATAGCAAAAGAATGTAAGGATAGAAAATGGACTCAAATGAAAATGACTAATTTTTGGACTATGAGAAAGAATCTTGGTGAACCAAAGACCAATGCAGATCTAGATGACATAGAAGAGGATATAGAGTTTAGAAAATTGTGGAATTTAAGGCATCCCAGAAGTGGATACAATGACAGTGATCAAGATGAAAATGCAGACAATGAGGATGATAATCCACCAACTACATTTACTCCATCAAGTCAGAGTGGAGTAAGAGACTACCACAAAGAAACATATAGCAAAGGGGCAATCATTATGGAAAAAATGGGTTATAAAGGTGGTGGTTTGGGTCCCACAGGAGAAGGCATCTAGATGCCAATTTTTACAGATGCAGCACAAAAAATTGATCATGGTGCAGGCCTTGGGATTGGAGTTGGAGTGGACCCATTAGATTCATCAGGAACCACTATGCCCACAACAACATCCATTGCCACGGGTGGGATTGGGGAATCTACTGCTACTGGGTCTAGTAGTCGCACTGGTGCCAGTGGGACTAGGAAAGTTATACAACAAGTTCCTTCTCTAAAGAGGCCAGTAGAATCTACACAGAATCCCATACTAGAGGATAGTGTGAAGAAGCAAAAGGTTTCTAGATCATTGATAATCAAACCTAAAGCACTGTTTGCACTTTCAGGTTCAACAAAACCCTCTAAAAGTTTAAATCCTCAAACAACATTAGTTAGATCAACATGCATTGCAAGCTCTGGTTCACCTTTCAAACATTCAATTCCTTCTACAACACTAGATTTTTGTTTCAAAGATTTCTATAATAAATTTGTAGAAACAACAACCAAGAATAAGGAAATAAAGAAGACATTGCAGACTGGTGCCTTACTATAGCTATAGAGGAACAACCTACATCCAACATGGTTTTTCCAACATATGACCCAAATAGAGACATGATGGAGTTCATGGTTGTTATTCCACCCAAAAAATATGGAAACCCACTAGAGAGTCACATAGATCCGTTTAAATTTCAAGTTAGCACTCTCGAAATGGATTTTTCCAAAGTTAAAAATGTGGACAAAATCAATGTGTCAAATTCTATGAACCAATTGGTCTACAGTGCACTGCTAAAGCTGGAAAGAGAGAAAACTAAGCTCAAGAAAAATATAGAAAAGTTACAGGCAGACATTGCCAATGAAAAAGCAAAGAGGAAAGCTTTAGAGAAAAGTTTGAAAGAATTACATAAAAAGATTAAAAAATTGACCTCACCCTCTACATCAGAAAATACAAAGTAGGAACATGCAAAGGCAGTAGTGAAGGAACAGGAGCAAGCAGAGCTGAAGGCACTGAGGGGAAAATTGGCATAAATTAGTAAACAATTAGAGGAATAAAGAGTCACTTCACAAAATTTATTTAAAACCGTGGAGAGTAATGGTGCCTCCAACCAAGAAATTGCAAAAGTAATTGGACTCTCAAGCAGATAAATCCAATCATTGGGGACACAGAGCAGTGGAAGAGAAAAATAATTGTGTAAAAATGGCAGAAGAACTAAAGAAGACAAATAATACAATTCAAACTTTAACAAATACTAGTAATAATTTAGTGAAGATTACAAAAGAACACATTTGGGGCCAAATATTGGGGATGTCTCATAGCCTGTGTGACTAGTTTGAAATGCTTCAAAGTATGAGAGTATGTTATTGGAAGCTCCATAAAAACATTGAACAGAACATGGATGTTGGCAAGAAAGAAAAGAATGCAAAAGATATTATGCAACAACTCTACAATAAGAGTGATAGTTATCTATCAAACAGGGGAATTATCACCCACCTTGATGCCTCAGTAAAGGTATCAAGTATCATTCAAAAATGTGAGAAGCTAAGGGAAGCACAAGAATTGGATGACAGAGCTAAGAAGAAGATCACAAAGATGGAAGAAAGGAAAGCAAATTTGGAAAGTCTTGGTTTTCCTAAGGGATTTGACACAAATAAGTTCATTGGAAGAGAAAATTACAAAATAAGGTTGTAGGACAAAATAAATATTGATTTACGCTTTCTTCCTATAGAAACATCTCCTGATACATTCATGGATTTCATCAAACCAGTGAAAACTTTGCATGGAATTTTAGAAGCAACTGTGTTGTCAAGTCACACTTCCAAATATGAATTGCTAACGAAGTTTCAGGAGTGTGACTATACTTTGAACCAAATTGTTCTCCCATCTGAGGATGTTTGGACTGGCCTACAAACATTGCTAATGCTCTGAGTTTTGAACTATTGTAAATTGTAATGTATTGAAAATGAATACAAAACAAATTGTGCTCTATCTAATTTTCATGTTTTCCAATTTAATGTATGTTCAGTTACTCAATTTTATTCAGTTATTCTTACTCTATTATATGCTATTGGAACACAAAATTTCATTCAGGAATTTCAAATATGAATGATCATTGATGATACGATACAAACTATAGTAATGAGCTGAATAATGAAAATGAAAACCATTATTAATTGTGGAATTGAATCTTGATGACATTATCAACCACATTCATGTTTTTGACATTGGAATATGCTATTATGCATGATTGATGATGAGATACAGAAACTGATAGTAGACTACAGGAAAAAGTTTAATAAATACCTAGGACCTGCTACTTCTACAATGGTTCAAGCTGCCACATCATATCATTATTGGGATCCTCAGATTCATCACCATCAACTTCATAGCTTCCTTGGTTCTTCAATATATTTTCTTCACTCTGCATACCTCCGCTTAACTGATGTTCACTGCTAGTAGTACCAGTACCAGTGCATGAGTCAGTGACATCATTGTCTCTAGCACTCCCACTTTGGTTTGAAATGTTTCCCAACCCTCTTCTCTAACATTTCTTCCTCCACAATTTTAGTGCCCTTTTGTAAGGAAAAGTATTGACTTCATACTTGTATGTATAGAGCCTCAAGCAATTTTCCAAATTCTTGTCTAGTTTGTTTCTTAGCTTTGACTTTAGGAATCTCAAAGCACTAAAAACTCTCTCATCCTCTACTGACCCCAATATCATGGTCAGACAAAAATCATCAAGCTTGAAAAAATCTGATATTGAATCAATCAACGTTTTGCTCTCAGCTAGATTTTTCCAAAGCCTTGTTACTGATCCATCTTTGTGGGGGTTCTGCATAATATTATATCATTCCCTCATCGTTAGTGAAAAATGACCTGATTTATCTCTCAAATGAGATTCATCTAAAATTCCATTTAGAGATACTCCATTTAACTCTTTAGTTTTGCAAAAATGATCTATCAAAGTTAGTATCTTAGTTCAAAAATATTTTGAATTGTTCAATCTCCATTATCGAGGAAACACAATAGCCATGGATTCAAGTACTTTGACTGGAGGGAACATTGCTCTAATCTGTGAGGAAAGATCATAGGCAATGTGCTTCATGGAAGCTATTATAGACTCAACGATCTTTATAAAGTCTTCCCTTTTAACACTTGATACTCACTTCCTGGGGTTCTTTCCTGGTTCCTTAGACTTGATCCTGGAAAAGTAGTGCATTGGTATCTCAACTCCATGAAATTTTGCACATAACTCCCCGTTTGTACCAATTTTTAAAAAGTTATCAAGATTGTCCAAATCTATGATTTTCTACCAACTGGAAAATTTTACATCATCACATGATCAATAGAGATTATCGAGCATCATGCATGTCAATTTATGTAATGCATAATATTCTACAATATACATAGCTCTTTGTTGGGATTTTTTCATTATATTTCTCATTTCCTCAAGCATGGGGAGAAGACCTGCTAATGTTTAGAGTGTCTCTATATTACTTAACATTTGCAATAGCACAAGAAATTTTAGTTACCTCGCTTCATCACGACTTGAGTTCATTAGACCAAGCAACGATTGATATTCTGAAAAAACTCGATGCATTGGTCCATCCAAAGAAATCCATCTGCTATCATTATCCTTAAGAATCTTGTTCCCATTGGTTAGTCCTTTGACAAAGTGTTGAAATTCCCTTAATCATTTCGGACTTCGACATAAGTATTGGTAGATCTCTTTGATTAAAAGTTCAATTTTTTGTATTGGAGAATGCTTGCTAACAACTCCAAAAGCTAGATTCATTATGTGGGCCATGTAGTGAATGGGAGTAATGAAGGGTTCACAAGAAGAGTGTATCTTTGTGCAAAGACCACCCCTATGGCCTTGCATTACTGAAGCTCCATCCACTCCAACACACACCAACTTTTTGGCAATCATAATGTCATTTATACCTCCATATTCAATTAGAGAACTCTTTAGTAGTTCAAATAAATTTTTCGATGTCGCATTATCCTTCATTTTAGCAATAGTTAGTAGATGAGGTTGGTGAACAAAATTGTGTATGGTATAAACATGCATGCATACCCAGGTAGTATTGTCTACTATTGTAACCTCATCTAAAGATAATGCAATAAAATTTGACTATTTAATTTTTGTCTTTAGATCCTCTTTTTCAACCTCGGCAAGACAACTTGCCCATTCCCATCCACTGTTTACTGACCAGTGACTCTTAGGATAGTTACGAACTTTCAGAAAGTGTAATAAAGAACTCAATGATGGGTAGTCTATCATAGGACACCCTTTGCTTAAAATATTAAACACAACACTTAATTGAACAAATTTTCTCATTAGTTCTACTTCCAATGCTTTTCCAAAACAAGCTTCAATAGAGCCTTTAACTTCACTAGGCTTCGTCTTTATATTCTGTTGAAATTCATATAATTCTGCATTACTAACATGTTGAGATTCCTCCCTTGTATTCTATCTTATCACTAATTTTTGAACTCCATCTATGGTTTTCTTTTCATAAACTATACCCATATGCTTCTCTATGGTGTCAATTTTTAGCTGCAACCTCTTTTCCTTCTTATTTATCTTGGTGCAAATCTTACATCTACATTCTATCGAAGGCTCACCTTCAATTGGATTGTCCACTGGTTCAATGAATGGATACTTTGACACCCATTCTACTTGAAAATTCCTTGACAGATCCCACATTCGATCTTTTTTATATTCTCTATCATTCTTTGAATTGTATTTTCTTTTCTTCTTCCCTGCACCATCATCTTCTCTAACATTCTCAGTCTCATCCAAGTCGATTATATCATTATGGCTACTCTGGGTATTTAACTAAAAATCTTCTTCAAGTTCATCGTGATCTGAGATATTAGGCTCTCTGACTTCTTCAATATGTCATGTAGGTTCAGGTTGTGAATCTTAAAAATCTTCTTGTGATGAAGTAGCTTCCCAATTTTGGCCAAAAACATTTCCAACACCATGACCAAAGTACGATGATAAGGTTCTGCATCTTGTTGACCTCTCTTGGCTTTCCCAATATGCAAGAGCCTTACCCTTATTCATGTTTGACATCTTGATTCTTCAATGAAATAAAGGATACCAGCCTACTAGTGCAAAAAAAATATGTTTACTTGTTAAAGAAGTGACAATAGAACTATAATATATATTAATATGATTCATTGACCCTTAAATCATGTTTGAGGTCTCCCTGGTCACTATTGTTCACTAACTGGTCCCCACTAAATAAGAATGAACTCAAATTCACATAGTTGTAGAATAATAATCACTTACCTTTGCCTCAAATTCAATTGCAGTCGTGACTCGCTAATGCAGTCAAGACTCAACAATCTAAACTTCGCTATCGATCAAATTGAACCAAACCAAATTGTGTACAATAACACTGATCTATGAATGTATTTATACTAATCCTTTTTTGGCAAATTCGGTGAGAGGTATTAGGTCTACAAATATTTGGCAAAGCCCGCGTAATTATAACATGTTTTGTGTTATTTTTGAGGTGATTATGGGTCATCCAATACCTTGGTATGATTAATAAAGTTGGTGAAAATGCATCGGTTTGAGACATGCATCTGTAAAATGCTAGGTGAATTTGGGTCTGCCTATAAATACCTATATATAAAACTATTGGCAAATAGAGGCCATCCATTTGGGGCCCCTTTGAAATTATAGGCGAATGTTTAAAATTTGTCCTGTCCAAAAATTATATGTCATTGGCGATAATGTGAAAGAAATAGACAAAATTAAATAAATAGATGGGTGATGGGCCCAGGAATTGGACCCAATTTTAATAAATTTGGGGCAATGGGGTCAATCCCATATGTGCAATATATTCACCAAATCGCGGGTTGCCAACATGCAACATTTGCCAAATGGTGAATAATCGCCACTAAAGTTTTTGTTGATGCCTTACTCCTATTAGAGTATCCAAGAAATATTCCTCCATCACTTCTAGAATCAAACTTACCTAGTTCATCATCTCATTTGATATAGCATTTACTACCAAATATTCTGAAGTGTTTAACTATAGGAATGTGACCAAAAAATAACTTATATGAAGTCTTACTAGTATCATGTCTAATCTGAACTCTATTCAATGTATAGAATCTAGTGTTAACTTCTTCCCTCCAATGCATTTGTGGTACCTTTCCTTCAAGCATCATAGTCCTAACAGTATCAAGAATGGTTATATTTCTCCTTTCCGCTATACCATTTTGTTGTGGTGTCCTAGGTGCAAAATTTTATATGTATATCCTATGTTATTCACAATATGCATTAAAATTATTCGATGTAAACTCACCACCTCTATCAGACCTTAAGCATTTATTCTACAATCCTGATTCATTCTCAACTTTTGCCTTGTAAATCTTGAACTTATCAAAAGCTTCATAATTTTCTTTAAGAAAAGCAACCCACATCATTCTTGAATAATCATCAACAAAAACCATAAAGTACCTTTCACCATAATATGACCTTGTTCTTGTAGGACCATAGAGATCTCTATGTACCAAATCCAATCTCTCTTTTTCTAAATAAGTCTTGCTTTGAAAGCTAGTCCTGGTTTTTTTTTCCCATAACACATTATTTGCACAACATATTAGTAAGCTTCACAATCTTTGGTAAATATTTGATTGCACTAGTGTTACTGACCTTCATAATGTTATCAAAATTTATCTGACAAAACCTCATGTGCCATAACCAACTATCATCTATCTTCACAATAAAATAACTTTCTTTAGTTGAATTCAATTGAAACACATTACCTTTAGTCTTAGTACTTGATGCGATCAGATTGCTTGACTGATATCTGATAGTACATTTTCCATTCTTGAATTTCATATGACAACCTTTATCCAAAAGCTAGCCAACATTCAATAGATTATGCTTTAGTCCATCAACAAACAAAACATCATCAGTATTAGTTTTACCATCAAGAGTTATAGATCCTCTTCCTATGATCAAGTGAGGAGTATTATCTCCAAATCTGACTACACCTCCATCATACTTGTTAAGTTGCACAAATTTGTCTTTATCACTAGTCATGTGATGAGAGAATCCACTATCTATAATCCATTCAAATTTATTTTCTACATGTGAAACCAAAGCTTTTTCTTCATGAATAGAATCTTCATATTTAATAGCAAAAAACCCACTCTCATCTTCATCATTCACAGATTCACAATCAAAAGTACCCTTACTAGCAATATAACATTACTTAGGATATCTAGACTTGTATGGATTTTTGTAAAGTTAAGGTTTTGAGAGTGGGGGGTGAATCAATACCCTATAAAACTTTAACCCTCAATGATTGTTTTACCCTTTGAACCTTAGATCTTGCTTTGCATGTAAAAGCTTAACAACTTATTGTTGAATGAAATTAAAGTAAAGTAAAGTGAACTCTTTCAACCATAAGAACATAACACACATGAACACATTTGAAAAATGATTTTGGTCATGCAGAAACCCTTGGTTAGAGGGGGAAACTATAGTGGGGATGAGACCCATAATCCTTCACTACTACAGCATAAAGGTTGCTCAGTTAGAGCATACAACAGTATCACTTCTAGTGATTTACCTTGTTAGGAGTAATACAAAAAGAAGACCTACTAATGTCTACCTAGTTAAAGGATTTTGCAACACTCATTAAGTGTGCACTCTGTTAAGATATTTATAATAAAAAGCTTGTTAAAGCCTACCCAATATGTGGGATTTGAGAATACAAAAATAACAATGTATTCCTGTAATCATTGATATGTAATAATGTATCTACATGTATGCTAGGTTAGATACTTTTTGCTCTCTGAAAATGACCTTTCTCTGACCGATTTCACCAAAATCATCTACTTCCTCTTCTCAATAGCCTTAACTGCTTTGTCTCTTCTATGTGTTCTTTACTTCACTCTCTTCTCTCTCTTGATCTTTTTCTCGATCCATCCTTATGTAGTAATTTTGTAGCTTCCTAATTACTTAGCCTAATTAGGGTTTGAATCCTTCTTAGGAAGCTCAAACAAATAGATCAACGATCCATATTCATTTCCTCTTTTCAAGAGATATTTACTTTATTTTCATTGGTTCAATATGTGCCTTGAGATCATTTACAATCCTATTTCATTCCCAATAAATCTTACCTAACAATTTACTTGATCTTCGTAAGCCATTTTCTTGCTTGGTATAATTTGATCAAACTTTTATATTCATCATCTATCACTCGGTAGTCTTTCCTAATCTTCTCAGTTATCATGTTGTTCCTACTCGATAATTCCTGCTCAATGATTCCTTCTCGGTAATACTCTTCCTCGGTTAAAATATTTTCTCGGTACTCTTCCTTCTTGGTAACTATTGTGCTCAATTAAGTTTATTTGTTTGGAGTCCATTCTTCTTGGTATAAACTATTAGATAAATACTTTTCTTTATGTGCTCAGTAATTGTTCTACCTTGTCTTTACGGATTGACTTGTTCTTCATCGTCTGACTTGATTACTCATACCGACCTAATCTTTTCTTCACTAACAACAACACTTAATGAATTTAGGAGTAACATTCTCCCCCTTTGGCATCAGTGACAAAAACTTTCATATCTTAGTCAAAATTTGATATATCCAATATATGATAGCTCAGTGATAACTCCCCCTCAACATATACTTCTCCTTTCTCCCTTATTTCTCCTATATATATACATAGTTAACTTTATCTATATATTATCCGCATATTTACTATCCCTTGTATAATCTATTATCCCCCTTTTTTTACAATAATGCCAAAAAAAAATGTAAAGTACAATGAAATACTCACAGTTTATCAAATCATACTTTATAAGTAGATTTAACACGATCATATGTAGTTGTCCATGTTTCCTTTAGTTCCTCAAGTGTTCAATGTTTTACTTGGAGTTGTGATGAAAGATCTTCCATATGATCCATGATAGACATCTCAAGTGTGGTAATTAGCTCCTTGGCTTTCTTTATGTTAACCTGAATGACCTCCAAATGAGGAATGATTTGTGCTTGAAGTTCAAGTATTTCTACTCTAATTTTCTCCTCTTCCTTCCTCAAATCTAGTTGTAAACTCATAAAATGCTTAATCTTTGAATAGTGGGCCTGGAATGTTTGAGGGTCATCACTCAACTTGTATGTACTCTACTCTAGCTTGTCATCTATCTTTTTCATCTTATCTAGGACATGTTGTGTAAAATAAGAAACATTACATAACTGTTGGAATAGCTCGATTATTACCTTAATGGTGTCATCCAACTCAGTAGCAATGATAGAAAGTGCCACTTTCTATTTAGAAATCTTTTGCATGAGTTTTTCCACTAACTTTTGTTCAGCCCTCTACTCAGCTATCTTCTCCATTCTCTCTTCAGCATCAACATCAAATACAAATTGACTTGACTTAATGTGAGACTAACTAATCAATTATAGGTGCATTCTCATTAATTTGAGTCTCAGGTGAAATTTGTAATAAGATGTCTTTAACATTTGATAGTACTTGTTATTATTTTCTTTCTTGTTTTAGTTTATCCCGTGTTGCTTTTCTCTTCAATAATTCATCATATTTCATCATTTCATCAGGATTCATTTTGGTTGGATCACATATGGGGATCAATATCTCTTCATCTAGTGATATCTTCTCCTTTCTAATTTTATTCTTCTTCTTAGTATGAGAACTAAGTACACTTCCAATAGGTGAAATAGTTTGAGGCAATGGGGCCTCAATGTGCTTCTTAGTGGTTTCTTTCTCCTTTTCTTTCTCTTCTTCCTTTTGAATATCTCTTTCTTTTCCTTTTTATTGTGCATATTTTTTCATGCCTGTACCAAAAGTATCTATTGTCTCTGCAGTAGTCACCTCTTTGCCTTGCTCGGTGGTTGTGGGTTTATCACCCTTATCTATTTCCTTTTGCTTCTCGGTCTCCTTAGTTGTTTCCTCAATATATTTAGGTACATTTGTATCAACAATATTATTTGTATCAAGTGGTACCGCAATAGGTGTAGGAGCTAGATATTCATGCACTTGTTGTAAAGTAGTTACATCCTTCATTAGTTGTGCTATAGTAGGATTAGTAATTGATGTATCTACAAGGGGTTCTTTGGTAATGTCCATGACGTCTTGATCCTTATTTATAGTTTCATCTGGATCCTGTTCAATGATTTCTTCTATTATAACCCCTTCATCTGCACCTTTAACCATGTGAGAAATATCATCAATTACTTTATTTATAGTGTCCTCGAGGTCTAATTCCATATTTTCTACTTGTGCATCGGTAGGCAGCTCGGTATCTGAAATGCCCACTTTTCCAAGTTCATCCAATTAAAATATATTTCTCCATTCTTTGTTGCTTTCTTCTTCCACCTCTTGTGATCTACCCATCAAGATGCTCAATGATCGCTTTTTAATCATGAATCTCTTCTTGTGATTTATTGGGGCTTCATCAATTTCTTGTACTGATAGTGTTGGTACTAATATGACCAGTGATCTCTCCGTTATTTTTCTTTCACTATCTAGTGCATATCTCCATCTTGCACTTATTCTGTCATATAGCTCTTTAGGTATCTTCCCTGCAAGTTCCATAGGTATGATTCTGAATTTGTACATTGCATCAATAATTGCTTCTTCAATTTTTAACTTGTCCTCATCATTTAACTTATGAAACTTTAATATGTCCATACAACCAAAATGTCCATTTTCTCTTAGAGCTTCAACATGCTCATCAATTGTTTTCAGTACAAAATTCTTAACAATTCTGAATTGATCTTCATTATTTGATTATGTCCTTTCACTATCATCACTCTTTTGTTTCTTAATTGTTTTGGGAGCTGAATTTTGTGTGTACTTCCTCTTCTAATATATCTTTTTTTTAGGATGATTCTCCTCAAGTACAATATTTTTACTTCTACCTCTTTTTGTAAGCAGTGTGGGGGTTGATGTAGCTTTAGTCCTTGACCTAGTAGCCTTCGGACTAACATTTTCCTCTGCTAGGGCCTTCCTACCCCTCTTTGATTTAGACATATCTACCTCAATTTATTTTTCCTTGGCTTCTTCTCCATCATTTTCTTCATCATTCGACTTATCCTTTTCTTCACCAAATTTCTCTTCTAATGTGTTTAACATTTTCCTTGATTTATTTTTAATTTTAGGACCTAGGATTTCAAGTCTTATCCTCTTCATAGATTCTTCAAATGTTTCAAATCATTTTGTTGTCCTATGTACTATTTGTTTCAATAAAGTTTCAATGGCCACTGTAGCTCAATCAATATCAATTTCATAACCCATCGGTTTTAGCCATGAAGTTCTCAGTTCTACAGCTTTGATTAAACATGTGTCTATATCAGCTAGGAAACAAAGTGCATCTTTGTAGTTCTCAACTAGCTGTGGGGGAATCATATATCTTTGACACATTTTGGTCTTAAATTTCTCAAAATATCACTCATTACTTTATCAAAATTCTCACCTAGACCATTGATATAATCACTAATTTGATAAAATATCATGCCTATCTGTATTCCTGTTCACATTGTCGATTATAGGAAATAAATTTTGCAAGTAGAAGAAAATATATACCAATAATGATCCATACTTCAAAGTATTGGTCTTGGAAACTCAGAGTATGCATGTTGTCTTCCAGTTGTTTCAAAAGTATCTCAACTAGATCAAATTTGAAACCTTTCTTCATGATTTTGTATTCTAAGTCAATGGCTCCACATGGTACACTATTCAATTTGCTAGATTGATAGATTATGTAGGCAATAAAAAATGTAGCAAATCTTGTCTCTGCATCATTGATTGTAGACACTCTAAGACCTCGACCATCCCATGTTACTCCAATATATTTCTCTATTTCTTCCTTTGGTGCCACTCTTACTACTTTTTCTTTCTCGACAATGGGATATCTAGTGACCATATGCATAACATCCTTAGTGATCTTAATACGTCCATCGAGCCACATTGATTAATCATGCATTTTGCTAAGAAAAATTATTATCCATTCATATTTGAAAATCTTCAGGAAATGGGAGGCATGGGTCAAACCCTTCATTTCCAAATATTTGTGTTCATCTTTTAGGCATCCATTCACACATAGTGCCTTGTATGCATCTTGAATTTCATTTTTGCATATTTCGTCAATCTTACAGTGAATGTATGATCTGATATATCAAACTAGTCAAAACCTCAAAGCCAAGGATGAAAGCGCTTTGGTCTCATCAATTTTTGCATTAATTTTAGGATATAACTTGTAATTTGGCTCTTCGTAGTCTGTGATCTTTATCAGAATAGGTTTAGCAACCTTGGGTGCCTTGGATTGTGTTAAACTTGATGTCATTTCAAGTTGATTGGTTAGGGATTCATCTAATGACAATTAAATGACTCGGGGTCACTTAAATTCTTTCACCAGATTACTCAGATAGCTCAAACTACTAACAAATTCACTTGATTCAGGTCAAAGTTCAAATGCTCATTCAAATTTCTCAAGTTTCTCTTCAATGCTCTTCGAATGCAGTGTATCAAATAAAATGTCTAACCTTGTATTTATAGTGAAAGGTACATTTAGGGTTTGGTAATGTGTAATAAATGATCTTTCACCAAACAATCAACTAATAGTCATACCGACCATAAATCTTCACTCGGTTATCCAATACTTTTCTACCAACCATCCAATTTACTCGGTTATGCTTATCGACCATACTAACTTTCACAATTATAAGAGTTATCCTATTGCATCTTGTCATATACTGATTTGGATATTAATTCATGATTGTAAGTAACTTATATATGATAAAACAATTCAAATATAGTTCCCATACCTACTTGTATGGTTTACTTTGTAGTAGTGGAGTCACTTGATCGAGAGGATGAGGGGTCACCAACTGATCCAGCTGATGTTCCACTATCTTCAATCTTTCTATTCCATATTATGTTCATCTAATTATGAATTTCATCAACATTTACTCTACCTTTTCCTTTAGAGTCTTCCTCATTTAGTGCATACACTTGGTACCTACAATCTTTTCTCAAGTGACCGACCTTGTGACAATGAGAACATGCCATGCCAAGAGTCTTCCAAGTACCAATATTTCCTCCCATGTGCAATCTTCTACAGTTTTCTACAATATGACCATATCTTCCACAAGCTGTACAAGTAAGCCTTGTGTTGTAATAACAGTTGATAGTATTTACTTGTCTATTTGGTATCCATTTATACTTTTTCTATGATATACAATTTTGTGATTTTTGTCCATACCCATTGCATGTGTAGCAATAACCATCAAATTTCTGCTGCCTTAGAGTCATGTCAAATTTAGATCTGCATTCAAATTATTTATGACCATACTTGTTGTAGTTATAACAATATCCAACAAATTTAGGAGTAGTGAATGACTTACCGACCTTGCTCCTGCGTACATTTTCTATGTGGCCCAATTTTCCATAGTGATAACATGTTGGCTTCTTATGTTTTGGAGTTGTATACACATTTCTTTTCTTGGCTTGATTAGATGATTCTCCTTTCTTAGTTGTAGAGTCCTCGGTAAAGCCTAATCCACTGATATCTCTCGGTCTCCTTTGATATTTCAACCATTCATCTAGTTTCCTTATGCTTTCCTTAGATCTCTTCATTCTTTCATTAGTTTATTTTTCAATTTTCAGCTCATTCTTCATATTTTCATTTTCTGATCTCAGTCCAACAATCTCTTCCATATTCCTTGCAATCTAATGATTAACACTAAGTAATTGATCTATCATATTATAATGATTTTGTGTCAACCTCTGTATTTCCATATCTTTCTCATCGAATCTTGCACGCATTTTCCTCTTCTCATTTTCTATCACTCTCTTATCATCTTTAGCTTTTCTCTTTTGTCTTAGGACTTCACACATTCTCACCTATTGAGCTTCTTGTTCCCTCTTCGCTGATTTTACCTGCTTGGTTAAGGTTTTGTTCGTTTCACTCAGATTTGATATAGCAACTTTAGATTCATCGGACAAGCTTCCTTCTAATTGTTCTTCAAGTTCTTCAACCTGATCTTGGGTATCTTTCAGTTGATGGGATAACTCCTTTCTCTTGCTTAGTGAATACTTCAATTTCCTTCTCAGTTCATCAATATGATCATTTAAGAATTTCAGTTCCATGTTCATATTCTCAATCACCTTTTCATACCTATAGCTTTCCATCTCTTCAGATCTTTTCTCTCAAGTGGTTAAACTTCTAAATAAGAGACTTAGCTCTGATATCAATTGTTAGAAAGTTAAAGTGCTGAGAGGGGGGGTGAATTAGTACCCTATAAAACTTTAACCCTTAATGAATTTTTTACCCTTTGAACCTTAGAAATTTCTTTGCATGTAAAAACTTAACAACTTATTGTTGTATGAAAGTAAAGTAAAGTAAACTCTTTCAACCATAAACACATAGCACACATGAATACATTTGACACATGATTTTGGTCATACAAAAACCCTCGGTTAGAGGGGAAAACTTTGATGGAGATGACACCCACAATCCTTCACTACAATAGCATAAAAGTTTCTCGGTTAGAGCATTCAAAATATCACTTCTGGTGAGTAGCCTGTTAGGAGTAATATAAAAACAAGACCTACTAAAGTCTACCTAGTTAAAGGATTTTGCAACACTCATTAAGTGAGCACTCTGTTAAGAGATTTACAATAAAAAGATTGTTCAAGCCTACCCAATATGTGGGATTTGAGAATACAAAAACAATAATGTATTTATGTATTAATTAATCTTTAATAATGCATCTACCTATATGATAGGTCAGATGCTTTGTGCTCTTTGCAGTATCATTACCTTTCTCTGAATGATTTCACCAAAATCATCCACTTCCTCTACTCGATAGCCTTAACTACTTTGTCTCTGCTCTGTGTTCTCCACTTCACTCTCTTCTCTCTCTTGATCTTTTTCTCAATCCATCCTTATGTAGTAATTTTGTAGCTTCCTAATTACTTGACCTAATTAGGGTTTGAATCATTCTTAGAAAGCTCAAACAAATAGATCAACTATCCTAATTCATTTCCTCTTTTCAAGAAATATTTACTTCATTTTCATTGGTTCAATATGTGCCTTCGGATCATTTACAATCATGTTTCATTCCCAATAAATCTTACCTAACAATTTCCTCAATCTTTGTAAACTATTTTCTTGCTTGGTAGAATCTGATCAAAAATTTATATACATTCTGTATCACTCAGTAGTCTTTCCTGGTCTTCTCATTTATCATGTTGTTCCTACTCGGTAATTCTTGCTTGGTAATACTCTTCCTTGGTTAACATATTTTCTCAGTAACCATTGTTCTCAGTTAAGTTTATTTGTTTGGTGTCCATTCTTCTCAGTATACATTGTTAGATAAATTCTTTGATTTATGTGCTCAGTAATTATTCTGCCTTGTCTTTACCAATTGAATTTCTCTTCATCGACTGACTTTCTTACTCATACCAACCTAATATTGTCTTCACTAATGACAACACTTAATGAATTTAGGAGTAAAAGGCTTAGGTTTATGCTTTGGAAATCTAGTAGGAAATATAGAGGCAAAATGACCTATCTTGTTGCATGAAAAATACTTCAAGGGTAATTTCCCTTAAAACTTCCCCTTACCTTTGTTTTCCCTCTTTTCGACCAGGGATACAAACTCAATATTTTATTTCCTTTGTTCTTCCTCTATTTCTACCCATTCCTTAACATATTATCCAAGATCTACATACTTGTCACTTCTACTGGTACTCACATTATTTGTTAGCATCTTCTTATCCTTATGAACAATATCCTTAAAAGAATATTCAACTTGAGGTAAAGCATCTTGTAATTTAGAGGTTTCAAATGCGAATAACTTACCAATCAAAGTCTCCCTTGTAAATCCCTTTGTGAGCGGTATCATCTATTCAATTGTCATGACATTAGTGTCATATGCAGGTATCAAATATCTTAGGATCTTTTCAATGATTTCATCTTTTGTAATATACCTTCCTATATTTCTGATTCTAGTAACAATTTATGTCACTCTCTGAACATATGCTCTAATAGAATCATCTTCTTGCATCCTCATGTTCTCCAACTTTATTTTCCAACATTACAACTTGGCATGTTTGGTATATTTGTCTCCTTCATATAGTGCTTCCAAATTTGTCCAGATCGCATGTGCCAACTCAAGCTCCTTGACATTTATAAATTTTGCTTCAGAAAGTGCACTGATTAGGGCTTCTCTAGAAATCATATTGCAAGTGAATTTCTTCCTTTCATCCTATGTATTGTTTTCCAATTCATCCCTAGTCTTGACATCTTCTTTGTTCTTTGTAATCAATCAGTATTCAATTCCCAAGAAGAACAAATGATTTCTTGTCTTATTTTTATAGCTACCAAAATTTTCTCCATCAAATTTAGGGTTGTCCTTACTATAGCTTTCCATTCTGGATCTCCTCAAGCAGTTAAGATTTATTTAAGAGGACCAACAACTCTGATACCAATTTTTATCAATAGAAAGCCACACCACACAACTAAGAGTGAGGGGTGAATCAATTGTGTATAATAATTGTAAACTTTAAACTTTTGAACCAGATCATTAATTAAGAATATAATAGTGCTAAATAAGATGAAAAAAATAGACAACACAATAACACATAGAGTTTTGTTCTTGAGGAAAACCCTATTAAGGGAAAACCCTGGTGGAGATGGAACCCACTAGATAGTGCACTAGTATAAAAATGTCCATGTTAGGAGACCTAGCCCTGTTAGGAGATGATACAATACATCCAATACAAAAGTCCTTTTTAAAGGACAAAACCCCTGTTAAAAGGTCCTTCAACCATGTTAGGAGTTGATGAGAATAAAAAAGGCATGCTACCCAAGGACATTGATCCAAGGAGAAGGTTAAAACCACCTTCAGGACTCAATGTCCAAATACAATGAAGTGAACTTATTGTTCAAATGACTGAGCTGACTGATAAAAACTTACTTTCCTTTACAGTTCCATTGAAGTGCACAAGGAATGATCATAAATTCCACTCATACCTCTTCTCTTCAGCTTTTCTCTTATTAAAATTCTCGTATACACAATCACACATACCTCCCATACATATTTCTCACATTACACTAGATAATTTACTCTCCTTTATACAAGTTATAAATCTCAATTATGTTGGCTTGTTAGGACTTGCCTAATGCACAAACAATTGCGTTGCACAATGCCAAGGCACACATGATACCTTATACAAATATAAAATAATTATAAATATTAATTTATGTTCTGAGATCTACAATTAATGCTCATCAATCCATGGAACACATTACACCACCTATTCATCTCCCAAAAGCAATTATCCAAGTTTATATGCTAGTGTTGTCATTAGCATGACCCAATCAAGCCAAAAATCCCAGAGTGTACTCCATCTTGTGTTTTCTTCCATTCTTAAAGCTCACATAACATGATTCCATCTTGCAACCAACTTATGTTGAAAACTTAGCAACTAAATCTGTCAAATTCCATGTCTTTGTCTTGTAACCAGTCTTCACTAAAACAATTGTAACTCACTCAAATCATCATATTAATCCATGAGACCTTAGACATAAGGTCTATACATATTCAGAATGATAAAATAAATCTTGCATACTCTAAATTGTCATACAATGTTCTTACATTTATGCCCAACTGCATTTAGCAACTAGAAACACAATTTGTCTGATACAACCAACTCAAAATTGAAGTATATGTCATATATTAACATCAATGACAAAAATTGAACAACTACAACAACAAAATTTCCATCCAATATCTAACATTATTATTGCATCGTCTATATGCTTTATCACAAAAGAGTAATCCTACATGTATTTTACCATCTCACATGTCTTTGATTCAAATTTGTTTAAATATTAACAAATTTTAGCATTTTTTTTGTCTATGTATTTGGCATCAAGTAATGCATAAACTTGTGTAATGTTTGAATAATGACATTAAAATTGAAGTAATAGTTGGAGTGCTTCTACCTAACCTCATTTATTTTTTCACTAAAGTATGTAAATGATATACCATCTTGGATTACGATTGTAAGGTTTTCTTTCCACTAGCATCAAATATATTTGGATTAGTTTTCATGCTACCTTGAAAAGTCCTAAGAATAATAGTAATTAATTAATATATTTATTTTGTAATGTAAGGCCCTCCTCAAATGGGGAACTTCAATGGAGATTCTTGATATTTCATGTATGACATATTTTAATGTTTGCGCGAGTGGTTATTGAGGGTGTGAAAATATTTAAGAAGGGGTTACAAAGTAGACTTAAAATAATATCTTAGTTTGTCTAAATTTTGGACAATGTGAAAGAGCATCTTGGAAAATGAGATATATTTTCAAGTTGGAACTTTAGGTTTCCTTGGTTTAGCTAGTCAAATGAGAGGTTACACTTACATGCCTCTATGATACACAATAACATCATTGAATGGTTGCAAAGGAATATTTAAATTAGATGTTTTTTAATGTGGACTCTTACACATCAAGAGTTATATTCTATTTGAATATTGTTAACAACATATAAGAGGCATTAAAATTAATAGATGATTTTTTTGGAAGCACAAATGGTTTGCAATATGGAAAAACATCAATCTACATAGGCATTGACATAGTGGTTTGCATTGGTTCAATTGTATTGCAAGATCTTGCAAGTTTTATACTTGAGGCTAAGTAATAATATACTAAAAAAGATTGATATGTGCTACATCATTAGTAGAGGGTATTATTGTAAACTCTGTTTTGAATTAATATGTTGATATCTATTTTTGGTGGCTAATTTATTAATTGAAATATTTTCTCATGTGTATGTTGTGTTAATAATCACTTTCTACCCTCTATCCTCTCTTGTATCTTAATCTTAAGTTTCATTAAGACATTCTTTGGTTTTAGATAGTAAAGTTTTATTACTTTTCATTTCTTTTGGTTGAAGAATAGGTTTGTAAAATAAAATTTGGTATTAGAGCATTGTGCCACTTGATTTTTTAAAGGAGGGGATACATCTCTTTTTTTATCTTTATTATTTTTAGTGAGATAATTAATGTAATTTTAAAACTAGATCTCATGATTATAAGTTATAGTCAATAGCTTGTGGATGAAAATCAAGAAATTTAATAGAAAAAAATTCAAGTCATAAGACAAAAATGAAGGTTTTCTTGGTTGAAAGAGAATAGTGGAACTTGCCACCAAAATAGACATCAACTTATTATTCAAATAAGAGTTTACAATAATACCCTCTACTAATGATATAACACATATATCAAATATTTTTTAGTATATTATTACTTGGCCACAAATATAAAACTTGCAGATAAAAGGAAATCCAAGTAAAAATCTAGATCAAAGTCCCTTAAAAAATCTAAATAAATTGTTCACGTTGTAAAGGGTCATGCAAAGGAGAATGGGTCTAAGAAAAAAGAGAAAATTGATGACCTCTCTATGATAGATCTTATAATGATGATGGTATTGATGTTGAAGTTTTTTTAGTAGCTTATAACATTTATTGTAGTTACTAATGGTTAGTTGATTTGAGGCCTTCCTTTTTCAGCTTTTCACAATGAGTGGTATTCATATTATGAAAATATTAATGGAGGTTGAGTGTATCTAGGTGAAACCATTTTTTTTTATGTATTATACATTTTTTTTTAGAATAAAACATTTGAATTTTGTTAGTGTAGATTTTTATTGCTGTGTTGGTTATTAATTTTCTTATCCCTAGGCTTTTTCTACACTTATAATTAGACTTTCTTAGCATTACTAACCTTAGTGGATGAAAGTTGTCAACATCTTCCACAGGAGTTGTAGTTACATATTTTAGGTTTTGTGGTGGATTCTTCCCATTAGTCATATTTTCCACCTCTCCTCTCTCTCATTTTCTATATATACTCACTCCTAGCTAGTCTTGTTATTTTATATTCAACTGCATTGTAATTGCATTCTGTAACTATTTTCTCTTGCATTCTCCTAATACAATTTTTCTTTTGTATCAATTACATTTCTCTCTTGGAGACTAACTCTGTATTGTTATTTTGATCTTTTGTCATTTACATTCACAATTTTATTTCTATTGATTTTCATTAGGTATTCTAGGTTATTCATCTTTTCATATTCTAACATGCTATCAAAGCTATTCTAGTGCAAGAATAGATTTTTGTTTCCTCATTTTAGATATTTAAGGGTGAGGAGTAGAAGGAGATAATAAGTTTTCTGTAGGTTTCCTTAAAACCCACTATGCTCATCTCTTGCATTTTCATATAAACTAGAGAATCATAAAATTTAAAGGAAAGATTTTAACCTTTGAGATTTTTTGTTCAATAATTTGCAAAAAGGGTGTTTTAAAAAATCTAATAATTATAGTCACATTTTCATCTATTTCATAGCATCCATAAGGCTCAAGAAATCTAGATTTGAATTTTGTTTTATCAAAATCAAAGCCAAAAAAATTGAGGAAGATTGGAGGTATCTTCATTATTCACATCAAATTTGTATCTTTTGCAAGTCAAATAGAAAAATGATTCTAATTTTGTTTCTAGGGTGAAAACTTCATCTAGGTATCTATTAAATTTTTTATATAGTGAGAAAATAGATACCTAGATGAAGTATGGGAATTTTGTTTCTAGGGTGAAAACTCAACATAAAAACCCAAAATAAAATCATGTAAGACAAAACCTAATGTAGTAGATGTTTTAATTTGCATGAATGAAGAAGAGAGAAAATAGGAAGATTTGATGGATGAATGTAGATCTCCTTCCTTGATGGAAAACCCCTTTGTTTGGCCTCCAATGGGGGAAAAGAGCTAGATGTATAGAAGAAAATTCCTTGCATGAATGAGTAGACTTGAATGATTTAATGTTTAAATGCCTTCAATGAATGCTTTCTTGCACAATACCTTTCTTTAGAATGTAAATATCTTGCATAACAATGGATGATGACAATGTCAATCAGAGGAAGAGGTCTCCTTTTATACACATTTTGGGGCCCAGATTTCACAACATTGACCTCAATTAAGCGCCCAAGAGAAACACCCCCACATTAGGCATGGATCCCACTAAAAAAAATCCCTCTAAAAAGGCCAACTTGGGTCAACCTTGTCCAAGACAAGGTTGACTTGAGTTAAGCTTGTCTAGGCATACTTTTCCAAAGTTTTCCCAGGACCTAGGGTTGTTTGCCAAGAAGGGGATTTCAAAACCTCAGTTCGTCGAGAAATCAAAGCAAATTCCTAAATATATAAATGCATGTAAAGGACCTAGGTGGAAAATGAATTGTGTGAGTGGATGGAAGAAGTAGAAAGTTATGCATAGAAATTAGAACCAACCTCGATTATGAAGGAGGTCCCATATTTGAATTAAATATGTATTTAGGTACAATATGAGGTTCTACCATAAGAAACACACTAAAGTAGGCTAAAAATAGTCCCAAAATGTCAACAAATGAAGTGCTTACTTTTTTAGGATCGTACAACATATAAATATAAAAATATTGACACTATAGAAGATTCTCCATCATCTATTGTGTAAAATACTTCATATCAACATATCATTTTAATTGAGATATGAACACAATACTAGAAACAACTCTTGTCTCACAAGATACATTTTAATATATACAAACAAAATTAATAAACAAATAAAATGAGGGTGGTATTACCTATCATTTAGAGTTTATATGATCAAATCTCTTAAGTATAGATTTAAGATACTCAATGTTTTGAGCATTAGAACAATTATATTTTATTCCAAAAAACACTATTTTAGCTAAAAACACTATTTTATCCTCCAAAATACTATTTTAAAGTACAAAAGCTTTAAATTTCAGTTATAAAAATAAAGAAAATTAAATTAAATAAAAAGTACTTTTAAGCAAATAATAGAATAAAATCTAACCAAAGCAACCTAAAAATATGCCCTCAGCCTATTTCCAAAAGTATGAAAACTAGAATAGAAACTTGATGGAAAAGCACCCCTTTTGATTTTGGCATATTTCCTAAATCAAAAACTTGTTAGATTATATATAAAGCATACCAAAACTCTAATTATTTGTGTTTATCCTTCCAACATAAAACCATAACCTATAGTTTGAAAATATAAGTTTTTGAAGTTCATCCTCTGTAATGAATATGAAACAATCCCTTTATTTGCAACATGGCCAAACTATCAACAAAGATGTGGAGTTTTCCATAAAAGTGTAATGGATGCTTGTATAGTTTCTTCTAACCACCATAAAACCCTTGGATTTCACCCTCAATCCCATAAAAACTCTTCCAAACTCTAGGTGATTGAAAACTCAAAACATCAACTAAACTTCAATAGAAATGATAATTAATTATGATATGTTGCTATATGAAGGGAAATAATGAAAAAACATTTCATTTAATTATTTCAATTAATAACCTTTTCTTGATGCATTATGTGGTGTTTAATTCCAACAAAACTCTATTTGACACAACCAAATGCCTTTTTGAGGCACACTTAGATCACTTTAAGATCTTTTTTTTTTCAAATTAGGTGCATATTTTAGCTGTATAACTACTTAACATTAGAAATCTTACCTTGGTCACTTTATTCAACCTTTTATATTAGTTTAATGACTAAAAGACACTAGGTGGTTCATCTATACTCTTAAAAGTAACCAAATCTCCATATGTGTATTTTTTTCACTTACATTGACAAAAAAAAATTGTTATTTCTTGAAAGGATACATTAGGTGTGTATTTATTATGCTCATGCCTATGAAACATTGTTAGGTTCCCATTTTACATGTCATTATTGTATTTTTATCTCTCAAACACACATTGCATGAAGGCACCCATTTTTATCTCCCTTGTCTTTTAATAATCTTCTTACAAATGTGACTTATTTACTTATTCACCTAGCATTCTTTTTAATGTTGTTATATGAATTGGAGGTAAATTATAAATGATTTGTCTATATATATTTATAATATTTTAAGTTCATATTCAAATTAAGTTGGTCTATAACAATTTACCTCCATAAAAGGTTGTCTCTATCCATTTTTTATCAATTACCTTTCTCTAAGTCCAACAAAGAAGAAATTGAAACCAATCATGAACTTAATTCTAATTAGTAACTAATATAACAAAAGAACTTGAAGAATCCCAATAAAATGATTTACAAGAGGTGATTTTGATAAGGGTGTAACATATAACTAAGCCACTTTGTCTAGCCATAAATTCCACATTTTCTCCAAAGTTATCTTGTCCATGTATTTTTATTCTTCTTTCATTGGGTTCCTTCAAATGCCTCTTAATACAAGTGGATAAATTTCATAGAGATTTTCTTTGGTCTAATTTTAAATAAGGAAAATGTTTCTATTTTGGAATTTTGTTATCTTCTTAAGGATTCTAACAATTTGAGCCCAACTAATGTTTAACATTAAAGAATTTACCCTCTCACTAAGTGGATTATGAGGATTAATGATGGGAATGAAGATTAATTATTTTGAGAAATAATATTTTATTTGGGCCTCTCATGTGGTCATACAACCTAGATAAATTTGAGGGTTTACTCTTTCTTGATCTCTACAGTCAAAATCAAGACTGTGGGAACTTTCATTACTAAAACATATAGAATGGTAATTACTTTCAAGATGGAATCTTTATGAATCAAAATTATCTTTGGTGTGCATCTCTAATCATCACCTGTCATTATGTTACAATGGTTTAGGCTCTTTGGATTCATTCCCTCTAGTTTTTTAGATGAGGCATTTAAACTATTAAAGACCTCTTTTCCAATCCTACCTTTCCTTGGACATTTTAGCTTGCAGTTAGAGATAGTTTTGATATGAAAAATTAGGAAGAATCATTTCAATAAAATTTAAAGGTTGTGCATCCACATGAGTAATAGATAATTGCTATTTGTCTAGTCAAAATTGGTGGAAGAATTTGAAATGACATGTATTTATCTATTGGAAATGACATGTGGTTATCTACTTTTTCCAATACTATCCAAGTAAACATTATGAATCAATCTCCCTATGTACATATGATATAGTCTTTTAAGGAGAGACAAACTCTTCTTTTCTCTTCCTAGACTTGAATTAGGAGATTTCCAATTATTTGGAATACCATTTTGAAGTGCAAGTTCACTTTATTTTCTTGGTATATTCTTTAGAGTGCAAGATGACCCACTTTTCTTGGTTAAAACTAATGGTGAAAACCTAATCCATTTGGTAATTTCACACCCTAAGGACCATTTTAATGATCAATTTGAGACCATAAAATATTCATTTAATTATGTACAATAGCTCAATTAACTTGTTCATAGATTCATGATTTTTTAAAACCTTTTTAAATTGAATCTTTTACTCAAAATAATGTACTTGTGGGAGATAGGTCTCAACTACCCACAACATTTACCTAGAATTAATATACTTTTCGAGTGAATATTTTTCTTTATAAATTTAGAAAGATTTAATATTTATTTTATATGTAAATAATTTAGTTAATAAGCAATTTTCTAGCCATTTGAGAGTTATGTTTATTTCTAATATTTTTTTATAATAATTTCAGTTACACACTAACATAGTGGCTTTGGATGTGGTCCTTATCTAAACCCTTTTGGAAAATTGGGGTACAAAATTTAACATAGTTTGATTTAAATCTTGGTTTGAAACATCATGCCCATTCCTCACGTAGGGGTTGAAGATGCGGTGATAGATAAAAATCCCATTGGTATTATCAAAGTTGTGTTATCTAAACTCCTTTGTAGGTTGATTTTGTACCATTTTGAATTGTATCCTTGAATAATTTCATGCTCACCTAGGACTAATTTTGGTATTTGAAAACTCTCATGCCTGACCATGTTTAATTTTACTCAAACAAATTCAAAATATGACATCTCCACTATATTTTGGACCCATGGCACTTCACCCTTCCTCAATTAGGAGGTCAAGGCCACCTAAGACATCTTTTTCATAGGTTAGGGTCACTTGGGGTGATTTTGACCCATGAAAGGGTCACCTGGGGTGAGGTTGACCCATGAAAGGGTTGCTTAGGTTTATATTGCCTCAATAAAAGGGGACCAAATTCAAACCATTTAACTATCACAATGTGGAGTAGGAAGTCTAGTTCTGAGTTGGTCAACTTCAAAAGTTCAAATATGTTTCCTAGGGAGAGGTATGAAAGAAAGTGTACCCCCTCATTTGAGACATCATCACCTAGCACCACTACATCTCAATTCAAGAATTCAAGGTGAAATATAATCTCATTGTATTTCTCAAACCTAAGCATTGTGGCAAGTTGCAACAACCTCCATGCGACCATGTCTTTATGTTTGATTTCCTTTTAGGTCTTGTCAAGTCATGTTATTTCATAAATACTTGGGATCACATTCAAAGATAATTGCATCACTAAGGTACAAATTTAAAATACTTCATTCTTAGATTAAGCTTTTGTTACATTATAACATGCTTTCATTTCAATTACATCTCAATTCTATTTCATGATTACTTCCAAAACTAGGGTTTGACCTAGACAAATCCATAACAACATAATAATTTCTCTTATTTATGTGTGTAGATGAAAAGATACAAATACATGAATTTGAATTAGATAAAATAAATAGAGACCTACAAATTGAATTTCATATATTTAAAAAATTAGGGTCCTAATTGCCTAGAGTAATCTAGTCCTGAACAATTTTGACAAAACTTTTAGGGAAACATCTAAGCAAGATCCTAATCCTAGATTTACAATTTTTTCCTATCTATAGCTTCCAAGCTTGGATCATGCAAAAAAAATGAGTCCACCTGATTTTGGTTCCTTTTTGTCTCTCATTCCCAGACTTATCTATTGTTGACCTATCAATTTTCTGTAACACTATATATCCTAAAACTATCATTTTCTCACCTTTAACCCTAGACTCAACATCCACCTTAAATATTTTAAGTATCATTTGTAATTCAAACAAGGAATATTAAATTCACTTTGTGCCCAAACTCTTGAGCCAAGTAGACCACTCTCCTCCAATGATACTTGAAATGGAAATAGGTCTAGTTTCCTAGTTTTCATGCATAAGCTAGTGAACCCTATTTCCCCACATTATATTTTGGTGAACCCAATGCATCTTAAATTTTTTTACTTATGATTTTCATATTTGATTTGTGTGCATTCTATTAAGTCATATTTGTAATCATTTCCGACATACACCATATATGTCTTTACATTT
The DNA here is from genome assembly GCA_027943335.1 of Chamaecyparis obtusa. Classification (NCBI taxonomy): domain Eukaryota; kingdom Viridiplantae; phylum Streptophyta; class Pinopsida; order Cupressales; family Cupressaceae; genus Chamaecyparis; species Chamaecyparis obtusa. The sequence continues at coordinate 374,349 of BSBK01001021.1, read as the reverse complement.
CATGCACTTAAAACCCTAGTTCGTCTACAACTTGACATAGCCTACTCTTGCATATTTCAATTTTAATATTTTATCTTTCAGAATACAATTCATTAAAGCTTATTGGTTTTCTATTTCATGTATGATTACATTGCTTCTTATCTATATTCCTTAAGACCATGTATTTTATAATTTCTTTCATTTCATGTTTCTTATATTCATTCACATTACTCTTACCTATTGTATCATAAGACTTTTAAACATATTCCCTACCTAAAAATCATTTATCAAAGATTTTATACCTGTTTCATGTTTTTATATGATAACATTTTTAAAAAAGTTCATGGAATGTGTAGATCTCATAAAAGATTTTGTAGAGAATGACAATTCTAGAAATGACATTGAAATGAATAACACTTGTAACTCCCCTAGGCTATATTTTCTCAATAAGTCCCTCCAATGGAGATGCAGTATTAAAAAGTAGTAATGGATCTTGTCCTCACAAAGATACTTTAGTGCGAGAGAGACAAGCCAAATATTCTCCTAAATCTTATATTAACCATCAAAACATTTTGATACAAGATGATATTACACATTGTATTCATGATCTATCACATACTATAGTACTAAGAAAAGATGAAGATTTAGATGAGCCTACTTCTTCCCAACCTAACAAAGTGGATATGAATAATGATGTTAGGATTACAAATCTCCCCATGAAGATAAATCCTTCTTCTACTCATCCCTACACAAAACCTTTCAATAAGCTCCATGACGAAGGCCTTTCACATTCAAAATTAAAGACACACTATGAAATAGGTTTTGACATTATCTTTAAGAGAGGCCACAATGGACAAGTTATTGGAAAAATGGAACAAGGAATAAAAGTCCCAATAGGTCCTCCTTTACAATGCACTAGAGAAGGCTTAGGATTTTCAACTCTAGAAAATATTATTCATGATACACCATATGAAACTAAATATCCTTCTACATCTTATTCTCAAGATAAAAAAAAAAACCAATGACTATCCTTTACCTCTATTACAAATTCTGTTACTGCAATAAATTAACAATACACCTTTGAAGGATTGTTTGGAATTAACAAAAAGAATATTTTGGAGACTTAAATATGACAAAAATATTAATTCCATTTTTTCCATTTTCCAAAACATCATAAATCAAATAATAATGGTGTGTATTATCTTTTTCATCATAGTTATTATCTTTCTCCTGCTAATTACACTAGATTTAAACAACTTGTCTGAGATTTACATGAATATTACACATGATCTCATGTTTTTTATTAGTACCAAAAAAGTGCTTTAGCACCCCCTTCCCCTATTATGTTGATCCTTACAATGTAATATTAGTAGCTTACCTTATTGGGGGCAATTTGTCTTGCATAGTGGTACAATTTCATATACGATCTTACTTTGTGAGCAACCTAATAGTCTTTCTTATTCTTGTCTCTATGTTTGAAGGGAAATATAGTGTTTCAATTTTATATCATTCCTAAATATCCACTTTCCCTTTGTTGAGTTGTATCTTTTATAACATGATGTCCTTTCTTGCATAGAATTATTTTTTACGCACTAGGATTCACTCTTTATCAAGAGGTGTGCATCCTTGCTTGCATCCTCTTCCTTTCCTGAAAGTGTATGACTATTATAAATAATCTCTTTCTTGGGACAAAAAGTGTTTCATCCTTTGCTAAGAATCCCCTTACCTAGCAATAGGGAAGGTTTTATTCTTGTTCTCCTTCTCTCTTATTAGTGATGTTATTTTTGTCAAAGATCTCCTCTTGGAGGTAAATATCTTTGACATAAATATCTCTTCCTTCGATCCTTATGCATCCCTCAAAAGTATCCATGTACAATTGTTGCAAGATATATTTTTACAACTATGTCTTCCTTGCATCAAAAGAGTTATGTATTTTTTTGCTTGGATTGCATATAAATTTTTGCTTAAAGGATATCTCCCTTGTGTTAATATTGTTTATCCTTGTTTTTCTTTTTCCTTAAGATGCCACCATAGTCTCATGTTGCCATTTTTAGGGAGGGGGGGCCATATATGAAACCTCTCTATTGCTAATGTTGGAGGATTTCCTTATGAACAACATGGTTTGTGTGGTTATCCTTTTTCAAATACTTCTCAGGATGAGTTGAATATCATAACACAACTTGCTAGACCATTTGACTCTACTTGGAACCAATTTATGGATTTCCTTGCAAATAATGCTTTCCTTGGTTTTCCTTGGGACCAATATTTTTGGATGAGTTGACAAGCATAACATAAGTTCCTGCTTGGCATTGATTTGTGGATTTCCTTGTAGACAATACTTTTCTTGGTTATCCTTGGGACTAATATTTTTAGGATGATTTGACTAGCATAACATGAGTTGTAGGACTATTTGACCTTTTACTGGTGCTAATTTTCAAGATAATTTGACTAGAATAACACAACTTGCTAGAATGTTTAAGTCTCTTTGGAAAAAACTCTCTTAGGATGAGAAAAACTAGCATAACACAACTTGATAAGGAGATATTTTCCACAACAAGTCAAATTGTGATATTTCTATCAGGATTCAATTGTGTAGTTTTTTAGTCAAACTCATTGACCCATGTTTCACGAGTAGTGGTTCATAAGAACCCATCAAAGTTCTTGTGAACCACTACTCATGAAACATGGGTCAATGAGTTTGACTTAAAAACTACACAATTGAATCTTGATAGAAATACACAATAACATAATTTGCTAGAATATTTTGACTCTTCCTCCTCTCTTCACACAAATCAAACAACATAACACAACTTTTTATCTTATAGGATCTTTGTTACTTCATAGATCACCTACTAGAACACAATTTGCTAGCTCGTGGAATCTCTCTCTCTCTCTCTCTCTCTCTCACACACACACACACACACACACACACACACACACACACTTCACCACATGTCTATCTGAAGACTGATACTTTTTCTAAATTGGGGGATAATTATAGCATCATAAATTGTATTCCTATACAACTTCATGCTTACCCAAGCCTCATTTTGGAATTTTCAACCTCCCATACCTAATCATGTTCAGTTCTCCTTGCACTAGATTGAAATTTGATATCCACACTACATTTTGGACCTTTAGTTGTTGATCCTACCTAATTTGGGAGGTCAAGGCCACCTAGGGCATCCTTGTTCCAAGTTATGGTTGTCTTGGGTGACATTGATCCAAGATAGGGTCGCTCGGGGTAACATTGCCTTGACAAAAGATGCCCAAATTATGACCACATTGGAAGAATGATAAATCTAATACCATGTCAGACAATTTCAAAAATTCAAATATGTTTCCTAGGGAGAGGTATAAAAGGAAGTTTACCACCCTCATTTGAGTCATCATCACTTAGCATCACATTGTCTAAATTCAAATATTCAAGATGATGTTTCATCCCACTATATTCTTCAAATCTATGCATGGTGACACGTTGCAACAACCTCAATGGAAAATGTCTTTATGTTTGATTTCCTTTTAGATCTTATCAAGTCATGTTATTGCATCAACACTTGTGATCATATTCAAAGAGAATTACATTAACAATGAATAAGGTCCAAATCCTACATTCTAAGATCTAGCATTTGCTACATAACAATACATTTTCATTTCAATTACAATTTAATTATATTTCATAATTAATTCCAAAACTAGGGTTTGACTTAGGAAAACCCCCATCAACCCAACACTTTTCCTCATTTTTGTGTGTAGGTGATAGGATATGAAGATGAAGATTTGGAATTAGATCAAGTAGATAGATAGCTACATATTAGACTTTTATAGATATGAAAAAGTAGGGTGGGAATCACCCTGAGCAACCTAGTCCCTAACAATTTTGATGAATATTTTTGGAAAACATCCCCAAATTTACTAGTTCTATTCACATTTGGTGCTCCCTCCTAGGTCTAGATTGACCCAAGTGAACAAGTCCACTTGATTTTGAGCTAAATTCCAAAAATAGGTTCCTTTTTGCCTTCCATTTCTAGATCTGTCTTTGTTGTTTGCATATCTACTTTCTTCACTGTATATGCTAAAAACTATCATTTCTCACCTTAACCCCTAAACTCAACATCCACCTTACATATTTTAAATATCATTTTCAACTCGAACACGGACTGCTGAGTTCACTTTGTGCCCAACCTCTTGAGCCAAGTGGATCGAGTTCTCCTTCAATAGTAATTAAATGGAAATAGACCTAATTTTCTATTTTGCATACATAAGCTAGTCAATCATGTTTCCCTACATTACAGCTTCGCATAATTTTTTGTTACTTTTTGGTCATGGAGGTGGGCTCCACCTGGTGGACATGACAAGTACCTTATTTGATCTTGGCTATTTCACTGGACTAAGAGAATTTTGATGATCAATAACTTGAGCAAGAGTGGAATAGAGAAAAGTGCTCTACTATTAGTTGGCAACCTATTTTAGATGGCTAAATTTTGCCGAATGGGAGGTGAGAGTCCACACTTAACAACTAGGATTTACATCTTAATTTTGGTTTACCACTCTTGCAATATCATATTTATAACTTTAATTTTTGTTGTTGTTAAGTGACTGTTGTTTATTTTGGTGTTAAATTCTAAATTGATTTTTTTATAAGCTTGAATTATATGATGTTTTTTATATTAATCAACAACAAAAACTAGGGTGTTGACCCTTAAAAGATCACTGCTCGATGGTGTATAGACACATCACATTAACAAAATATAAACATCATAAGTGTTCTATAACAAAGCTATTAAAGTAGATAAACATAGACCATAATTCAACAACCTATAACTATGAAAGTCACCACCATAATACAAAGTAGTACCAATCACAAGAGAACAAGCTAAAATTCTAAACAAAATCCTATTAGTGCAACCAAAGTAGTAGCACAACCAACTAGAGTTCAAATAACCATGCAAGTATAAGTAAAAATATAGAGAAAATCCCCATAGGGGTATGTGGTCAGATTTCCACTAATCCTTATATGAATATTTGATATCGTAACTTGAATGATACATCATGTGAGACCAATCGTTGATGAAGAATTTAAACAAGCCCTTGTAATTTCCTTCATCTTGTTCATCTTCACGAAGAATATTGTGTTGTAACAAGAAGAGAGAGGTTGCAGAGCTGTGTATCACTTGAAGATTGAAATTGGAAATTCTTCCTAGTTTTCTTTCTACTTCACTCACTCTATAGTTTAGACTATCTATCTCACTCTACAAGTTGACCAAATCTGAGGTTGAAGCTATGTCCAAGCTAGACAAAGTTTGGTTTTCCTCAGTTGGTGGTATGCCAATACCAGGATGGAAAAGTCCCTCCTTTAATTTATTAGAAGTATGGGTCGAGCTATTGGATGTATATTTATTTGAGCTACCACTATCATCCATCTCCAAATCATCATCTTCTATGTTCTTGTTTTTCTCACTCCCCTTTTTAGTTGCCTGGTTACCTCAAGTTCTGTCTTCCTCAAAATCATAGTCTACAAGTAATTTCCCCCACCTTTTGCAAATCTATTGGATCTTTGAGGGGTGCTATGCTCTGTTGGCAGTGCGCTAGAGTCCCTTGCGGGGATTTGTGACATGGTTTAATAGCCTACTGTGTTTTCTATAAGTCTAGTGGTTGTATCGGGCATTAGCAGGTTGAGCTTTTGGTGCAATGACAACCTTAGCTTGTAACAAGTGGTATCAGAGCTTGGTCAGAAGTTTGGATCCATGTAGGTTGCGGTGAGTAACGTTGGGAGGTGGATTGTTGGTAGTGCGCTAGTGTCCCTCACGGGGATTCATGACATGGTTTAATAGCCTCCAGTGTCTTCTATAAGTCTAGTGGTTGTATCAAGCATTAATAGGGTGATCTCTTGGTGCAATGACAACCCTAGCTTGTAACATGCTCCTCCTTTGGACCTCCTCTTCGTTATCACTATTTACTTCCTTAACAAAGAATTTGACTTTTTTGGTAGGAGGGGAAGGATTTTTGCCTTTTCTCTTGGAGGTAGATAATAAGTAGTCTTTGCCTTTTGGGCCAACCTTAGGGGCAACAACGTCAAAGTTCAAAATTTCTAGGGTGCTTGGATAAGAGGCAATTTTACTAACCCTTGGATTTTTAATACCTTTCTTTTAGTTTTGGCTAGACATGTCAACACTATTAACTGGTAGGGGGGACTGTGACACATGAGCCTCATAGGCAATGATAGGTTTAGGAGGGCAGAGGGCTAAATGAAAGTTATAAAGCTTAAAAATAAGGCCCTGATGTAGGTAAATTGGTTTTTTACCCTACTGGACACCTTCCTTAACATCAAACACAAAGATTTCAAGAGAATTCAATAAGAAAAACAAAAAAGAGATGATTTCGTGATTCCTAAAGTGATTAAGAAGCAACATATGATAATAATAGCAAATCTCAAAACATCTTTTTGTCCCAAGGAGGGGAAGCTCACCCCTATCATATCCATCCTCCTTATCCGCCCTACTTCTTAATGTGATCTCATACCATCATTTAAAAAAAGTCTTTAATAATATATAAAACTATTTCTTTAAAAAATGTTTAAAAAAAAACTTTGCCCCTAAAAAATGAAAATGTCTATTCCATATCAAAAGACCCTATGACAAAACAGTTTCTTGTAATTAATAACTAAATTGAAAACCAGCCTTTTGATATCTAGATAGGCATTTCCTAAATAATAAGAGAAAAATATTTACTTTTAAAAATTAAAATTTAATAGGTTTTTAAAGCTTTGAGTTGTCTTCGACAATATCAAATCAGAAATATGGGCTTTCTTCTAAATTAAAATCCACTGCAACAATAAAAATGTTTATTAATGGAGTTTATTGCATTCAGGCGTGTTCAATGTTTGTTCCAACTACGAGTTTCTTATACGCTCTTCCACTGAAGAAAATGATTAAGGCAGTGAACTAGCACCATGGAGAAGCTGAAGGCCATGATTCCTGACCACCTTAAACAGAGTCTTGTTTCCAGCGCTGCGGATGATCTCCCCTTCACTTGCTCTGCACTTTTTGATCATCTTCATTTTTCCCAGCAGTTTCAACAGGTGTATCTTCTTTGAAGGCTTGCAGGTCTGTTTTTCAGTAGAATAATAGTAGTAAATAATTTAATCCGCTTTAAATTAAGTTACTTGGGTTGTGCAATGCAGATTTTGAAGCAGTTAAGTGACCCGGATGTCACAACATGTGGAAAAGATCAAGTTGTTGCTTCCCAGTGGAGAACTGACGGCAATGCTGCATTTGCTCAAGGAGAATACCAACAAGCTTTAAATAGTTACACACAGGTTCTTTTTCAGGATTTCTGTTGTTATGTTTTTGGTAGGAAATCTTGGGTAAGGTTATGCTTTGCCTTTTAATTTGGCGTGGACTTTACACATCGATGAGAATTCATAATCATTACGTTGCAACCTCGCTCATGTCCATTTAGATGCCATTCATAAGATTTGTAAGCGTGGAACATGCTTGAATGTATCTAAATATTTACAACACGGCAAGGCATGTGTAGGCCGTATAAAAAATAAATCTTAACGTCACCACACTGTAGTTATGGGTCGCCTAAATACTTTTAAATTATTTGGAATGGGGTTGCACTCTTGCAGTTGTCTCCCTATAAGTACAGTATAGTTATCCCTTGGACGATATTTCTCTTCTTTAAACTGGAATAATGAGGGTTTTATTGGAACCATTGCCCAATCAAAACTTTCCTTTGGGAAGGTGGTCTTGGACATGTAACTAAGTTGCTACACAGGTTATTTAACTCTTAAATATCAATCACAAATTTATTTTCAACTTTAGCGATGTTGGCATGTGTTACAAAGAAAAAAACTGGTTCAACTAACAAAAGGGATTGAAGATATACGTCAATTATGCCCGATTACAAATTTTGACTGTTTATATTCTACATAACATTTGAAAAAATGAAATTTGAATTCTAGCAACTTTACATAGACACAAAACAAAATGAAGATATGGAGTAGCATTGGGGATTTTGGTCTCCTTTCAAAGAGTCCCCCAGACTCAATTCAGTTTAATGAGACACTTGCATTGATGTTATTGTTTACTCCCAACGGGGTTTCTAATTTATGCACAGAGTAAATAGAGATTTAACTAGAATATGAATAAACAATAATTCGGCATTAACACAATGCACTTAATATTGGCAGAATGATATAACTTTTATTCCATCTAATGTCTGTACCAAAAAGTAGCCCGTTCTCGGTACCAGTTTACATATATAAAGCGCCCGATGGTTGGTTGAGCATACCAACCGTCGGTTCCTACAACTTCTTACAACTGTCCGAGAACCATTTGTAATTACATTGCCATAACAACCCAAAACATGAAGTATTATTATTAATAACTAAACTATGGCTAACATCAACCCCCCCAAAAAGAAGTCCTCTTCTAGACGACAAAAAACAAAATAGCTGATGTACCACCCAACAAAACTACTGAGAAGAAAGATGAGAAGACATCCCTGGAGTGGTGGAGGACATCAGTCGTGGAAGTTGCTATTGGAGGAGCCTGAGGTCCCGCTCAGCTATCATTTGCTTTTCCCTTGCCACTTTCATTAATCTTAGTGCATGCATCAAATCCTTCTTCGTGCTCTCTAGTTCGCTTATGGTGGCTGACAACTGCTTCTCCTTCCCAGCTTTTGCTACCTTCTCTTGAGCTAGTTCATACTCTGAAGCAGCGGCAGCCTTCTGCTTGTGTAACATTCTCACTTGCATGGATGCCTCTTGTCCTAGTGCTAGTGCACTCTCTTCTTTTGCTTTCTTTGTGGATTGGGTTGCCTTTTGGAGCTAAAAGAATGTCTCACGGAATGCTTGCCCCATGCTATATAGGATGCTCATCATACAAGCTTGCCCCTTTGGGATATGTGGTCTGCCCCACTCCATCATCTCTACGGTCTCCATATGGGGCCATCCTCGAGCTGTAAGATGCTCTGCAAATTCCCGCTCACACCCCCTCTACATAAACTTGAGGAGCCTCTCTGTCTCTATTGTGATGGGTCCTATATCCAATTGTTTAGTGAGGTCTACCAACCCACGTGTTGTTGCAGCTATTGTGATAGGTCCTATATCTCAATTACCTCCCCTTGTACTGCTAGTGGTGCCTCCTTTGTCTATTTCTGCCCAGACTCGGTGCCTTCTGTATGATGAACCATCAACAATGTGGGTCGTGATGGTGGGATATCACCAACCCCAATCTCAAACCTCTCCAGGAGACTATCCATCTCAATGTCATCATCCATCCCCTCAGGCAACTATACTATGTCCCCACCTGGCATGTCTCCTCCCTCCAGATCTCCTATATCCTACTGTTCCAGTGTGGTATCTCCCTCTCCCGAATCCTTGTTTGCCCCTTCTGTCCTGGTACTCGGACCTTCAGTCATAGGGGCCGTACACTTTGTTGTGGGGATCAATCCTTCAGCCATAGGGACCGAACTCCTCGCCGTAGGGATTGTAACAACCATGAGAGTAACATTCCCAAGAATAGGTGCTACCACCAATGCTACTGGAGTGGCTTGCTCAATTCCTTGTGAGGTCGCAAGATGAAGAGTGGTGGGCCCCACCCTATGTGCCCTCAAGTCAACCACCTCGTGTGTGTGATGTATTTGACTGTGACATGCCCCCTCAGTTGGGACCAAGTGTGCTGTGGGTGGAAGTTGTGTCGGAGTGAACACAATTTTTGGCACTACAGACCATTTGGCCTCCCAGTCAGCTGGCACTGGTGTGGTCCTCTTTGGCGCAGTTCTCTCTGGTATGGTCCTCTATTGTACGGTCCTCTTCGATACGGTCCTATGTGGTACAATCCTCTTCGGTATAGTGCTCTTTGGTATGGTGTCCTCTAGTATGATGCTTTCTAGTAGGGTGCTTTTTGATATGGTGATCTCTGCAATAGCTTCTTCCTCGCTCTCTCCTCCAATCGCCTCATTCATCCCTCCTACTGCTTCGCTCTCCCCTTCGATCATTTCCTCTATTTCTGCGCTACCTACTCTATATGGTGCCATGTAGAACCCTTCCGTTGTTGCACTCTTTCTCTGTGAGGAAGCGAGTGCCCCCATATTTTCTTCTTCTTCACTGTCCTCATCTCCATCCTCTTCTTCTTCTCCCTTGTGAGGAAGAGAGTGCCCCTGTATTCTCTTCTTCTTCATTGTCCTCATCTCCTTCTTCACTATCCTCATTCTCTTCTTCTTCACTGTCCTCATCCCTCCTACTGCTTCACTCTCCCCTTCGACTGTTTCCTCTATCAATGTACTACGTGCTCCGTACGGTGCCATGCAGAACCCTTCCACTATTGCACTCTTTCTCTGTGAGGAAGAGAGTGCCCCTGTATTCTCTTCTTCTTTACTATCCTAATCTCCTTCCTCTGTATTCACAATCACCTCCTGCCCAAGCCTCTTCTTAGAGGGTTTTGTTCATCCGCTAGTGGTAAGAGTGTCGAAATGCATCCAGTAGTACATAGCTGATTTACTTGGCTCCACCCTGCTAACTGGTATGAATTTCCTCCACTGGCATGGTGGTACCTGTGTCCTTAGGGCTTCCAAGAACAATGCAATAGCATGGTGTACCATGTAGAATGTTTTATGTCTATATGGAAAAATTCCTTTCTGTGTTCTAAGAGTACCTATCCCCAATTGTATACCCTGCCATTCCTAAGGTCATTCATCAATTTGACCATCCATATGGCAATATCCAATGCCCTATTGGCTCTTGTGAGCTTGCTCTTCACCACATCCATGATGCATATCCATTTGGGGGAGACAATAAAGGATTTCTTAATTCCCCTACTGTTGTTACTGTTCCACATGCTATTCCATTCTTGTTGGGAAAGGTTGGTCTTGCATACCAACTTAAACAATAGTTCATTCTCCTCAGAGGACATTTTCGATGAGGGTTTCATTAGAGAATGACCCTTCGATGACACACAAAATGCTTTTGTGAATTCTTTTGGCCCAAATGACACCACCATTGTATGGTCGACATACCTGATAGTAGACTTGTTGGTATAGCTGTCATATCCCACAACCATGGACCAATTACATTAAATATTGGCATATAAATTATTCTGTCTACCTCAGCTTTTCTCAGAGAGTCCTTCATCTAGTGGTTGTTTGGAGTGCTTTCTCACCATGCTCTGTAGTCACTGCCAATCACACCCTCGAATGTAAGGGTCTCTACAATCATTGACTCATTCCTCTGCACTTTTCCTCGTATTTTCTTCTTACTTCTTGAAGTGGACATACCTGCTTGCAATGCTTTTTTCTTGCATATTCTTACTTTATACTTGATCTCGTAACTATTTGTACTACGATTTCCATAACTACCCTTCACTATCCTTGCCAATTTTATCCCTCTCCAGCACCCTCCAATTACTCGTACGGGCCGTACAATCCCTCTTTCTTTCTGTTTGTACGATGCAGCTTTGTCATACGATGTACCTTCAATGCACACGATATTGGTACCATACGGTGTATAGTCGGCCACTACCATACGATATTCATTCATATTTTCATTGAATTGAGCAACTCCATCTTCCTTACGGATATGCCAAATAATGACATCATTCTTAATCTCGTCATATTTATTTGGCTCTATTCTAACTCTATCTCCCCCCATGGCTTTTGAACCAGTACCAGTCACAATGTTGGCTCTTCGAAGATCAGGAAAACTCTCAGCAAATGAGGAATGAAATAATGCCATAAAAAGCTTGTCAGAATGGGGTAATAATTGTAATGCATTCCCCAAAAAATCTCATTACTTGGCAAGACTTTTCGCTTGTGCAACAACCCTGTACTCAAATGAATAATAGAAGGTCTGGAGATTACAAAATCTTTCACATATTTAATGCTAAAATCCACATTCCTTGTAATCCTGCAAAGGTGACGCCAAACATCATTCTCCATGTACTTGACCTTGATCACGTGGCCATGGCTAGAATTATGCCACCGCAACATGCTACTAGGCTGACTGATTACCATTTTGGTGACTATGAAAAAAATGAGCGCAAAGGTATTTGAAACAATGCCCGCCATAAACCTTCTCAAACTATACTCCATTCTAACACATCTTTCCATATTAAGAATTATACTATACCAATAAAACCTTCAACACAGACTAACATCCATGGCAACAAAATCACCGTTTTCTTTCTCCTTCAAGGAGAATCTTCACATTGGCAGGAAGCATCCCTTGGTCTCTCCAACATCTTAAACCCATAAGCCTTAATCCTAGAGCGGCCAAAGCATCAACTACACTATTGCCTTCCCTATAGGTATGGTGTATAACAAAACAAGCCAGACCGAGAAGCCTTTTGATATCTTCCATAACATTAATAGAGGACCAATTAATCTTAGTTAGCCCTTTAGCAAGATCAATGACCATTTTTGAGTCTCTCTCTAGAATAAGAGTCTTCATACCAATAGACAGAGCGGCCCCATAATATTGCCATACATTTTGCCTGATTATTAGTCAATCCATCAAGATTGCCAGAATAAGTTGCCACAAGGGCACCAAAGGAGGTACGAATCACACCCCCTAGTCGCTAAACCATCTCTAGCAACACCATCAAAGTTTAACTTGTGCTACCCATCATTCAGAGGTTTCCACTTGGTATTCTTTCTAATCAGCCTTTTGGAATTATCAACTTTAGCATATGCATTGGGTAAATCCTAATTTCTAGCCATTCTATCGTCAAAGGGAGTAGGCAGGAACTTAGATTATCTGCACTTAGTGATCGAAAAATTATCAGATAACATGTGGAAGAAGGATCTGAACGCTACTTCCATAGGATTCTTAGCCTCCGGGAAAACCCTGTTATTTCTTTCTTTCCAAAGACTCCAGAAAACATGAGGAGGGATTTGTCTCCATAATTGTTTAACTAACAGGTTACCTATAGGCCCTTACCATTCTTCAATAAATTGGTCCAAACCACTATTAAAAACCCAATTGAGATCAAGCTTAGTTAACACCAATTGCCATAAATCTCTGGCAAACTGATAGTGCATTAAAAGACGTGGAATAGACTCCTCTTCCTGCTTACAAAGAATGCATCTGTTAGGGAGTTGGAATCCCCTTTTAATGAGATTGTCCTGAGTTAAAATTCTATTATGTAGAGCTGTCCATAAAAAAAAGTTAACTTTAGGGATTAAAAAGGGATTCTAGACCTTCCCCCAACAATCTAAGGAATTCTCCTTGGACAACAAACTATAAGCCGACTTTGTAGAAAAATCTCCCTTTCGATCTTTCCTCCAATTAAATTTATCCTCCCTAGGAAAATGAGGCATTTTAACCTTATTGATAATCCCCATAAGCTCCCTAGCTTTCTGAAGCAAGTATAGTTGTTCCATGCAACATTGGGTAAGATCCACCCACCTCCTATCCAGGGAAATGTAATCAATCACTCTGTGGCTAAAGAATCTTTTAGCAACATCCATTGACCCCCTTAGGCTCAAATTAGCATCCAACCTTCCTTCACTAACCCAGACATCTTCCCAGAACCTAATACTCCTACCATCACCCATTTGCCACTCTATTCTAGATTGAATAGTATTCCTGCATTTCAAAATATTATTCCAAATCTTAGAACTAGTGGGGATATTAGGGGTGCTAAGAACTTTATTGAAACTGTCAGAGTTAAGGTATTTAGCCTTCATAAAACTACACTTAGTCTTATCTAAAGTCATCTTCCATCCCATCTTAGCAATCAACACTTTGTTAAGGATAACAATTTTTCTAATCTCCATCTGTTCAAGATGTTCAGGCTGACAAACCATGTCCCAATTAACTAGAGCTAATCTTTTCTTTTCCTCCATTCCAGTCCACAGAAAGGATCGTTGGAGTCTTTCTAGTTTCTCCACCATAATCCTAGAGATTTTGAATATGTAAAGGAAATAAACAGGGATACCTTAGAGAGAGGCCTTCAACAGCTGAAGCTACCCCACACTACTAAGAAGCTTATCTTTTCAACCAGCCAATTTCCTCTACATGCATTCTAAAATGGTGTTCCAATAAGTTGGGGCGACATCCTTAACAGTAAGAGGAAGATCCAGATAGATGTCAAGAAGAGCAACACATTGACAGCCCAAGATATTCTTAACTTTATTCTGCAGGTCCTCTTTTGTATTGAAAAAGTAAATGGTGCTATTTTCATAATTAATATGCTGGCTTGAGACCTTAGCATAATTAGTAAGAAAAGCCTTCCATTCCCTCGCCTCCACAACAAAACTTCTCCCAAACAAAATCATATCATCCACAAATTGTTGTAAGATAAAGGAAGGAAGGGTGGAAGTAACTTTCACCTCATGACTTCTTCCCAAACAAACCATATTGAGGAAATTTCTACCTATGACCTCAACAATCATTATGAATAGATACGGAGAAAGGGGTCCCCTTCTCTAATCCCCTTCTTAGCACCAAAAAATCCCCTAGGGATTGTTGTCCCCAATTTTGTATTCGCAAAATTAGACAACCCTACACAATTTTCCATGAATTCGTAGTCGAAATTCTCTAAGTTAGGCATTCCTAATGGTGTTTTGCGAAGGCAATCAATTATCCCTTGAATTGTCCCAAGTCTTTCATCCTATGGATGCCATTTTTGAAGGTTTCCGTCGGGTTTTTCTTTGTCTCTCTTGCAAAAATGTTTTTTTTATTTTTATTTTTAAATATTCTTTTCTAATTGTAGGTACTCGATTTTTGGTAACCTTCAAGTTCTTGATCGATTTTTCTTGATTGTTTTGTTTGATTTTGGTTTTGTTTTCATCTTAGGTTTATTGCTTTTTGAATTCCGCACATTTTGACCTATTGTAGGCCTAATTTGGAGCTATATTCTAAGAGATAATAAGGAATTAAGCTTCCTGCAAGTGGCGTTTTAAAGCTCGATTGCAGGTCATTGTTCTTTGTTTAAAAAGCCTACGAAATGGAATCAAAATCTCACCAAGGCCTCTTAAGTCATAAAGTTGGGCTTTTTTGTGAGCCATTGCAACTTGTTTTGAGAAGCTTTCACTTGTAATGGAGAGATAAAAGTCCACTGTTGCATTTGAAATAACATTTTTCAATTGTTTTAATGAAAATGTTATAATGCAAGTGGGGTTTTAAAACTCGATTGCATGACTTGTACATAACAGAAAATGCTTGCAAAATACTCATAAAACCCACCTATGCTCTTAAGTCGTTGTTTTTCAAGTTGATTGCAAGTGTTTTAAGGAAACGTATATGTAAGTGGGCTTTTAAAGCCTGACTACATATAGTGATTACAACTCAAAGCATGTTGAATTTTCCTTGTAATGCGATCTCAAAAGCCTGTCTATGCATTTTAAAGGGGAAACGATTTTTAAATAAATGTTGGAGCATGCAGTTGGGTTTCTAAAGCTCGACTATGTTATTCCTTCATACTTTAAAAACTTCTAATCTTGCATCGTGGTCAAAAAAGCCCGACTAGGGTAGAAACAAAACATTTTTGAATGAAACAAAATCATTTCCAAGATACAATGTCAAAGGAAAAGCCTGTCTTAGGGCATTTGCAAGTGATTTTTGAAAGAAAAAGATCATTTCAAGTTGCAGTGTTGCTTGTAAAGCCCGTCTAGGGAAAATGCAAGTAATTTTTAAAAGACACGAAATCTCCAGCACTTGTAATGTCATTAGTAAAGCCCATCTAAGGTGTTTACTTATGTTTTTGCAAGAGTAAAATCATTCCAAGTTGAAACGCTGTTAAGAAAGCCCGACCTAGGGCAGTTTCAATCATTTCCATAACTTGTTTTCCTTGATACAAACTGTGTTTTTCTCCTTGAATGTTGGTTTTTAGCAGTATTGCAAATTGGCTTGCAATCATCAGCTGGAAACCCGTTTTTGGTGTCGAACAATTCCAATGAGGTTGCTATTTTCTTGCATTTTGGCTCTCATACTTGGCCATTTGTCAAGAGGCTATCATGGACTGAAAATGCATTGATTTTTTGAGAGGATTTGGTCAAATTTGTGTTGCCTATATAGCCATGATTTGTAGATCTTTTCCTAAGTTTTGGAGCAGAGATTTTGGGGTTTCCTTCTAAGTTTTTGCAAGTTGTTTTTGTTCCAGCTGCCTTGCTATCACGTTTTTGAGCAATTTTTATACATTGTTGCTGATTCAAAAGAGGATTCTTGGCTTCGAAAGCTTGAATGTATTGTTTTCATAACAATACATGTTCTTCCCCGAAATGATGCAAGTTGAAATGCAAGATTTTCCCCTAAAGGAAGAACTTAAAAAATGCATATTTTCCCCACTTGCAAACGGAATTAAAAAATTCGTTTGAGTTTATTTTGCCAAAAAGAGCTAAGTTTTTTTTCTTACCTGCAAGTGGACTTTAAAACCCCACTTGCAAGTGTCTTCCAAGCACAAAATGAAATCTCTTTCCAACCTGCAAGTGGGCTTTAAAAACCCATTTGTAGGTAGCAAACCTTTCCAAAATGACTTGTAATTGGATTTAAAAACCCCACTTACGAGTAAGAAGTACTTCCACTTGTATATATACGCACTTGCATCTCATTTTCATACCAAGTATTTGCATTTCATTCACTTGCAATGCTAAAAAAAAACCTCGTAATTCATCTTTTTCCCCATTTTAAAAACTGATTTCTTCTATTTTCCCTCAAGGTTTAATTGCCCAACATGCATAGCTCCAGATTTGCAAAGTTGTAGCTTGGAAGAAAGATCCACGACTTCTCCTATTTGCTCGTACGATCCACCCAATCAACAGATCATGGCATTGGCCTTATTTTGCAAACAAATTCCAAGACTAAAGAGTGACATGAGGCAAGAGCGACAACATGATGGAGCCATACAAGGAGGGGGAAAATTAATGAAATGATGAGAGCAAATAATGCTTTCAAGACAGAGATGGAAAGAAACAAAGATGCTTTCCCAGTAACCACCGTTATGATGCACAACAATCAAGGTTGCAAATTCATATTCCAGTTCGAGATGCTTTCACCAAACCTGAACACACCAATCATGGAGCATCTTGTAGTAGTATGATGTAATCTCCCCATTTTTTGCAGGTTATTGATCTGATGGTGCCAGGTCATTATTGTGATCCTCGTGGTCTGGCGAGGTGTTTAGAGGGTCTTTGGTGTGGACTTACTATTTATAGTAAGTCAATGGATAGTTCTAATGAGCTCAGATGAGTTAAATGAGTTGAATGATGCTCTCGATTTTTATTTTTGGCTTCCGGTTTGGGCTCCAAGAATCTTGGAGAGAGCGTCTATTTTTAGTAAGTCACCCCGTCAAGTTCATTCATCATCTTTCATCATCTGGATCAATCCTGTGCAGACAGATTTCGATTCAGACGCTTCTTCAGTTGTTTTCGCAAGATGGGTGGTTTATTATTATTATTTAATTAAATTTGCTAAGGTTACCATTTTTGTTGGTATTATATGTTGGATACCTTAGTGTTATAGCTCGTTGGAACCAGGATGAAAAGTTTTAAATCTTGGGCACAAGAAACAGGGACCTTGGGTGTCATAATTTCATGATATTGGTGAAAAGACCTTTTTTGGAGCCAAATGAATTAATAAATTATATTTTTCAATATGTGCCTAAGTATAAAAAGTGTTTTAAGTGAAAAGTGTGTGAGAGAAGACACTTTTGAATTATAAAAGGAATGCTTTGTGAAAGGAAAATCATCCATTGTTGAATTATGATTTTATTGAAGTTGTGAGAGAGACTACCCAGCTAGGGTTTTGAGGACTGATTCCTCTTCTGACAATTTGAGCCATTACAGGTTGATGGTGAATTTTGCAGCTGTAGTTCGAATGCTGAATTTTAATCCACTGCTGATGTATACTGGATTTGTGTGGAGTTTTTCATCTACAGGCAAATCGATTTGCACTCAAGATTTCGATTTTGTCTTCATGCTGAGGTTCTAAAATTAATTGGGAGTTTGCTGTGATTTTTAATTTGGTTAATGGTTATGAATTTGTTGGAGGTTTACTAATTGTTAAGGGAGACTGAAATATCTCCAAGCTGCATATGAAGGGAGTGATCCGAATTTAGTGTGAAACCAAGTATCAATCACGCAAGGGATGCATGAGTGTTCTGGCAGGTTATGACAGCCTTCCTACATGTTCACGGGCCTGCATTAAGGGGCCATTTTGGTGCTACAAGGGCCTGCGTTTCAATACAGCCCAGTCACGTGCCAATGCAAGCTGTAACGTGATTGTTCCAGGGGTGACATTAATTTAATCAGGGCTGTGTCATGGCATTGTTGGAGGACATAGCATTTATAAAAGGTTGCAGCATTGCCAGATGCCAATTTAATGAATGTTCATTTCCAGATATAAATTACTTGTTGTTAGATCATTCAGATTTATGAAGTATTAATTATAAATGGATTATATGTCTTGTTGAGATGAGATTAGTAATTAATAAATGTTATTATGGAGATTCCTTTGCCTGGATTTGTTATTTTAAAATGGTGGATATTTCTTCATCATTGCATTTTGCAAAACTATTATTGGAATAAGTTGCAAGTATTTTCAAATTAAGAAATTAAATCTGGAAGAGCCAGCCAGGCTCTTTATAGTGGTATTAGAGCATTTTTCCTGCCATCCTGTGGGGTCTGGATTCATTTATATTCTGAATTTTTTTTAAAAAGTGACCAGCACTTCCATTTTCCCTAGCTATGGATAAATACAGAAGATCCAGTTCCAGAAGTCGTCATAGTAGTAAGGGAAATAGAGCGGAATCAAATGCTTTAGTAGAAAGCATGAAGAGACTTAGACTGCATTAGCAGAGATTGACAGAGAGTTTGTCAGATCCAGTTACAGTAGACAGGGCAGCGAGATATATGGTCTTTGCCTTTAGAAGGCCAACATCGAGTTTGTAGGGGAGAAGGCTAAAGTTTTCTCCCACAGTTGTTCGTGATGCTGATGTTCCTACATCTAGTTCAGCACCTGCTATTCCCATTCGCAGTGCTGATGATGGATTTATTACACCGGAACCAGTGGATGTTTCAGTGCCATTGGATGACAACAGTGTTGAGCATCACCGGGTTGAGGTTCCCAGAGCAGTCACTACGGATTGTACAGAGGCAGCTGATGTTGCAATTATCACTGAGAGTTCAGACTCTTTCATGGAGGGAGTTATTATTGGAGATGTTTATGTCAGTTGTAGTAGTGTTGCTCCAGTTCAGGAGGCAGTTGCTTCCTCAGATGGGACCAAGGCATGTACGGAGTCTCCCAGTGGTGAGGTTGGTGATCTAGGCATTACAGCGGGGTCAGTTGATGACAGTTTGTGCTTTAGCATTATTGGTGCACAACTTGACGTTGAGTCATGTGTGCAGAGACACGTGTCCGCAGATGAGATTTCAGTAGTAGATGTGGGAGCTAATCTTATAGACACATCTGATGACACTTTTGAGGATGCTGTGAGTTGCATTGGAGTTGATACCCCCTGTGAGATGTTGGGTGATGACTGCGAGGAGTGTATGAGCTCTGATAGCTCAGAGATTTATGATAGCAGTTGCAGTGTGGGATCAATACAGGAGACAATGGTTTCTTCCTGTGTTGAGGATGTGTGCATGGATCTTTTTGGTGATGACACTCAGGATGGGAGTCTTGCAGTTGATTTGGGTGACGTAGTTTCATGCCACTGTATAGTTGATTCACATGACGACATTGAGTCGTGTTTGCAGCTAGAGTTAGTAGAGGAGATGCGGGTAGATGATGTGGACACTAGCATTGCAGATATCTCCGATGCTGAGAGCGAGGACGATGAGTGCTGTAGTGTTTCTGGCTTTCTATATTTGACTTTGGGTGTAGATTCAACATTGTCATATGGTGATGGTGGGTTCCAGGATTCTGTGTTATAGGGACTCACAGATGAGGACAGGGAAGCTTATGAGTGGTAGGAGTTTGTTACAGCTAGGGCTTCCACTTTTAGAGACGGGGTTACTTCTTCGGTAACTCATGAGGATGTGTCTCAAGATCTGGACTTTCAGATGGTTGCAGAGGACGAGGTAGCTGGAGATTGTGTTGAGTCAGATTCAACAACAGCTTCCTCGGGGTTAGATGAGGATGTGTCTGATGCCTGTACTTAGTTTGTTGATGTGTATTCAGATGAAAGTACATGGAGAGACAGTGATCTTGAGGGGAGTTTGTTGGATATAGCTTCCTCTCATAGTGTAGACAGTGCGTTTGAGGTTGTTCGTAGGAGGCCTGTTGTGTAGAGTCATCATGTGACTAGCCAGTTGCGAGTTGATGAGAGAGATATTACTTCTACTCTCGAGCATTTTGATGCCGCTCATCAGTTGTTGGCTATTTATGGTTGGGGTGCTCCTATGATAGATGAGGCCAGTGGTGGTTACCTCTCATTGACAAAGATTCATACTTTGCGTGAGGCTGTCAAAATTTTGAGACATAATTACTTACAGATGGTAGCCGACCAAGATCACCTGGTGTAGTGGGGGAGTACAGCTTATGAGGCACTGATGGATAGAGAGGAGGTGAGTGAGCTTACCCAGGAGCTCACAACGACTATTGAGGTTTTAGAGGACACTCAGCGGGCCCTTTAGGAGTCGCAGATCTAGTTAGAGGAGGTGACTGTGGAGTTGGAGCATTTGCGGTCCACACCAACCCCAGACCCAGTTCGATTGCACATTGAGGTGGTTGGTGGTGAGTTTGCTCTTACGGGTGGTGATGAGGAACATGATGATGTGGCAGACACACATGTTCAGAATATGGGAGCTCTTGGTTCGGATGAGGTAGGAGTACCAGTGGAGTCGAGCTCTCAGGTTGATTTGCTTCCCTTAGCTGGGAGTGAATCTATTTCATCATCTCACATAGCTGATAGCATGGGATAGTTGGCTGTGCCACATTTTCAGAGGGATCAGTTGTGGATTGCGAGGGAGCAAGTTGACGCTTCCACGTATAATTTCTACTGCACTGAGTCATTTATGGAGTATTTACTTGAGAGTGCAGATGTGCGACATGATTCTTATAGAGTGTCTGAGGGTACTCTCATCCGAGGCTCTTGTGCTATCTGGAGGTTGGTAGAGAGGATTGTGGAGACTCTATCTACAATGCTTCCCCATAGGGATTTCGAGGTTGGGTTTGTTGAAAGAGTTGCTCAAGGGCCTACCCAGCCTACAGTTATGCGGAGTCAGAGATTGAAGCCATCTCATGACCCCTAGTTTGGTAATGATGAGCTATTGATAGAGATTGGGGTTTCCGACTGGCTGTATACGGTGGGGCATGTTCATCATTTGTTTTTTGACCCACAAGTAGAAGATTTCATCTCTCGCAAGGGTAGTTTGGCTCCTAGTCCTTATCATCCATTATGGGATGGGTTTTTGCCATCAGTAGGTGATGGGAGTTTTGGTTGCAAGTCTACTGCAGGTGACTTGCAGAGTTATGGTGACTGTAGAGATTATGCAGTGTGTGGATATCCGGGTCCTGGTACAACTTTGTTTAGGGGTATTCATCACTGTTGTGCAAATGGTCTACACACTCAGTACAGGTCAGTTGGGAGCACAGTGGGAGTTCAGTGTGTATGGGATCTGAGTCTCCCATACATCTTGGTTTTTGATGATCCTGGAGTTCACTCCTTTTGGAATCCGGGCAAAGACAGATTCAGTACAGGAGTTTGGGTGGGTGGTTGTTTTGGGTCTCTTTACAGAGTTATCCAATTTGTATTTTGGGTGATGTTACAGGAGCCTACAATTGGTGTTAGTGGCAGGGTATATTCTTTTCTGTGGGATCTAAGTGGATTGTGATGTTTCTTGTTCCGGTGATTGCTTGGGGACAAGCAATCTTGGGGAGGGAGGACTGTAATGTCCCCATTTTTTGTAGGTCATTGATTTGATGGTGCCAGGTCATTATTGTGATCCTCGTGGTCTGGCGAGGTGTTTAGAGGGTCTTTGGTGTGAACTTACTATTTATAGTAAGTCAATGGATAGTTCCGATGAGCTTAGATGAGTTAGAGGAGTTGAATGATGTTCTCAGTTTTCATTTTTGGCTTCCGGTTTGGGTTCCAAGAATCTTGGAGAGAGCGTCTATTTTTAGTAAGTCACCTCGTCAAGTTCATTCATCATCTTTCATCATCTGGATCAATCCTGTGCGGACAGATTTCGATTCAGACGCTTCTTCAGTTGTTTTTGCAAGACGGGTGGTTTATTATTATTATTTAATTAAATTTGCTAAGGTTGCCATTTTTGTTGGTATTATATGCTGGAAACCTTAGTGTTATACCTCATTGGAACCAGGATGAAAAGTTTTAAATCTTGGGCACAAGAAACAGGGACCTTGCGTGTCATAATTTCATGATATTGGTGAAAAGGCCTTTTTTGGAGCCAAATGAATTAATAAATTATATTATTCAATATGTGCCTAAGTATAAAAAGTGTTTTAAGTGAAAGGTGTGTGAGAGAAGACACTTTTGAATTATAAAAGCAATGCTTTGTGAAAGGAAAATCATCCATTGTTGAATTATGATTTTATTGAAGTTGTGAGAGAGACTACCCAGCTAGAGTTTTGTGGACTGATTCCTCTTCTGGCAATTTGAGCCATTACAGGTTGATGGCGAATTTTGTAGCTGTAGTTCTGATTTTGAATTTTAATCCAGTGTTGATGTATATTAGATTTGTGTGGAGTTTTTCATCTACAGG
The DNA here is from genome assembly GCA_027943335.1 of Chamaecyparis obtusa. Classification (NCBI taxonomy): domain Eukaryota; kingdom Viridiplantae; phylum Streptophyta; class Pinopsida; order Cupressales; family Cupressaceae; genus Chamaecyparis; species Chamaecyparis obtusa. The sequence goes on along the minus strand of BSBK01001021.1, from coordinate 351,699 downwards.
CAAATCGATTTGCACTCAAGATTTTGATTTTGTCTTCATGCTGAGGTTCTGAAATTAATTGGGAGTTTGCTGTGATTTTTAATTTGGTTAATGGTTACGAATTTGTTGGATGTTTACTAATTGTTAAGGGAGACTGAAATATCTCCAAGCTGCGTATGGAGTGATCTGAATTTAGTGTGAAACCAAGTATCAATCACGCAAGGGCTGCATGAGTGTTCTGGCAGGTTACGGTAGCCTTCCTACATGTTCATGGGCCTGCATTAAGGGGCCATTTTGGTGCTGCAAGGGCTTGCGTTTCAATACAGCCTAGTCATGTGCCAATGCAAGATGTAACGTGACTGTTCCAGGGGTGACGTTAATTAAATCAGGGCTGTGTCACAGCATTGTTGGAGGACATAGCATTTATAAAAGGTTGCAGCATTGCGAGGTGCCAATTTAATGAATGTTCATTTCCAGATTTAAATTACTTGTTAGATCGTTCAAATTTATGAAGTATTAATTATAAATGGATTATATGTCTTGTTGAGATGAGATTAGTAATTAATAAATGTTATCATGGAGATTCTTGTGCTTGGGTTTGTTATTTTAAAATGGTGGATATTTCTTCATCATTGCATTTTGCAAAACTATTATTGGAATAAGTTGCAAGTATTTTCAAATTAAGAAATTAAATCCGGAAGAGCCAGCTAGGCTCTTTACATATGAAGATTGACAAAGGATGATGTAGTAGAAGTCGTGTTTTGTTAGACACTTAGTTTATTTTCATCATACGTTTTGTAATTTTGTTATTGACAAATTACATGTAATTGGGAACAAGTTGTAATTACAGGGGGGATTTTCACCTGTAAAGTGATTGCATGTAATCCAACTACAGGTCAAGTTAGTTAGGACCTGCAATTTGAATAAGTCAAAGTTAAAGGAATTAGTCAAAGTTTGTTGGGTTTCTCCCACCTTTCTCTCTCAGCCCCTCACCTATATATAGGAGGGTGCCTCATTGTAATTATCATCTTTTGACAATGCAAAAAAACTCTGCCAATTTGTATATTTACTCTAAGACTTTGTGCTTGGATGTAGATTAAATTGCTTTCAATAAAAGAGACAACTTGCTTTCAAACTTTGTGTTGATTGTTGTCCTCAATTTTGACATCACAAAATTGGGGCAACCCGGTGCAATTTTGTCATAAATTCATAGGCGTTTCCTCTGAGTTTAGGTGTTCTGAATGATGCACAATGAAGACAATTCATCATCTCTGAATTGTCTTGAGTTTCACGTCTTCTGAACATCGTTTTGGAAGGTTTCCATCAAGCTTATTGTTGTTGATTATAGCTAGTCGGATCTAGCCGGGAAGTTAAATCAAATCTTTAATTTGATTTAAATTCTTTTCTTCTAAAACGTCTAAGGGTAAATGTTTCTACCTAGGTCGGCCCTCCTTCACTGCCAGCACTTTGGCGCAAAAATAAATATGTGCTATAAGAGGGTCGGGCTGGTTAATGGTTATTAGAAAAACATATAATCAGGTTGGCCTGATTATTTAGTTCTTGGAAAAGCATATATATATTATTTCTCCCTACCACATTCAAATACAAAAAAATACTGAAATAAAGGCATGTGATCTGCTCTGCTTTGAAGTGCGAACTGCTCCTGGAATATACCTACATCTGATCTGATATTGATATGTACTTGTGATCTGTTCTGTGCGACCTGCTCTTGGAGCTGCTCTGTCATTGACGATCTGCACTTGAGAATATTCATGATCTATTCTGCTATTATACTCACAATCTGCTCCTAAAGAAGACATGTGATCTGCTCAGGGACTGCAACTTCATTAATGATTCAGACCTGATTACTTCTCCAAGTTAGGCTGAACTCTGTAAGTTGAATCAGGGCTTAATCTTATACATCTATCTGATTGCTGGGTTTTCACCTCCACAAGGGAGGTTTCCCAGGGTATATCTTGTGTTGTGTTCTTAATTTGTTATCTGCAATTACTCTTATTTATTGTTTTTAAGTAAATAACTAGATCTGAAACTAAAACTAACATGGTATCAGAGCCAGTTTCATATTGAACGCTTCAGATCTAACATATATCCTCTAGATTTGCTTGGTCTTGCTGTTGTCTTGTTATGGCTCCAGGTGTAAAAGTTGAAGACCGATTAGGAGCAGCTAATTTCGCTGCTTGGAAGGTTCGTGTCTTGCTGGCCTTAGAAGAAAATGATGTACTTCAATGTGTGCAAGGGATTGAACCTCAAGAACCTACTGATGCGGATGAGCTGGTTATTTTCAAGAAAAAGATGTTAAAAGCAAAGAAGATCCTGATTGATTCAGTCAAAGATCACCTGGTTACTGTCATCTCCAAACTACCTACAACTCGTGCTATGTTCACCCAACTTGAAGGAATGTTTGAAATCAACAATCTCAGCAAGGCTCTCACCTTAAGAAGACAACTACTTCAAATCAAGATGAACAAGGGAGAATCTGTGATGGCCTTCTTCATGAGAATTGCTGAATTAAGAGACCAAATTCTGACTATGGAAGGAGAAGTTCAGGACAAAGATCTGGTCATGCTTGCTCTCAATGGTCTACCTCCTTCGTGGGAACCCTTCATTCAAGGCCTGAGTGGTAGAGGTGACCTTCCGTCTTTTGATTGTCTTAGAGCTGATTGCATTCAAGAAGAATCTCGTTTAGATGCTAGAGGTTTTAAAAGTCCTTTGTCTTTAGATAATCAAGTTCTTGCAGCTCAATCCTTTAAGAAAGGTGAAAATTGGAAGAAAAGAAATTTCAAAAGGAATGACAACTTCAGGACTCAAGGCAACAGTGATCCAAGGAAGAGGTCTAGAGATCTGTCTCGCATCTGATGTTTCAGATGTGACAAGTTTGGCCACTATGCCAAAGAATGTAGGACGAATCTAAGCCACCAAGAAGCCAACTTAAATGAAGTTAATGATAAAGAAATCAAAGAAGACTTTCTCCTTATTTCTGCTTTATCTAGTAATGTACCTACTGACTGTGACACTTGGTTGATTGATAGTGGTGCTTCCAGGCATATAACAAGATATAGGAACCAGCTTACAGACTTGATTGAGAAGGAGTCTAGCCTTCACGTGGTCATAGGTGATGATGCTCAATACTCCGTAAAAGGTTTCGGTAACTCTACTCTCAACTTAGATTCTGGTATTTCATTACATTTGACTGATATACTATTTGTTTCTGGTATTAAAAGGAACTTAATTTCAATCTCTGCTTTAGAAGATAAGGGTTATCAAATTGCATTTTCTGAGGGTAATGTTTTAGCTTGGCCCAAGAAGTCTAACATCAAATCTGCTAGAGTCATTGGTAGAAGGTTTGAAAGTCTCTACAAGCTTTCAGCACGTCCATTCCAGGCTCTTATTAGCTCTGCAACTGAGTCTAGTGATTTGTGGCATCAAAGACTTGGTCATCTGCATTATCGTGCTCTCCCTTCTCTTGAAAGGATGGTAAAATGTATGCCTAAACTTAGCCATGCTCATGATGATGTATGCAAGGGTTGTGCTATAGGTAAGAATATTAAATGTTCATTTTAGAAGAGTGAATCTAGATCTAAGGAAAAACTTGCTCTTATACATTCTGATCTTTGTGGTCCTATGTCTGTTGCTTCTTCTGGTGGTTGCTTATACTATGTCACTTTTATAGATGATTTCTCTAGGAAGACTTAGATTTATTTCTTAAAGTCTAAAGAATCTGATGAAGTCCTAGCTAAGTTTAAAGAGTTTAAATCCTTAGTTGAAAATCTTTCTGGTAAACGTATTAGGGTGCTCAGATCTGACAATGGAGGTGAGTACATTTCTAGTATGTTTCATGACTATTGTGTAGAAGCAGGGATCAAGAGAGAGTTCTGTGTTCCCTACAATCCACAGAAAAATGGTGTTGTTGAACGAAAGAACAAGACTATTATCGAATCAGTTAAAGCCATTCTTCATGATCAAGATCTAAAGTTGTTCCTTTGGGCTGAAGCCGCTAGAACTGCTGTATACATCCAGAATCGATGTCCTCATATCATTCTGTGGGACATGACTCCAGAAGAAGCCTTCTCTGGAATAAAATCCAACATCAGTCATCTGAGGATCTTCGGAAGTCCTGTCTACATTCACGTTCCTAAGGAGAAAAGAACCAAATTAGAGGCATCTGGTAAGAAAGGTATACTTATTGGTTACAGTGAAAATTCTAAAGCATTTAGAATCTATATTCCAGGACAAAAGAATGTTGAGGTAAGTAGAGATGTTACTTTTGAAGAAAATATTGCTTTAAGTAAATCTAAAAGATCTTTGATTCAGGATGAAAATGTTACTAACGAAAATCATGAGATGAATATTGATAACAATGTTGAGTCTCAGAGGGAGTCTTCAGAATTGCCTGAACCACTCAACAATGATGAACCTCTAGAACCTTCTGAAGATCCTAGCTTCATTTCTAGGGGTAAAAAGAGGCCACTCTGGGTACAGAAAACCATTCAAGAAGCTGAATAGTTCGCTGCTCCTCCTGGAACTTTTCAAGAAAGTAGGAGACCTCATGCTTTCTCCAACTATGTAGCTCTGATGTGCAACCTCACCGAGATTGAGCCATCCAATGCAAAGGATGCAATGGGTCAACATGAATGGAAGAATGCCATGGATGAAGAATATGAGTCCATCATCAAGAACGACGTATGGGAGATTGTGCCCCGTCCTAAAGGTAAGTCTGTTGTATCTTCTAAATGGTTATTTAAAGTTAAACATTCTGCTGATGGTAGTATAGAAAAATTTAAAGCTAGATTTGTTGCTCGTGGTTTTTCTCAAAAAGAATGAATAGATTATGAAGAAACATTTGCTCTTGTAGCTAGATATACTTCTATTAGATCTATAATAGCCATTGCTACAGCTAAGGGTTGGAAGTTACATCAAATGGACATCAAGACTGCATTTCTCAATGGTGTCATTGAGGAAGAAGTCTTCATTGAGCAACTTGAAGGTTATGAGATACACAACAGGGAATCACATGTATGCAGGTTGAAGAAAGCTCTCTATGGTTTGAAACAAGCTCCGCGTGCATGGTATGAAAGGATTGATAAGTATCTGGTAGGATTAAGATTCTGCAAGAATGATGCTGATTTTAATATTTATTTTAAAATTCTTGATGATGAGATGTTGATTTTGGTATTATATGTTGATGATTTATTTTTAACTGGGAAAGAAGAGCTCATCATTAGATGTAAGGAAGAATTAGCTTTTGAATTTGAAATGAAGGACCTTGGTCTCATGCATTATTTCCTTGGTTTAGAAGTTTGGCAAAGTAATAACGAAATTATGCTAAGTCAAGGAAAGTACACTATTGATATATTGAAAAGATTTAAAATGTTGGAGTGTAAATCTATGACTACACCTATGGAGACTAATTTGAAAAAGTTGAGTGCATGTGCAGAAAATTCTGACTTTGCAGATGCTACTGAATATAGGGAACTGATTGGATCCTTGATGTACCTAGTCAACACTAAGCCGGACATATGCTATGCTGTTAGTGCTCTCAGTCAATTCATGAACATTCCCAAGATTGTTCACCTTGTTGCAGCCAAACACATTCTGAGATATCTTCGAGGCATAGTTGACTTTGGACTGAAGTACTCCTCCACATCAATTTCATTGGAAGGATTTTGTGACTCAGATTGGGCAGGAGATGTCATTGGAAAAAGAAGCACTTTAGGCCTATGTTTTAGCTTGGGATCAGCCATGATCTCTTGGGCTAGCAGGAAGTAGTCCTCTGTTGCCTTGAGTACAGCTGAAGCTGAGTATATTGCAGCTAGCGTTGCATCTAGAGAAGCAGTGTGGCTTCGAAAGCTTCTGGTTGGTCTATTTGGTCAACCTCTAAATTCTACTGTGATAATCAGAGTTGTATAAAGATGTCTATAAATCCCATGTTTCATGACAGATCGAAACATGTGGAAACTCACTATCACTTCATTCGAGATATGGTTCAGAGAGGAGCCATTCAGCTTAAGTACATAAGCTCTGAAGAACAAGTGGCTAACATTCTCACCAAGCCTCTTAACAGGGTGAAGTTTGAATACTTCCGGGAAAGGCTTGGACTTGTAAAGATTCCAGCTATCGCTGAAAGGGAGTCTAAAATCCTTTAAGGTATCTTATGTATGTATCTAAATTGTACCACTCTTGCGGGCAATGCAAGATGGACATTGTATCTTGATACTTATTTTGTAACCATCCTATGCGGGAAATGCAAGGTGGTCACTGTTGTTGTTTTGAAACTTCTTTAGAAGAAGTGTTGTACCACCCTCTGCGAGCAATGCAAGGTGGAATTGTAATTGATCAAATTTGCCCATCCTCTGCGGGAAATGCAAGATGGTATTGTAATTATATTAAGTCCACCCTCTGCGGGCAATGTAAGGTGGCAAGGTTCCTCACCACCCTCTGCGGGCAATGTAAGGTGGTGTCATATTGAAGTCCACCCTCTGCGGGCAATGTAAGGTGGCAAGGTTTCTTATCACCCTCTGTGGGCAATGTAAGGTGGTGTCATATTAAAATCCATCCTCTACAAGTAATGTATGATGGCAACTATCCTCTGATTTCAGGTGATCTTTGAGGCTTGTCCTCTCCCACTCTTTGCGGGCAATGTATGGTGGATCCATCCCTAGTTGGTAGACTTCATGAAAGGATATCTCTCCTAGCTAAGAGGGAGTGTTGTTGATTATAGCTAGTCAGATCTAGCCGGGAAGTTAAATCAAATCTTTAATTTGATTTAAATTCTTTTCTTCTAAAACGTCTAAGGGTAGATGTTTCTACCTAGGTTGGCCCTCCTTCACCGCCAGCACTTTGGCGCAAAAATAAATATGTGCTATAAGAGGGTCGGCCTGGTTAATGGTTATTAGAAAAACATATAATCAGGTCGGCCTGATTATTTAGTTCTTGGAAAAGCATATATATATTATTTCTCCCTACCACATTCAAATACAAAAAAACACTGAAATAAAGGCATGCGATCTGCTCTGCTCTAAAGTGCGAACTGCTCCTGGAATATACCTACATCTGATTTGATATTGATATGTACTTGTGATCTGTTCTGTGCGACCTGCTCTTGGAGCTGCTTTGATATTGATCTGCGATTTGCTCTGAACAAGTGCGACCTGCTCTTGGAGTTGCTCTGTCATTGATGATCTGCACTTGAGAATATTCATGATCTATTCTGCTATCATACTCACGATCTGCTCCTAAAGAAGACATGTGATCTGCTCAGGGATTGCAACTTCATTAATTATTCAGACCTGATTACTTCTCCAAGTTAGGCTGAACTCTGTAAGTTGAATCAGGGCTTAATCTTATACATCTATCTGATTGCTGGGTTTTCACCTCCACAAGGGAGGTTTCCCAGGGTATATCTTGTGTTGTGTTCTTAATTTATTATCTGCATTTACTCTTATTTATTGTTTTTAAGTAAATAACTAGATCTGAAACTAAAACTAACACTTATCACTATGTTGCTTGTCAAAACAAGTTCTTCTCTGACTGCAAGCACTTGATTTCTGACAACCTTTGAGTCTTTCTTTGTTCTTCTTGTTTGTGTGCTTCGTTTTTGGTTTTGTTTTCGCCCTAGGATTGTAGCATTTTCGATTCCGCTCATTTTGAGCTATCGTAGGCTTCAATCGGAGTTGTCTATCAAAAGATATTAAAGAATTAAATGTTCAGCAGGTGGGCATTTTCAGCCTGACTACCTATCGTTATTCTTTAATAGAAATCTCCCCTAAGTGGACTTTTTGTTCCCCATTGTATAACACATTGGACATGTTTTCATGTGAAATGGAAATGAAACTCCATCCTTGTATATTCTCATCGAATATATGAGCTTTTAATGAGTTTTTCATGTAATGGCAGGTTTTTAAACTTTGATTACATGTTCTCTCTTTTAAAAAGTTTACTTGTAAATGCACATGAGAATACCCATATTTGTTTAAAACATGTGTAAAGGTGGTGATATTTGTGTCCATTACATATCTTGAATTGTGTTTAATCATGTGTTTTGTTTATCAAGTCCATTATAAATCAATAGTGGCAATTTTAAATGCATTTACATGTATTTAAAAACAAAGTCGTAAACACATGTAAATGGACCAAAACAGCCCGTCATTAGTTATTGGTGGCGATTTTAGAAGCCTTTACATATTGACTATACTTGCAATTGGTAAAGAAAAGGATGTCTACAACTAGTGTAGTGATTTTTGAGTCATTTGCATGTTTTTAAATGCAATCAAACATATGCATCTTTTTCCTAAAAGCACAATATTATTCAAGTGCATGTAAATGCTATTTAAAAATGCGGTTTTACTCATTTTGAGTTGTGTTTAAACTTTTAAAGTATATGGTGGCGATTTTTGACCCATTTACATGTTACTAAGTCTTGTTTAGACACATGTAAGTGGCTATCTAAAGCCCGTTATTACTTTTTGTGAATACATATGCAAAAGTAATATGATTTTAAATACATGCAATTGGATTTTTAAAGCTCATCTAGGATATTTAAACTTTATTTTTCCTTTCAAAGATAAGGGCGGCGATTTTTCTTGCTGATACATGTTATTAATACATGTAAAAGTATATAAAAAATGTGTTTTAACTCCCTATATGCCTGCGTTTTGACTCCAAGTATATAGGTGGTGATTTTACTGTGTTTGCACATCTTCAAACACATTATTATACCTGCGTCTTGACCAAAACAGCCTGTCTAGAGCATTGTTTGAATAAAAATGGGATTTGGAGGAGTTAAAACACATGTGGCATGCTGCGTCTTTGATCTAGAAGTCCATCCAAGACAAAAAATGGCACTTTCAGCTTGTTTTTCATTAACCAAAATTGTGTCTTTCATCTCTAGGCTCTGTTTTTGGTTGGGATTGCATATCTCAAGCAACTCCATTGATTTGCAGGTTTGACAAGTTCTTTCTTGTTGCTACATTCATGCATTTTATTTCTTAATCATTCACACTTGTCAAGTATTCATTCTTGACTTGCAAATGCATTGATTTCACAAGAAGATTTGGTCAAGATTGTTGCCTATAAATTCATTCTTGGAGATCTTTCTCTAAATCTGAAAATCATTTGGAGCTGATTCAAATTTTCTCAAAGATTTTGGAAGAACTTGTCTCTTTCTCTTCTCAAGAGGAGGTAAGTTCTTTGTTGCATTTTCTAGGACTTTTCTTGTATATATTTTAGTTTGTTTATGTAAATGCAAGTCATTCATTTCTTTTTCAGATTTGCATGTTTTTGTATATTTGTTGAATTCTTCTACTTCCGTCTCAATTTCTCTCTAAGTTGCATATGCAAGGATTTCATCTATCTTGCATATGCAGTTGGAATTAAAAACGCCGTTCTAAGAATTTGAACTACTCCAAAGTAGCAAGTCCCTTTCCCAATATGTAAATGCAAGTTAAAAACCCACTTTCGAGCGCATTGCATACTTTTTCCTCGCTTTCCCAAAGTTGCAAAGTGACTTAAAATTCCCGTTTATGGTTTCCAAATGCTTGCTAGTTGACTTGTAGTGGGATATAAAAACCCCACCTATGAGTGAAATAACTTGCCTCATGTATGTATACCCATTCATTCTTTATTTTCCTACTTCAAACTTACTGTCCATCCATATGCAGTGCCTCCAGAAAAAAACCCGTTTTTGGTTTTTCTCTCCATTTAAAGAGCTGATTTCACCCGAAATCAATTGCCCTTCGCTGCTCCAAGGCTTTCTAGTTAAATTCCCTGCTTGCACGATTCCAGATCTATATCTTTGACAAAATAGCTTTCTATGGATCCATCTCATGAGGATGTACTCACTTTTTGGGACTTTCATGTAACAGTTTCTCACGCACACAAGCTTGCAATGTTAGGAGAAGTCATTTCATCAAAGGGCAAAGAAAAGAAGAAAATGAACTACCAGTATGACAAAAATCATAACTCCATTCTTCCTTCACAGGTTACCTCATATTGTGATGAAATCCGAGATACTGAACTTGCCCATTTAAATATAGAAGATTTTCTAAAAAAGGGTAGAAGTTGCTACAATAGGTGACATGGTTTATATCAGACAGAGCTACATACATATGGTCTCTACTTTTCTAGTAGCTACCCTAGAACCAAAGTTCATCTTAGCATGTGCTAGGAATTTTGATTGCACCTCCAAAACCATCAAAGACTAGGATGGAAACACTATTATCAGTCTTGATCCAGATACTATTGACATGATATTCAAAGTGCCACCTACTCTTGTAGTAAGTAATATCACAAAAGAGAAGGCTTTGGAGAGAAGGAATGAAGATAGACATTATTGCATCAAGTACGTCAATGATCATTGGTTGATCAATAAGAGGCCTAATCTCTCAAGATGGCCAAAAGGCGTGCACCGTTCAGAGTTCAATGAAGAAATCAATGATCTCATTACATTGCTCAGAAAGATTACAGGACTCAGGGAATCCAACACCTTTGAACCTTGGATTTATAATTTCATATCTATGATAATCAGGTCCAAACGGAAAATATTTCGGAGAGAGATAATTAGTAACATCTTATGAGAGCAATTGTCTCAGGTTTCCTCCATTTGTACATTCTATATGAACTCGTACTTATTATAAATTGTTGTTGCCCTTGGATCATTTTTTAGCCTCTCGACCAAGGGAGATAGGTCACTTGTGCTTGTGTGGGAATACTATGATCAGTTGCCTCTAAGATCCAGCCAGGTGCGTTACAGGAGGGTGTAGGATGTATTCTATGGGCATTGCATGTGCTTATTTGATAAAGAGCTTCCTAAGAAGCATGTTTCTAATGAGGCATGGAACAAGGTAAACGAGTTCGACTGTTTATTCCTATAGTTCCCCAACTTCTTGCCATGGTATCCTACTGATAAAATCTTTCTGATGGAGTTGGCAAGGAAACTCATGGCGGTACAAGCACATCAATCCATGTTGCATAGGCCAGAAGTGGGGATTTCTTCACGAGATCTACTCAGGATTGGTGGATATTCCTTGGATAGTCCCAAAGGCAAAAAACATGGAGTATGAACTTCAACAAATCACTCTAAAGAAGTTTATGGCTAGGAGTTGCTTTGATTGGAGAGGCATGATTGACAAGATGAGGAGGCAATTCGTGCATGTGCATCTTCTTGAGTACCTATGGATTGAATCGCACATGGAGGTGGACATTAGGAAGTTGGACTATTGTAGATTAACCATCAAGAAGATAGTTGACTTCAACCTTGTAGAGATCCTTGATGGGGTTGAGGATGATGGAGATGTTCTTTATCCAGACTATGAAAAGCATCATGTGGAGAATCTTCCTATCCTTCCACCTTCACGGTCATTGAAGGAAAGCGTGTCTATCTGGGACAAATTTCAGTCTATTCTGGAAAACACAAATGTCTGGCTAAAGAGAAGGGGTCTTAATGTTAGCAATATAAGTTGTCATTAGTGTAATTCACAAACACCATTCACACTAGTAAAGGTTCACCGGTTACTCACGTTACTTAGAAGACATCGGTAGACTAGGAACAAAGTGTATGCACTGGTAGACTAAGCAAAGGGATACACTGATAGACCGAACCAAGTACACAATACCGGTCTCATAGTGCATACAAAGATGAACCGGGTATAGGATATACCGGTCTAACTGCATAAAGATTCGATCCGGATTCTGCGGATCAGTTTGAGTTAAAACCGGATTATACGGAACATCCATCGCTCAGAAGTGGAGTTAGCTTTTTAACAAGAGTTAGCTTCATTTCTACGGATGTTTTAAAGGTAAACTCCAGATCACAATGCACAACTTTTTGCTAGTTGCATGATTTATTGTTGAGTTTATAGCCTAGCAGCTCTATGAGTTAAGGGTTTCATTAAGGTGAACTCTTGTATAAATACAGGTCATAGGGCGCAAGAAATAAGGTTGTTGATAATTGGTGAAAGCACAGAGCAAAGGAAAGATACCTTCTGAGAGAAGCGCTACAGTCACAGAGGTGAAAGGCAGTAGAGATCAACAGCCAGACAAACCGGGGAAGAGATCAACAGGTATGATTTGATCAAACAATCAGTGTCATAGAAGATCATTGCTTTTGTAAGGTGTGAAAGCAAGATTGAAATCCCTCTATCAGGGTGGACCTAATCGGTTCTTTGTAAAATTCTTTAACAGGGTAACATCATTGTTGATGTTAAAAGTCCTTTAACCAGGCAACTCCTAACAGAGTTAAGATCTTAACCGATTTTCTACCAAATCCCTTAACCAGGTAGCACTCTAACAAGTGTTTTGTAAGCTCCTAACAGAGCGCCTTCATTCTGTAGTAGTGAAGTTGTGAGCTCTGTCTCACCGTGGTTTTTTCCTTCTAACCGAGGATTTCCACGTATACATCTTGTGTTGATCTGTGTGTTTCTATATATGCTTATGAATGATTGTTTATATTCTGCTTAATAAGAAAGGATAATTGAAAAAGTTTGAATTATATTAGAAACAAGTATTTATTGATTCACCCCCCCTCTCAGTAACCAGTTAGTAATAACAATTGGTATCGAAGCCTTGGCTCTCACATTAACCACTTGAGAGAAAGATCATGGAGGGTTACAGGTATCAGAAACAACTAGAGGAAGCCAATGACATCATTGCCTCTTTGGAGAATAGGCTGAGGAGATCGCTTGCAAAAAGAAAGGAGCTGGCTTTGCAATTGAATGAGAGCAATGAGACCATTGATGAACTCTCTGGGCAGAGTGGATCTGATGAAGCTGAGGAGGCAGTCTCTGAGCTTATGGAAAAGAACCAGATCCTAATTGGTTAGATCGCCAATCTCAAAAGGGAGCTAGAAGAGAATGCCCTGAGGATGACTAAATTGATTGAGAAAAAGAGGAAAGCTGAAGATGAAAGAAACATAGCAACAAAGTCATTAACAGCCTCTGAAAAAGCAAGGAACCGGGCAGAGGAAGCTGTAGGGGCGAATGAACTTATCATTTTGCAACTCCAAGAAGACATGCAAATTGTCACCCAAGAAAATGCCAACATGCAAAAGGGATGGCATGATAGGGATGAAACATGCAAAAGACTGACACTAGAGTTGTATCAATTGAAGGAACAAATGAAAGAACTTGAAGATAGAAATGAAACCCTAAGAAGATACAACGAGAGCTCGGTAAAGCTTGATGAGCAACTCAAAGCTCAAAGAAAACACAAAGATCACACCGGTCTTGGATTCACTGGTAATGACACCAAAGAGACTGGTGAGTCTTTTGGAGCAAAGACAAGCAAGAAGGATAAGAAGAAGCCGCTGACACAAAAAGCTAAGAAGACCTTTAACACCTCTTGCAATCATTGTGGGAAACCGGGTCATAGAACAAATAACTGCAGAAATGCATCGGTAAAATCAAACAATAGCTACTGCAAGAACTGTTGCAAGTATGGCCACAAGACCAATGAATGTTGGTCCAGCCCCACATCGGTGTCTAGTGGAAGTAGGGGAAGCTTCAAGGGCTACTGTTATGCATGCAACAAGTTTGGACACAAGGCTGAAGAATGCAGATCAAAGACAATGGCTTTTAGATCCCCAAGACCGGTATTCACCAAGATAAACAAGAACCGGAGCACAGCCAATTGTACAAACTGTGGGATGCACAGTCACAATGACTCTTGGAGCAATTCACCCAACCCAAGAAGGGTGAACCCATGGAAAGCAACCGTGGTAGTTTGCTATCACTGCAACAAAGTTGGACACCTAGCAAAAGACTGTAGGAACAGGTCCAAGAACATAAGGAAATAATCGGTCAAACCGGAAGAAAAGACCTCATCTTCAAATGAGAAGATCAGTAAAGAAGAGAAGATTGGAATAACAGTCAGACAAATTTGGTTAAAAAAGGAATCAAAGAGCTCCGCTGAGGAGAAAACAGAGGAAAGATCATCATCTGCTGATGGTGATATCTCTTCAGCAAACTAAACCGTGAAGGCTTAGAGGCAACTGGTAGACCATCTACCGTTCCCGGTAAGATTGGTGAGAATCAGACTCACTTAGTCTACAGGGATAACCGAACAGGTAAGAAGTAATCAACCGGGGTTTGTCAAACTGAAAAAGCCGGATCAACAGTTGCCAAAAATGGAAAGAAAAGTTAGGTAAGGCATTTATTACTGTAGCCGTTAAACAAATAGTTACCGTTTGGTAATTACCGTTATGACCTAACCCTATAAAAGAAAGGAGGATTACTCATAAATTTTACTTTGCTTTCATTGTGATTAACAAATTTTTATGAGTAATATTCTTGCGCTTTGATCATTGTGAGCGATTATCTACTAGACCGATCAAAAGCTTCTTTCTGTTAATTAATTGTTCACAATGGCATCATCATCCTCTACCGTAAAGTTGATCAAGGGAAATCAAGCGGACAGGCCAGCATACAACATTTTGCCGGTTCAGAATAGAGAGAACGACATGGCTGGTGTGCTCTCGTCTGTACCAGAAGGAGTCTTCTTAACCGAAGACATCACGGCGTTCATTCACGCCAAACAGGAAGAGTTGGGTGAAACATATATTCCAGGCGAGTACCTGTCACTGTGTGATGAAGGGAGACTTCTTGATAAGTATGCCAAGCTAATATCATCTAGACTTATCAATGGAGTATGCTACCCGACCGTCTTCCAGGAAGACCTAATTCGACTAGTTTTCAGTCGTCTTCACGAACCAGGTTTCTAGCTCACTAGAGGCGCATGCAATCCAATCACCAAAGACGATTTGCATAGAGTGACCGGATACAACAACCAAGGGGAAGCACTAACCCTAAGGACCATCTCCAATGCTGTCGTTAATAAATTAACTAAGTCAAGATTTGATGGTCAACTTATGACTGTGAACGACATTGAGGATGATGGAGTCCGTTTTGCGTTTGTTGTACTTGGCTACAAGGTTTATCAATCAAGCAATTTAAACAACATACCAGGTGTAGCAATTCATGCCGCACACCGGATAATGCACAATAATGCGCAATACGACATCTGTGCGATGCTCCAAAGCCAAATATTTGAAAATATGAAGAAGCTTGGAGTTGTGAGGAAGAAATCAATGAAGTATGGGACCCTTCTAGTATGTCTCTACTTCTACTACTCCAACTTCTTCCCGGGAGTCGGAAAGGTTGTATGGAAGACCGATAGACCGGTTATGCATCAAATAAGTGAGATGGCCAATCAACTGGGAAACCTGTTAGGAAGTGTGATGACTGAACACTTTGAGGCATTTCAATTAAAAATGCATGCAAGAGAGAGGGTGCCATCAACTATTGTTGACCTGTACAAGGACGATGTATGCTTTTTGGTTACCACCGATAATTGCATCATTCAAGCAGTGGAACCAAGAGAAGTATATGCCCCTGAGCTGGGGTATGAGATCACTTCCAAGACTGCTAAGGCATATGCTGATGCCCTGAATGAAACAAATATGGATCTCTCTGCAAACCAGTTCAGTACATTTGCAGAGATTCAAGAGAATCTGAAGAAGAGGGCTCCGATCAAAATTGTCTACACCAAAAGGACCCCTACACCAAAGAAGAAACTGACAGCAGAGAAACCCAAAGCTCGAAGGAAGAAAGCAGAACCAGTAATCAGTACCCAAGGGGGAGAACAAGAGGAGTCAGACTCAGAAGACACAGTTCCTTTAATCAAAAGGAAGAGGGGATCAAGCAAACCGGTAAAGGAGGATCCACCAAGAAGTATGAAGCCCACGATTGATGAATATGTGGCAGGATTGAAAGAAATTGGTAGAATGAGTTCAGTAGAGTCAAGATACAAGTTTGCTAACGACAAAGATTGGAGAAAGATTGAAGAAGTGGTAGTGCATTGCATTCACAAGTTTAATTTGCATCCCATCGAACTTCACAAGACTGTACCTAAGGATCTCCTAGAAATAATTGAAACTAGATGGAAAGCTTCAATGGAAAGAGAAAAGGAGCTGAGAATACGAGCTCTTCTAGAGGTTCAGAACCACCTCACTTTGGAAGAAGCCACCGAACAGGCCGAACTGCATCAACAATCCTTCTTAACAAAAAGGAGGATCGGTCTCATGCTTGTTGGAGAAGCTGAAAGAGTGCATGATGAAGGAGTAGCCATTTGGACCAAACTTCTTTAGACCTAGCAGCAAGCAGAAGAAGCTCGCCAAAGAGCCACAGTTCAACCGGTCCCTGACACCGGTAAAGGAAAAGGAGTGCTTGGAGCAGAAGCACCTGTCAAAGAAAAGAGCTCCACAGTACCGGTCATCGACATCACCGATGACAAGAGTAGCGAGCCAGCACGACAAGCCGTTCTCATCTCTCCGAGCCCTATGTCAGTCAATGATATAGTTGATGAAGTAATGGACTTTGGTATAATAGACAATGCTGCTAAGTGGTATAGTGTGCTAGAAGAAGATGATAAGCAGTCAGTAATAGTAGCAATAGTGGAAACTTTTCTGGACTTTCACAAAACTCCAAGGGATTACAGGTCTCAGTTTCCATCGGAATTAAATTCTAGGATTCAAGCCAAATGGAGAGCCGGTCTAGGAATAAATACAAGAATTAATAGAGAAACCTTGTCTAAGGTTAGACCTGGCCTAAGTGAAGATAGGATCAAGCTTCTACTAGAAGAAGCATCAATGAATTTGGATCCTAAATATAGAGTTGCCAAAATAATAAATGGATTTGAAAATGAGGTCTACAAAGAGACTCTGTATTTCTGGCAAAATTATGATTTTAGTACCCTGGACAATTTAGGTCCTTAGGATCCAGTTGAACAAATGCAAGGACCACCGGTTTAGATTCACAACTGGTGAAGAATCTTCCACCATAAAAGAAAAAGTTCAAACAGAGCAGTTCACATCTGGTGAACAAATTAATGTTGAACAAGAGATAGGAAGTGAAATACCTGTGGGAGAGCTCCATACCGCTGAAGAGCAGCTCACAAAAGAAGTCCCATCGGAAGTACAACTTCAACAAGAAAAAGATGTTGAAGTTAATATGCAACTGGAAGATGATGCTCAGAATGAGGAAGAACCACCTGTCGAGCAAGTCCTACCTGAAGTAGAGGTTCAACTCAACAAGGAGCTGAAGAGAATAAGGGACAAGAGGAAGAAATCCCAGTCCACACTGAGCAAGCTCAACCGGAGCAAGAGAAAAGGCGACAAGAACATGCAGACATACCAAGCTCCTCATCTAAGAGGAAGTTGTCATTTGCCAAGGAGAAGGAAGCTAAAAAGAGTAAGGTCACCGATACAGTGGTGGACATCAGCAAGATGTCAACTAGGCAGCTCAAGGAACTAACCAAGAAGAAACAAGACATGGTCCTGACTACTGTGAAGAATATCTTGTGCAACTTCACACCGGATGCTGATATAGATGAAGATGAACCGGTCATCGATCGGCTAGAAGTTTTGGCACAAGCCATCGGTGAGGATCTAACTGATCCAGAAACATTGGCAATTGACCACTATGAGAAGAAAAGAGTGGAGATTATCCATAAACAAGTTGCAGATATCAAGGTAACTCTGTCAAACAGCTTAAAAGTTCTTCAACAACAACTCCAAGTTGCAGGAAGTTTGATGACTAGGACTTCAAACTTTGAAATATTTTTGCAAGATCGGACTGAGAAGTCTGCAAAGACCTCAGAAGAGATTAGAGCCTTGTCCTCTCAGTTTGATATTAAGAACAAAACTGCAACTACTTACAGCAGAGAAATGACAAGTTTAACTCTAACACTGAGAAAGACAACTGAAGAGGAGAATAAGAGAATCCAAGATATTATTGGATTTCAGATGTTTTTGGCCCCAACACTTGACATCATGCACCAAACAACAACTTCTACAGAGGCTCTGATCAATGAACCGGATTACAAAACTGTGGAAGATATGGAGAACATAATTGTTTCTCTAAAAGTAACCCAAAAGAACATTGAATATGTAATCGGTCAATGGGCACTGTTTCTTCACTCTGCCAAAACAATATATAAGGACATCTTCACAAAACTTCAAATGTGAAGAGAAACATAACCCTTTGTCCTATGGAGGCAAAAAGGGGAAGAAGATGCAGAGAATAGAAAGGAAAATGGGAAGCAGAAGGGATTAGGATAGAACAACGAGCATTCAAAAGAAATGGAAAGGAAAGAGAACAAGGGAAAGAGCAGAACAACCATCGGAGCACTCGGAACAGGGGAAGTGTTCTACAGACCAAAAGGGGAGTCTACAGCTACAGCGGAAAAAGAGAAGTCTACAAAGAACAAGGTATAAAAATATCACATGTAAGTGATGATGGTTTTGTGTATGATTTTTCCACCAATGACAAAGGGGAAGATTGTTAGCAATATAAGTTGTCATTAGTGTAATTCACAAACACTATTCACACCGGTAAAGGTTCACCGGTCACTCACGTTACTTAGAAGACACCGGTAGACTAGGAACAGAGTGTATGCACCGGGAGACTAAGCAAAGGGATACATCGGTAGACCGAACCAAGTACACAGTACTGGTCTCATAGTGCATATAGAGATGAACCGGGTATAGGATATACCGGTCTAATTGCATAAAGATCCGATCCAGATTCTACGGATCAGTTTGAGTTAAAACCGGATTATAGGGGACATCCACTGCTCAGAAGTGGAGTTAGCTTTTTAACAAGAGTTAGCTTTATTTCTACGAATGTTTTAAAGGTAAACTCTAGATCACAACACACAGCTTTATGCTAGTTGCATGATTTATTGTTGAGTTTATAGCCTGACAGTTCTATGAGTTAAGGGTTTCATTAAGGTGAACTCTTGTATAAATACAGGTCATAGGACGCAAGAAATAAGATTGTTGATAATTGGTGAAAGCACAGAGCAAAGGAAAGATACCTTCTGAGAGAAGCGCTACAGTCACAAAGGTGAAAGGTAGTAGAGATCAATAGCCAGGCAAACCGGGGAAGAGATCAACATGTATGATCTGATCAAACAATTAGTGTCATAGAAGATCATTGCTTTTGTAAGGTGTGAAAGCAAGATTGAAATCCCTCTATCAGGGTGGACCTAACCGGTTCTTTGTAAAATCCTTTAACAAGGTAACATCATTGTTGATGTTAAAAGTCCTTTAACTAGGCAACTCCTAACAGAGTTAAGATCTTAACCGATCTTCTACCAAACCCCTTAACCGGGTAGCACTCTAACAAGTGTTTTGTAAGCTCCTAACAGGGCGCCTTCATTCTGCAGTAGTGAAGTTGTGAGCTTTGTCTCACTGTGGTTTTTTTCTTCTAACCGAGGGTTTCCATGTATACATCTTGTGTTGATCTGTGTGTTTCTATACATGCTTATGAATGATTGTTTATATTCTACTTAACAAGAAAGGATAACTGAAAAAGTTTGAATTATATTAGAAACAAGTATTTATTGATTCACCCCCCCCTCTCAGTAACCAATTAGTAATAACACTTAAGACCATAAATATCAAACTAGGCAAAGGTTTTGATCCCACTGGTCTAGTTGGGTTGAGATTTGAAATCAGAGGTAAATGAAAGGTTGGTACTTCTACATCTGAGGTTCCAGCTCCATCTATTTCGAAGATTAGCATAAAAGGAGGGAAAGCCATAGACAAGGTTCTTGAAGTCAAGATTGTAGAGTCCGAAAGGATACATGCCGAATCCAGCGATGATGAGATGCATGAGGAAGCTGTTTCTGAGATACCTCACTCTATGAACACATCACTCATGACATCACTCCCATATTCTACACTAGTGTCAGATGAGTCTCCTGACTCTCCGTTGGATATGGACATGGATTCATTCTCCACGGTGCATGTTCCTCCTGTGGTCTCTATCGAGGTTACACTTGCTATGCCTATCTCCTCGGCTGCCCCAACATTTACATCAGAGGATCAATATGGCAGTTTAGAGAATGTGTTCGATGCATACTCTACTTTTCCTTTCATGTCCAGTCCATTTATTGCTGGAAACTACAACTTCACAATTTGAGCTGTTCATGGTTGAAGTTACATGTAGCAGTCCTACACTGGTAGCCATCTAGATAGAGACCCCTCTTATAGTCACCACTGTTGCATAGATTGAGACAGGAACTACATTGGCAACAACATCTGCATCCGGTTCATCTTCTTTCTCCTTACCTCCATGGTTGAGTTCCATTACACAAAAGAGGAAGAAAGAAGAGATTCCACCCGAGGACTTTGATATCAGACAGGTGAACAAAGCTAAAGCCTCAAATAGAAAAAAATAAAAGACATTTACCAAGGTCATAGTAGATGAGAACGAAATCAAATATGTTGAGGTAGCTGAGCCTCTAGCTGACAAGCTAATTGAGGAGATGCAAGCCATTGATTACAAGTTCACTAGAGTTGAACTTGGCTAACAGACGCGGTTGGGCTGTCAACGAGATGCACAGGATGCAGTTGCTTTGCTGACACAAAGGAATAATAAGCCGTGGGA
Source organism: Chamaecyparis obtusa (assembly GCA_027943335.1). Taxonomy (NCBI): domain Eukaryota; kingdom Viridiplantae; phylum Streptophyta; class Pinopsida; order Cupressales; family Cupressaceae; genus Chamaecyparis; species Chamaecyparis obtusa. The sequence continues at coordinate 331,258 of BSBK01001021.1, read as the reverse complement.
GAAGAAGAACCGATTTAAGGAAGAGGTTGCACGTCTTCTTGAAACAATCAAGAAGATGTACAACTCCTCTCAGAGAGTTGAACCCATCTCCACATCTCTCCCAGAAGAGCATAACAGGCACACTAAGCAAATGGAACACAAAGCCAAAGCCATAGATGATTGGTGCAGTAACTTGCATTCGTAGGGTGATTAGGTAATTGGGGATGGATTTAGGGAGTTGAAAAATGCAAGAGCAGGTATTGCTAACTTAATGAGCTCCTTGCGTCTTTCAACCAACAATTAAACGTGTTGGAAGGAGATTTAGATGTTTGGAGCAGTATGGCAAATGTTGACTTGGATGCACTTTGTGAATACATAGTCATTTCTTCATTAGACATGTTCCATGATGTGATGAGCCCAGCTGGCTCTCAATAACAAACTTGCTTTTATAATTAAAATTGCAATTGTTCTTTGTATTTTTTTCAATCACATATAGTTTTATGAAATTCTTCCAGACTTTAAATAATAACAGCAGCAGCAATTTAATTCAAGACTAATAAAAATTGATTTGACACTTGCAAGAAATATAAATAAGTTCAGTCTTTACATACACACATTCCTTGCGTGAGTTATCACAAGCTTGAATATTGTTTGCGCAGCCTTCAAGATCATTAAAACAGTCTCCAAAGTGAGCACACAGCCAGTAATGGTTGTCACGCAGCTGGAAGTGACATGGGAATGTATTTCAGCTCAAGACAATAGCAAACACATAATGCTGCAACCAATTCCCAATTCCAAACGCAGCTTCCCTGGATAATTACGCAGCCTATGTGAAAGGAAAACACATTCACAAGACCCTAAATCAAATCGCAGCCTCTCTCCAATGAAGGGAATGCATCCAATACATAACTTGCAGCACCAACAGTAAATCATTTTTCCCTTGAAACAATATGCAGCTCTAGCACAAGAACGGTTCCTGCATGAATCTGTACAGCTGCTTCTTGAATTGATCTGCAATTAATTTCGTTCTCACATCACATGAACAATTATTAAATTGGCAATTGAATTTCCACCTCTGCAAACATCTAGCAAAGAAATTTCGGTGCTCTCTCCAGAAATGAAGACCAAGCACAAGAAATTGCTGAAGAACTCTCTCCACGAATGAAGACCAAGTTCCAAAACCCTAGCTCTCCAAAGAAAATCGATTTTCTCCTTCAAAGAAACTTTTCACACATCACAAATTTTAATCAAATGACATAAGGTGGTTAAAATGGCTTTTTCATGTTGTATTTCGGATCTAGCAAATCTGAAACGTTATATAATTATATTGTGTTTCTACTTGCAAATACTTGTTCCAATAATGTTGAGCACTGGAATTTTATTTATGAAACATCTTAGTTCAGCATTTGGAGGGAAAACTAAAGTGGATATGTGCGCGTAGCAGGTCTTCAACAAACACCGTACGGACTTGAAAGCACCGTATGACCTCAACAAGGCACCATACGGCCTAAGCAAGGTACCGTACGACCTGAGCAAAACATCGTACGGCTTGGGCAAAGCACCGTACAACTTGAGTAAAGCATCGTACGACATTTTCCATCTGTACAGCCTCTGGCGCAAACACCGTACGACACTTCCAATACCGTACGACCTCCAGGCATCATACACTGTACGACATTCCCCATCTGTACGGCTTCTGGCACAAACATCGTACGACGTACGACCCTCAACAATCTCATACGGTCTTCTACTTAATACCATACAGCCTACCTGCTCTTATCTCCTCCTTACGGTTTGGATTGGGCTGCGTAGAGGTCATGTGGGAACTGGTACAGTGTTTCCCTGTGAATTGTGGTAGGGAACATTACAGCTCCACTACATTTTCTTTAGGCTGTGAACCTCATTGCTTGGCTTGCGCAACTAAGTGTTTACGACACTCCAACTTCATATGACCATACTTATGGTAGTAGTTGCACTAAATATTTTTCTTCTCAGGGCCTTTTGATGACTAAGCAGAGGGATTTTGCTGAGAAGACTGAGAAAACTGAGAGTTGAATGAGAAAGCTTGTTTGTGGGAAGATGAACTGGTACTAGTGCCGAATTGTTGTTTCCAGCGAGCTTGTTGCAAAAGCATTATGCAGAGATCAGAAAATGTCACATCAACATGAGTGGAAGGAACGTTGAGAGTCTCAATGAAGTGTTCATAGGAAGATGGAAGACTTTTTAGGGTGATTACTACCATGTCTTCTTCCATTTTGCGTCCGATTGCTTCTAACTGATCTCAAATGTTCTTCATTTTATTGAGATGATCTTGCAAATACACTCGCTCATCTAGCATGATCGTGAAGAGCATGTTCTTTAAGAGGAATGCTCGGCTCTTATCTGAGGTTTCATGAAAACCTTTTAGATGACTCCAAATTTTTGCAGTTGTTTTGCCAGAAGAAACATGCGGTAGTTGATCATCAGTGACAGAAAGTTTGATGAGCATAACAACTTCCCAATTTTTCTCATCAAATTATTGTGCTCCTTGTCTTCATCTGCAAGACGATTAGTCTTGCCCAAAACAATTTTATCAAGACATTTGTATTCAAAGATCGTCATCATACGTTGTTTCCAGGTATTGTAGTTTCTGCCGTTGAATTTCTGACTCCCCTCAAGCAGAATATTTGTGAGAGATGCCATTGCAGAATACTGAGGTCAAAGGTGGTTGAACGAATGACAACATGAATATCAAGTAGAACAAGATCAACACGGAAAAAAATGTGTTTTGAACAAGCTGAGGCATAAAATAGGCACTGATTTCAAGGTTGAACATGAAATTTTTGGGCACGGATCCCAATGCCAAACTTTTGACAGACCCAAATTTTTTTGAAAGACCCAAAAAAGCTCTAAAAAAACCCAGGAAGAATCCACAAACAAAATTGGAAGCCGACCAAAAATCAGGGAGTTTTGCAAAAAAACCTAGTCGGTTGAAAGAGAGGTCTGCAAACTCCAAAAAAAGATGAGAAATTGTGCCCTAGTTCAATTATGGAAAACCATGGGCTGCTAAGAAGAGTTGTTGTAGAGAAAACTTAGCCGAGAGAGAGCCGATGCGGACAGGAAGCAAGCCACACAGGCTTTAGAGATCTCTGGGCGAGAAACACAGATCAGTTGTTGCGCGAGAATGAGGAAGGTCGTAGTGATTGAGAAAAGAGTAGAAAATGACCATGAGAGAGGTTGTTTGAGCCAAAGACGAGTTGGGTTGAGCAAAAAACGACCAAAAAAATGGTCCAAAAATTGCAACCCAATTGATGAACAGGAAAAAGAACGACCAGGAGTATGGTTGTCAAGCCCTAGACGAGAGAATTTGCAAAGAAAAAAGTCTGTCGACGAACAAGAAAGATGCAAAGATTAAACCCGTGATTAGGTTGCAATACAAGAAAAATCTTTCTGCAAACAAATGGCCTCCAATCCTATTCTACGGGTTTCAAATACCTTTGAAGTTTATTTTCCAAAAAAATTTAAAAACAAATAATTTCAAAAACGAAATTATAATTTTTTTGGAAAAAACATTTAAATTGCTTTGATACCATATAAGCAAAGTGATTTGAAAGAATATAATAAATTTAATTAAATAAGATCAGCAAACCAATATATACAAGATTACAATAGATGTTTCCATAAAAGAACTAAGATAGAAAATGGAAACATACAAGAATTTACGGGAAGAATCTAAACAGCAGAAGCGACCATTAAAAATAGAAACATATCAGTTAGGAGAATATACGGAGATATTATTCTAATATGGAATGCCTTATGAGCTACCTGCAATCTTTTATGATGTTGTGTGATTGATTATGGTTTTGTGAGTGTGTCTATGTATACATCTCTCATTTTTAGTACTAAACCTAGAAAATTTGGAGTTGCGATTACTTCTAACATATATAGGGTAGTCCTAAGAACTATTTTGTATGCTATTCGCATGATAGGCACCTTTTGAGGAACTTGATTAAGCTTTAGGAGACCAAAACTAACTTTATTAATATGACCACCTCTTACATCTTGATTCTTACTGTTTTTTAATCAACATGGTTCCCATAACACTTTCAAGAGTAAGGTCTTGGAACATTACTAATTCAATCTATTAAATCATAAGAAGTCATTCACATAATTTTTAATGGTTGCTTATGTTGATAATTGACTTATTTACATGGATTTTTGTTTGTAATTTCTTAGAATTATATTTCTTTTCTCTCATGTTGTAACCAATCCATTTGAACACCATATTTGCCAACTTCATCCTAACCTAATTCATTACACAAGTTTGGGATTTAAGGTTCCCTTGATGAGAGGTGAGTTGGTATGTCGCCAATCATGTCTTGTTCCAAGACAATGTTTCTTAATATCTCATATAGAATGAAGTTCTAGCATTTGAAATTTAATAAATATTGATCAATGGGTTTTTCTTATAAGAATAATTACAGATTTATGCACTCTTTTATCTTCAATCTGATGCAGGCTTTGCGATGTATACCTTTAAGCATGGACAAGATTGACAAGAGCATCGTTGCATCATTGCATTTCAACAGAGCTTTTGCCTTGCGCGTGAGTCTAGTAACTAATTTAATTTGCAACAAAAGAATCTGTTTAAGATCTTTTTCTAGTTGTTTTCTATTTGCATTCAATTTGGCATTAGTCTTAAATATCCAGTTTTGCATTCTACATACTCAAGTAGAAAGTCTGGCATTAAATGTATCCAATATTTATGAAGGAAAGTGAAATTTGAAAACTAAAAATAACTCGGTATTGATAAATATGATATAACCATAAATAGCTAAATCCTTTTGATTCTGTCTTTCTGCAATTGTCTAAATAGGTGTCCTTGGAATCAATGATAGCATTTAATTGTTGTCTGAAACAATATTCTTTGAAATCATATCTAGATTTTATGGTAGGTTTTTGTGCTGAGCAGTGTTGTCAATACAGCCTAGGACCAAATGGTAGCAAATTTGTTATATGCATTGTTCTCTAAGCTTAACCAAATTGGGCAGACAATGAAAGTGTATCCTAAGTGCCTTACTGATAAAAGAATACAAGTTAAAAGATTACATCATCATTTAGTGGCAATGGTATGACATAGAGTAAGTAGAGCCCTAACATTTTTCTTGAATTGACATTATTTGAACTAGTTTAATGCTCAACTTAGCCTCATCAACTCCTTTGTTAGGTTTGGTAGTCTTGATTCTTACCATTAGCCTTTCTAGAGCTAATATTGAATATTGGGTTGATGAGTGCCATACCATTTGTGTTTGAAGAAATTACAGATCAAGAATCTTAAATATTGCTGTACCCATAGGAAGTTTTCATATTGTGTCAAGTTTGAAGTTAATGTCTACATTTCCCATATGCAAGTTATGATTAGGTCTTGTCTAGTTTTTTTGTTTTGTTGTCTTTGTGGCTCTTTTCTGAATGTTCATAGGATCATAGAAAGGAGTTCTTGAAGTCATCTAATCTAGAAAGCGATTTTGTTGTTGGAGAGTTTTGCTAAGTTTGAAGATCAACATACATCTAATGTGGGAAGGCATTTAGGATTTTAAGTTTTTCTCCAAATTCAACTCTATAATTTACATTCAAAGGTGAATGCTTCTATAAGAGGGAATTGACATCATGCTTAAAAATCAGAAGGATTTGGTAAGTGATGTTTTCAGTGGTGCACCTGATTAAAGAGATGAAAGTCATGTTTGAAATTCAATATAGCGGTATGCTTGTGAGATTGAGGGTTACATCTTTGAGGAGGCATTTAAATAATAGAAGGGATAAGTACGGTGTTAAATTATGCACTTGGAGCTAAGGGGCACACCTCAAAAAGGTGAAAGTCCAAAGTTCTGGTTTCATTGTGGAGTGCATGTGGGAGATTAAGGTGCATGCACATGTGAGTGGTAAAATTGAAACTAAGTTTTTGGAGTGTGCATAGAAGCATGAGGTTTGTGCACTTTCAAGGGGTGAAATTGAATTCTGAATTACATTCAAAAGTGCTATTTGGAGCAAGAGGTGTGCACTTGAAAAAGGTAGAGTTCATGTTTGAAATCTTGTTCACAGGTGTGCTCTTGGGGATGAAGTGCAGCCAAAATAAATGAAATCAAAAAGTGCAAGTTCAAAGTCTATTTTATAGTGTATTGGTGCACATTTAAGCCAGAGTTTGAACCTACCAAAGGGATTCGATCCCAAGTTTCAAAGTGTTGTAGCATATTGAAAGGGGCACACCAAAGAATGAAAGGAAATTGACTAAAATGAAACATAGTGAAAAAATAATAATAATAAAGGGTTGTGCCTACGAAAGATACCAACCAGAATTCATAAAAGGCAAATCTATGAAGGGGTTGATTGATTTATAAGAAAATTTACTAGTATACTAAATTTCCTCAGTATAAAGCATTGTTGAAATCCGATTAAGAGTGGGTAAAGGAAGAATAATGACCCCAAAATACTAAAATCTGATTTTTTTTCACAAACAAGTGAATGCCAAACACAACAGGAGATGAGTTCCTTTTGCAGTGTTTTGATAGTCTTATATAGTAGAAGGGTGCAATTTTTCAAAGAGAGCTAATCAAAGGAGCAATGAACAATTGCCTTTTTTTTTCTTTCAGAATCTCCTTTCTTCTATCATTTGCTAGTCATTTAAAGGTGGATTAAGAACAAAATAGTACAATTAATGCAAAAATCTGTCATGTTCCCCCTAAATTAGGGGCCTCCAACAGTTTATTAATAAGTCTATTTGTAAACATCACCAACTATAGATATTTAAATAATAATAAATAATAAATAAACAAAATTAAGTGTAATTTCAAAATCTATCTTTGGCGCTAAGTTTTGATTCTTAAATTTGAATTTAGGTGCCAATTTTGGGATCCTAGTGCTAATTCAAACATGTATAAATTGAGATCTTGTTGGTTGGGTGAACATAGATGGAAATTGATGAGAATCTTGGGAAGAATTCCTAAGTTAGACTACTGGGATGAAAACCCTGGTTGTCTACTAAGGTTGGGATGCAAACCTTGATTGTATTCTGTCAATTTCCTTCTTAACCATAGTTCCCAGACTCTTCAAGACTCTTTGAGTCCTGGCAAGTTCCTAGTCGAGCCACCCTGGCCGAGTCTCGGTGACCCGTGACTCCAAAAACTTGACCTAGCCAAAACTCCCCAGAAACCTAGTTTTTCCCAAGTCCTGCCAAGTTTTTGCTGAGTCTTGCCGAGTTTTTCCCGAGTCCCGAGTTGAGCCAGCTTTGCGAAGTCCATGCCGAGTCCGAGTCTGGGAACAATGTTCTTAACTGCATGCTCAGATTTGAGTTTCCTATCATTAACCTAACACAAGGATTGATTTCTAGGTAGTTCATCACTCTTGGGAGATTGAGGAGAAATCCTAACAACACCTTGAGCTGCCAGTCCACTTTAATAGTCATTTTGGAGCCACTTATACCTTGCAACAATTAGAGTAGCAATCAACAATATTATCCAGTTAGAACTTAGCTGCCATTGAAATCCTAATGGGAAGAGAAGGAATTGGGCAGATGATTTAGTCAATGAGCATTTAGATCTATAGCTACACAATGCCCTGATCAGAGAATAACAACATTCATTTTCTTGAAGATCTGAATTAGTAGGTTTTGGAGTTGGTCATCATAATATTTGCCTTGTTTGTTGATGACATCCATGGTGTGATCTGTGCCATGCTTCGAAAAAGGCGTGACAACAAGTTTATGCCAAGTTTCAAGTGTGTACATTACTGGTATCTCATTTGCAATAAGCTAGGTCTAGAACCCAATTGAAAATTGAAATATACATACATATGTATTTTATTTTATGAGAAGTTTGTTCATTGGTGCAAATAGTTGATCAATAAAATTTTATGCTGCTAGTTGATCTGAAAAAAAAACAAAGTTAGAATTGATTTATGCTCATTCGTGGAAGATAGAAGTTTAATTTTACCTATGGTTTTAACAGTTGAATTAGAGCCATTGTTTTCTACTAGCTTGTGGGTGTGTGTGATGCAAATTTATCCAAAAACCCGTGATCAGTGAATTAGGTAGCAACAGAGAGAAAAGAGAAAGAAGTAGTTGTGGGTGAAAGAAATGAGGAAACCAACATCGAGGAGGTCATTAGGACTGTAAACACAGAGCTGGCCAGAAAATTTCAGTCCATGAGGGAGTTCATGGCAGAGTTTATGAGGACTTTGAGGGGACTAAACCAACACTGGAGTGCTGGAAGGTCCAGTCCCAATGGTGTTGAAGGAAGTCACTCAACAAATGATGGAGTTTCAGTATATCTACCAAGTAAGACATTTAGAGCCAAATTTTTGCAAAGAGAGGAAGTGGACCCTTTTGATGAAAAGTAGAAAGTACCAACTAGTTTTAATGACAAGATGGCAAGGTATCATGCTTATTGTAGTGCTCTAACCCTAGCCGTTTTCCATGACAGGATTAATGAAGTACTATGACATGAAAACAAGAAATGATCGTTGTAGGGGAAGAAGTTAACAAGATCCACCAATTACAGATATACAATGACAGTGTGAAGAGCCCAACTGGCTCTCAGCTGCCAATTGGCTTCTAACTCAATTTGATTTGAAAATTCAATTGAATTTACAAAACATTTATAACCTTTGCAAATTCTAATTAGCAATAATTAATCTTAGTACCAACAGCAAATTAATTCTAAAAATTGAGTTCAACAATTTGTCACATAATTGATATTTATCAAAATCATAACAAATAACAATTTAAAACGCAGCACCTTAATATTGCCATTCTCCACAAGACATTTCACCACTGGTATTGTCAGTCCAAGATGACACACACAGCCCTGCGTAAGATAACTCCAGCCTTAACGCAGCCTTCAGAATCATTAAACAGTCACCAAAGAAGTACTTGCAACTCCCCCCAAACAAATCTGAGAATTATTAACGCTGCTGGAGACTAAACGCAGCCTCCACTTATTGTTTATTCATCACTCAAACCCCGGTACCTTCTCCCTTACTCAACGCAGCCTAGCCATCAATAAATGCAGGCGTAGCAATTGAAGAAACCGCCTACTACAAACAAACACGCAATGCAAGCAGTGTACGACTAAACTGGAAATGTACGTCTGCAGCTGGGTGCCGTACAGCCTCCAATAGGCACAAAAAAAACAATCTGAAAACCCTGTCTAAAACAGCTGCTCAATTCGTTGGTATTCAGACCAACTCAAAATGCAAAAATCTCTGAGAATTTATAGTTTCTCAAAGGCACATCTCAAACCCTTATCACTCCAATTCGAATTTCTCTCTGTCTTCATTAATAAATCAACAAGGCAATAGCATATGAACAACCTGTAAATCTGGCATTTAGGAATAGAATGAGCTCTCTCCTAGAAGAAGACCAAGCTCAAGAATTGTTGCATAACTCTCTCCAAACGCTGAAGACCAAGCTCAAACCCTAGCTTTTCCAAGCCAAGCAGAATTCTCTTACAAAACAATTTATCAAATCATCAATGGGTGAATGAAAGTGCTTTTTCGAATTGAATATATAGCTTTTTTGGAAAAAGCTTCAACTTCACTTTTTTTAATCACAACTTCATTTTATAACATTAAAGTTATAAAGTAATAAAGTTATTAAATTAAAATAATTTAATTTAATAATGATAACTTTAAAATAAAAAGCCACTGAACCTCACTGACTGCAACAACTTCATTTTTGACGTCAGAGCCTCAAACTTCAATTGCTCTGCCAAAAATAGCCAACTGCTAAAAATAGACTTACTATAAATAGTAAGTCTCTCAAACTGGAGATCCCCTGAAACTCGATCGTGAAACATCTAACACCCCGTGCAGACGCCCTACTAAACCTGGCCATACCCAAAATACCGCTTATTATAAATAGTAAGTTGACCAAAATGACCCGAACGAAGAGTAGACCTGGTAACCTGAACCTCCAGAATGGAATCCCAATACTGGCTTCGCCAATTGACCCCCTCTGATTGCCTGATTAGCTTGCGAGGGTCGCCAAACCAAGCTAATCCCAATAGTCTGAAAAACAGGGACATTACAGACAATTGGGGAAGATCACTATAGCCACCTATGATCGTTTCAATGAGATTATATGTAATGATCCTTACCAATAGGTCACTAAAAACCCCTCAAAAATGTAACTCAAAATGTAGATAGAAAATTATTTTGCAATATATGAGTTCGCTTTCCCAAAATTTCAGAATAATAGATAGCAACCAAATACCATCTAAAACACTATCAATGATGTAGGAAATTGTTCAAAACCATATGCCATTCATATATCAACAATTTGCAACAATGCCATACATATTTCAGCCAATAATATGATCAAACCCTAGGTTTGCAATATAGATAGACTAAAAATTACAATGCCCTTTCACTTGCAAAATCCTAGCCTTCCTTTGGTACCAATAATGCCAGATGGCAAACAAAGACAAGTACAATGTAAAATAGTAAAGTGCTGAAGCTATATTTTGTACTCAACTGAAAACATACATTTCTCAGAAAATATGCCAAATGCCAAATGAGAAGTGAGGACTCTGATTGTAGATGGCTGCGATAATTTTTACCAGTGCTGAAGATGCCAACACCCACGCCAAAGTCACCCCAAATCTGAAAATGTACTTTCTTGCAGATTTTCGAAAATGTCTAGGAATTTTGAAAATTCCTTAAAAATAAATCATGGCATTTTGGGACTCCAAAATGCACCTATCTTTATTTCCTCTACGATAGAAATCCGATGCAAAAATACCCAGAATGATATGCTGAGTAATGAGGAAGATATGAGCAAAAATGTGGTTCCAAAACCCTATCCTGAAAATTTGAAAATTGAATTAGACTTGTAGCAAAAACTTTTTCGGATTGCTTTTTCACTCTGCTTTTTCGGATCTGCTTTTTCGCTTTGCTTTTTCGGGTCTGCTTTTTCGCTTTGCTTTTTCGAATCTGCTTTTTCGGACTGCTTTTTCGGATCTGCTTTTTCGCTTTGCTTTTTCGGATCTGCTTTTTTTCCTCTTGCAATCAAAAACTCAAACCCTCAGGTAAGTCTGAGGACTCCAAATAAGCTCAACTTGAAATGGTTGAATACCACTTCCAAAGTGCAACCCTTCAAAGGATATTTCACCTCCTCAGTTATGCTAATCCTTAAGAAACTCCATTCCTAAAGATCAAATGACAATCTGCAGACCAAGATGGCGCCACAAATGCTCAAAGATAAAAGTAGTGTAAACTCAAGTCATGGGATGTCCAAATGAGAGGCCAAGCACTCTATTTATTCACTTTTCTAAGAAGCCACTAGAACTTCTAGAAGTATCCATAAAATATTCTTATAAAATCCTTTTATAATGCACTTTTATATAAAAAGTAACTTTATAAAATAAAAAAGTGCAACTCAACTCAAAATTATAACATTTTGGCCCCACATAACACATTATAATAAAAATTATGATAAACACCATCTCTCCAAGAGCAAATAAGACCATCCAATCCTCCAAATAATCATCAAAATGACTCTCTCACCAAAACCATCTGCCTACAAGAGTCCATGATAGGCAAATCCACTGAAAAATGACATGTCACTAAAGAGGGGACATGACATTATAGAAAGATCCTCATCCTTTTCACATGAAGTCAACCAAGCATCACAATTTTTGTGAAGGTCTCTAAGAGACAAATATTGTAAAAGGCAATAATCAAACCAAGGTTTTAAGAGCATACTGAAGCCATGGTCATAAGAAATGAAGATCTCCTATACAAAAATCTGTAGCATCTGTTATTTAGATGAGAGACAAGGAAGATGCTAAGTAGCATACCCCATCAAGAAAACATGAAGGCAGCTGTAATGTCCCCGTTTTTAGGCTCATGGGATTAGCTTATTTTTGTGACCTTCGTAGGCTAATCAAGATGTTGGGGAGGGTCGTGTGGCAGAGCTAGTGGTCAGTTTCCACTCTGGAGGTCTGTGATGTCGGGATTGCTCTTCGTTTGAGTCAGATTGACAGCCTTACTATTTATAGTAAGTGCTTATTTTGGGTGATCGTTATGATTTCTATTTTTAGCAGAGCGCCTGTGCATTGGTATCAGTGGAGTTGTGGATTCATTTGCAGAGTTTCCAGTTTGAGGGACTTACTATTTTTAGTAAGTCTATTGTGGGCAGTTGCTATTTTTGGCAGTGCAGTGGAGGCATAAGCATGAGCATATAATAGAGTCTATTTGATGGAGCTTTATATTATAAGTTGTTTATTAAGTTTATCTTAATAAATGACTTTATCATTTGTGTTATAATTTGAAGGTGTGTTGAAGAAGCCTTTTAAGTGAAAAGTGTCCTCATGAAGCTTTTAGCTTAGGAGTTATTCATTATTAATTCAAAGTTATTAAATAAAGGCTTCTAATTTGAAAGTGTGTGTGAGAAGCTTCTTAAGTGAAAAGTGTATTGGAGAAGCCACACTTCTTTTATTATAAAAAAGAGACTCTATGGAGAAATAATTCATTATTGGCTTTGCTTTTTATCATTTGGAGAAATAGCTGAAAGGTTTTTCAACTAGGGTTTGAGGACTGATTCCTCCCCTTTTCTACACTTTGAATCACTGGATTTCAGTGGTGAATTGTGCTGTGATTCTGAGAAATTAATTCTGATTCTGTGAATGCAAATTTGGTGCTGTTGTATACCAAATTTGAGAAGAATTGTTTATTTGCTGCTGCTATTGAGGTGTTTTTAATTCTGGTTTGATTTTCTTCAGAGGTTCATATTGATGCTAGAAGGCTATTATATCTTCTAGGCTGGCTACAAATTGTTTAGCAAAGGCTGTAATAGATTCCAGAGGAGCTGCGTCATATATTAAGAGAGCTGCGTTTCACATCAAGAGGGCTGCGTATCACTTTTAGAGGCCTGCGTTTAATTTATTGGAGGCTGCATTTCATCTCTAGGCAGCCGTGTTTGTTGTTTAAAGGTGCCAATTTGTATTTAAAATATATGCATGGTTTCTAGTATATTAGTAAACATTTCTTTGGTGAGAAAATTGTAAGGATGCATACCAAGTGTTTGTAGAAATGTCTATTGGCTGTAGATGCACATTTTACATGAAGAAATTTTATGTATGCATTCAAATGGTCAAAAGAGATTGCATTTGTATTTCAGTTCTTTGCTTGGATCTCTTGATAATCATTTACTAGCATTTAAATCTCATTTGAAACCATTCCAAGCAAGTAAATACAGTCTGAAAATAAAAGACAACAAGATAAAGGTTTCATGCAAAGTGTTTGATGAAATGTCAAACATATAAAAATGAAACAATTTGGTGTTTGTTAAAGTTAGAACTAGCAGGGGTTGATTGCACGAGTATACTCCAATATCAGTATTACGTCGATCCTATGTGGAGACATTCTAATCTGTCATAAGTTACAATATATTGACAGAAAAAGGATAATAAACATCAACCAAACAACAAGCTTGTTGTAGTTCATCCACATACGATTAAAGAAGTGGTGTATGGTTGGCAAATGCAATATCAATGTTTAATGGAATTAGTGAGAAGGAACTGGTGGACGATAGGAAAGATATTATAATTGTTAGCAATCAGGAGCCAGTCATACAATTAATCTAGGTTGAGGAGTATTGTAACCAAAGTGTGGTTATTAAGAAGTCAATCCTGTCTACGGAATCAGTATAAAATGATTACTTGCTCCATATTGATAGTATGAAGGGAATTGTTATTGATATTAAGCATAGAAGGCAGCATTTGAGACAAATGTACCGATGAATAAAGAGAAGGCCAGAATTAGTCAACAGTAATAACAAATATCAACAAATAACATATTATGAACAGGATACAATTATAGATAAGCACCGATAATTAGTAACCGTGAGTTGATAAAAGGCTAGACGGAGAGTTTGAGAATCATCAATGCTACCTAAGATTCAAAGTCAGAAGGTGGTAGAGTGTCTGCGTCTCCAAGCAATACATAAGAAGGATGTCAAAGACAAGTCGATCAAGCACTAAATATCGCCACCTTGGCTTAATCCTTATTGTTGAAAATAATAAGTGATGTTATTGATTAAAGACAAGGATACAAATCATCTTCTAATCGATTTCTGATATGAAGAGGCGCAATCCTAAAGATTAAACAGTCAAACAACAATCATATTGTGAAGAGGTGGATAATGGCAGCTGTTAAGATAAAGACAACTATTGAAATGATTATTATATAGCAATGAAGATTTAATAATTAAAAGGCAATCATTAGTGTATTAGAGAGATGCAATTTGTTAGGGAAGGACATCATTTGATTGGTAAGGTATAAGAGGAAGATCTAAGACATTCAGCTCAGCATCATTTTGGAAACTTTCTCTTATTTATTCAGTTTGGATCTGCTCATTTGAGCACTTGCCTAGTTTGGCAAATCGGTTGCATAAGCATACAGAGAGATCAGAGACAACACGATTGTTACAAGCATACAAGTAAAGATTAGAAACAACAACCAATCGCTTAAGGCGATATCTTTACATTGCATATCCATATTGTTATATCAGACACATCAATATATCTTGCTGCAAGTAATACCCTATCCATAGCATGTCCATATTGCTATATCAGAAATAGCATCATATCATTGTACATGATTATATAAAATCATATCAGAAGCAGCAAATCCTTTATCACTTAAGTGATAGGAAGACATATTCCATAGCATACTTCATATTGATATAATAGAAACAGTTACTAGTTGATATTGTATAATTTACCTTGATATATCAGAAGCTAATATCATTTGACAGATAGACACACACACACGGAAACGTAGACACACAAACAATAATCATTTTTGCATATATATATTTGATTGAATCAGAAATAGCAAGGTGATATTGTTCACATTCTCCTTTACATAGTTCAATTGCAAGAATTAGATAGAGTAAGTGTGAGAAATTGAAGTAATTGTTCTGATATTCCAAAGTATCCAAAAAGGGGACATTACATAGCCAGACCTTGATTGCAGAAATTGTATAGCTATTTCTTCTTAAATCCCATGTAGGAAGAGGAAATGATCAAGTTTGCAACAATTCACCTGGAGGGTGTGGGTCATGAGTGGTGGTACCATGGCATGGTGACTGAAGGACGTGGCTCAATCATCACCTAAGAGGAGGTCAGCCACAGATTGATGCAAAGACTTGATAGAAAGGATCCAAAGATTCATCTTAGAGAGCTAGCACAATAGAGGCAAGTTGGCACGGTTGAGCACTATGTGGCAGATTTCAGAGGCTATTAGTGATGGTTCTGTTAATCCTAACTGGTTACTAAGAAGGGGGGGGGGGGTGAATCAGTAAATACAATTTCTACTTCAATTTAACCTTATATATATATTCTTGCAGAATTAAAAGAATATAACAACACTCATAAACAAAAATTGAAATGCTTAGGTCAACACAACATATATACATGGAAACCCTCGGTTAGAAGGAGAAAACCACGGTCAGACAGAACCCACAACTTTACTACTACAGTAATAAAGGTGCCCTGTTAGAGGCTTACAAAGCACTGGTAAGAGTGCTACCTGGTTAAGGGATTTGGTAGAAGACCTGTTAGGATCTTGACCCTGTTAGGAGTTGCCTTGTAAGAGGACTTTCAACACCAATAAAGATGTTACCTGATAAAGGGATTTATATAAAGAACCTGTTAGGGTTCACCCTGATTAAGGGATTTGAATATGCTTCACAATCTAAAGCAATGATCTTATGATGACACTTTCTGTCTAATCAGATCATACCTGTTCCCTTTTGCTCTGCTCGATTGTTGAACCCTTCTCTGTCTTTCACTTCTTGTGACTGTAGCTCCTCTCACAAGATATCTCTCTCCTGCTCTAGATATTCAACAACAATTCTTGTGTGTCCTATGACCTGTATTTATAAGAAATTAATCTTATTAAAAATACATCTCACAGTTCCGCTAAGCTATAAACTCTCACATAGATCACGCATGCAAAACCCTAGAATAAAAAGCTTACAAACTGATCTTGAGTTTACCATGAAACACTCGTAGATAAAACAAAGCTAACTTCAATAAAACTGAAAAAGCTAACTCCAGTTTTAACTGTGAATGCTCCGCATAATCCGGTTCGGATTATCATGCATTTAGCCGGTAAAGAACTTGTACCCGGTTAGCCATCTCTTCCCTGTGTGTCTCCCATGACCGGTTGGAATAACTTAGACCGGTATAAGCGTTACACCGCTTACTTGTTTAGTCTACCAGTGCATACTTAAGAGTATCGGTGTGATGTACCGGTGTTCCGGTGGGATGTTTGCCAATGACTTTACCAATGACAACTCAAATATGTCAACAATTTTCCCCTTTGGCATTGGTGGCAAAACATCACTTGCGTTATCATATCACCTATCTTGTAGACTTCCCCTGTAGATCTTCTTGTCTACCTGTAACACACATTGTCTGTTATCTCTTTTATTTGATACTCATCTTTGAATTTACCTGTATCTGAGATCTTCTCTTCCATCTCTGTATTTTCCATCTTTGTATCTGATCTTCTTCCCCTTTTTGTCTCCATAGGTCAAAGGGTTGTTACGTCTGTAACTTATTGAAAATATCCTTATATATTTTCTTTGCTGAATCAAGGAAGGGCTTCCATATACCTGTTACATGTTCTAAGTTCTTTTTCGTTGCTTGTAGTGAGACAATTATGTTTTCCATGTCTTCCACTGTTTTGTAATCAGGTTCCTTGATCAGGTTACTTTGCATTGGTTGCATTTGTTTGCATTAGATCAAATGTTGGGGCAAGGAACCATTGGAATCCAATAAGATCTTGAATTTGCTTTGTTTTCTCTTCTGATGCCTTTCTGAGGATGAGAGCAAGACTGGTCAATTCCCTACTGTATTCAGTTGCAGAAGAGTTCTTTGCATCAAACTTGGATAAAAGAACCTTTCTCTTCTGAAGTCTTAGATGTTCTCTCAGTTATATCTTGAACAAAGTCTTCAAAGTTTGAAGTCCTTGTGA
The DNA here is from genome assembly GCA_027943335.1 of Chamaecyparis obtusa. Classification (NCBI taxonomy): domain Eukaryota; kingdom Viridiplantae; phylum Streptophyta; class Pinopsida; order Cupressales; family Cupressaceae; genus Chamaecyparis; species Chamaecyparis obtusa. The sequence continues at coordinate 314,263 of BSBK01001021.1, read as the reverse complement.
TCAGTCTTCTTGCATCCTGTACCTGCTGCATTAGCTCCCCGGTTCTTGTAGATACAGTGACCTTCAGTTCTTCAACCTGTTTGTAAAGAATTTCAACTCGCTTTTTCTCATAGTGATCAATTGCTAGTGTCTCCGGGTCGGTGACATCTCCAATTGCTTGTGCAAGTATCTCCAATTGATCTATATCAGGTTCATCCTCATCAATATCTGTATCCAGTACAAAGTTGTACAAGATGTTTCTTACACTAGAGAGGACCATGTCTTGTTTCCTCTTAGTGAGCTCTTTTAGTTGTCTCATTGACATCTTGCTTATGTCAACTATTGTTTCACTAACTTTACTTTTCTTTCCTTCAGAATTTGTTGCAAAAGTTAGTTTTCTCTTCAATGAAGATGAGCTAGGAACATCGACCGGTTCCTCCTGTTTATTTTCCTGTTCGGGTCGTTCGTCTGCAGACTTTTCCTGTTCTGTATTAACAGGTAACTCTTGATGTTGAGGTATCTTCTCCTGTCGTACCTCTTGTTCTTGATGTACTTCCCCTCCTGGTTGTACTTCCTCTGGATGGACTTCTTCCTCCGGATGGACTTCCTCTTCTGGTGGTTGCTCTGTTTGTTGCTCCTCAGCAACATGTTGTTCATTCACAGCAATTTCCTCTTCATCTGTTCCTTTTTCAGTAGTCATTTTTTCTGATGACTCCCTCTACTTGATCTTCTGGTTGAACTTGATCGCCCAAATTTACCTATTCACTGGATGTGAACGGTTCAGTTGGAACTTCTTTCTCACCAGTTGAAGATTGTTCACAAGCTGTGAATTGTACCGGTGGTACCATTACTCTTTCAGGTTCCTCTTGTGAGATATCTTGTGGACCTGTTGTCTTTAGGGTACTGAAGTCATATTGCTGCCAGAACTCTAGTGTATCTTTAGATACATCCTTTTCATATCCGTTAATAATCTTTGCGACCTTGTTCTTTGTGTCCAAATTCAGTGATACTGCTTCCATCAGAAGTTTTGTTGTCTCTTCATTGAGACCTGGTCTTACTTGTGTCAATGTCTCCCTTACAAACTTATTGTTCGCTTATAAACAAACCAATGTTATAATAAAATGTCTCAAACGAATATTTAAATAATATATATAAATTAATATATTAATAAATGTATAAATAATGTTTGTAATAGTATGAGTAAAGTAAAAATATAATGATCATTAATCAATATTGATAAAAATCTTATTATCTTGTTATTAATAAATATAAATAAAAACAAATAAAATAAATACCAAAATCGACTTAATAGCATTCATATAATACCATGTCAAATTAACTATCATCGGCTTACAAGTCGATGAAGAGAGAAATTGACAACCACTGTGGAATAGGCATTGACCGAAATCATCAACCAAAGCGACTTAGCAGTCGCGTTGCTTGGTAATGTAACGCCATGGCCCTACATTCAAGGGCATATATAGGATATGGAATGGAGGGCATGCAAACAGACATTAATCTTCTCTCCATCAATAGCTTACGTGGCTGGTAACAGTAGTAGCTTCCAATTCCTAAATCCTTGATCGTCGAGTATACAGATAGTAAATGAAATTTGGTTGCAACAAGTAAATTGGGGAAAATATAAAAGAATCATATAACATATTAGATTTTGATCACCAAGAATATATTAGAAAAGAGGAACTATCTTTTATTGTCCATCACTCATGAGAGGCGCTCATTAGAGCCATAAAATCATATTATACTGTTTGTAAATAACATGGGTAGCAAACAGGTATATTGGAATTAATATTGAGGGATATTAAATGTTTGAATGCTATTAGAAATGAAGCTTTCTTATATGGAACCTTGTATATATATATAATTCAGTCTATTATAGATAGGGATATATCAAGATATGTACATGTAGAAATATATATCCCATAATAATAATAATTAGAATTATATGGTTATAAATTATATGAATATATGTTTATAAGACAAAGGAATTAAAATGTTTGTAGCCTGTTTTTTAATCTCTTGCTATAGCCCCAGGAGGTGATAGTTGGTGTTGTGTAAGGAAGGGTGGAGTAAATCCATGAGAAGGTAGGTGAATCCCAAGACGGGATAAGGATGGGGTCCCAAAGCCTTGATGGAACCTATTATAAATTAGTGTCAAGCGCCCTATGAAAAGTAAATCCATGTTCTCCTACGGGTTGAGTTTGGGAGGAAGGTAAGGAATCGGGGCTTGAATATGTTAACTACCAAATATATTATGAACTATTCATTGTTTTCTTGAATTGAATTGTTTTAGAAGCATAGCAATGTATGTTAATCAATAGAAATTGACAACCTCCTAGTTGGAGACATTACACACCTCCTTGACTAGCTTAGCTCAACTCTCACTCATATCCCTGACTGTCTTGACTACCCAATGATCCAAAGTTTCTCAAACTTGTCTCTTAGACTCGAATGCTTGAAAATTGCCACTAAGCTAAGACCACCTAAGACAACTACCAAACCGTGAAGCGAAAAGAGGGGTTCCCCATTTGCAATGGGGTGATGGTGTGAAAACCTCACAATAAATCCCAATAAAGGTGAGAAGAGGCCACAAGGTGGTCAAGAACAAGTGATCAGACCATTTTAAGGATTTTAGAACAAAGAGAATGACATAGAAGATTACGAGAAGCAATTGAGGAATATCTAGTCAGACGATTCCTAAGTCAGAGTCCTTCCATATAGTCAATGTCGAGAAGGAGTGCGAAGAACGAAATTCTGAACTAGCAGACATATTGCACGACATTGAGAATCTATCCATCTTAGGAGAACCTATATGTAGAGCATCCAGACCAAAGACCCTCAAACGAAGGGAGTACTAGAACGAGTTCCTTTCCGAACCAAAGTCCCTTTCCGCCTAAATGCCTTGATGACTAATTTCGCTAGCTTATTTAATTCCCATAGGCTAAGGCGAAATGTTCTGGAGGGAACTAAATGATAATTAATTATGATGGGCTTTAAATTTTAAACCTATACATTATTCCTAATTAATTATTATTTTTATTCATCCAATTAAAATATTAGTGTCAAGGGTCGAATTATTTAACGTGGCATCATGTAAGGGGACCAATTATATATTTTACTAAGGCTTATTAAAGGCCTAAGTCGAAATATTCATTTTTGGGTGGAGCCTAAGTTAATTTTATTTGACATGGCCAATTTATTTGCATTGGGCAACATTATAAAGTTAGAAACAAATATTAAATTGAAAGATATATGTTGATGGAAATGAAGAAGCCGATAAAAGACAAGGTATTGAAGGTCTTGGATTATTATTCAAATGTTTTATTTTATCATTCCCATGAACACGACTTTCTCCGGGCATTGCGTGCAAGCCATTAAGGGAGATAAGCAAAGTGCCAATTTAAAGGGAGATATAAGTGATTATTAAAATATACTTTATATTATTTCATTATGCATCAAATGGAGGGAAATAATAAAGTATTATATTTCAAATCATAGTTTCATGACTTGGACTTGCCTATGACTTGGCAAGGTCGACTCAGCCCGTGACTCGTCGATGACTCGACAAAATGAAAAAACAAAGATTTTTTACAATTTAAAACTTGTTTCATGCACCCATTATTGAATAAAGCTTAAAGACACTATAACATCATCAAATAGAATCTAATTTGATCACATACATAAACATACATCCATCACATAAGTACAAATGTAAATTGTAGGTGAAGGAAATAGAAAACATAGATATGCAGATTGCCAAATGTATATAAAATCTATGAAATCCATGACATCAAATGTTCCCAAACATGTGTAAAGTTGTAAACAACAAAAACAAGTCTATGGTTCAGGCTCTAGGTCAGCCTCATCCTCAAAGTAGTCTGTTTGCCTCCTACAAATGCATCTGAGGTAGGTCCTAGATGACTGACAAGCCATAGTCTCTGCCTGTGAGGTGCCACTCTGATCAACATCAGCTGCACAGGTAGTTGATCGTGGTCTATGCTCATCCTCTGCCATAGCCACAGCCTCAGCCTCTTTGTCTGCCTGGTCAACCCTCTCATGGTCCTCCTCAGTGAAGATAGGATCGGTAGACTCAGTGAGCCACTCAGACTCTGGATTGATCTCTGCTAGAGTGACATAAGAGGAGTTAGTGTCCAAAATCTGTCTGGTCCTAAGACGGAGGTTGTAATGAATGAAGACAAGATCATTCAACCTCTCCACAGACAATCTATTACAGAGGTTGTCTCATCCTCTGCCATAGCCACAGCCTCAGCCTCTTTGTCTACCTGGTCAACCCACTCATGGTCCTCCTCAGTGAAGATAGGAACGGTAGACTCAGTGAGCCACTCGGACTTTGGATTGATCTTTGCTAGAGTGACCGAAGAGGAGTCAGTGTCCAAAATTTGTCTGGTCCTAAGACGGAGGTTGTAATGAACGAAGACAAGATCATTCAACCTCTCCACAGACAATCTATTACGCCTCTTTGAGTGGATGTGCCCGAACATGGACCAATTGTGCTCACATCCAGAAGCGCTGCATGGTTGACTCAAAATATGGATGACAAGTTTTTGAAGGTTTGGGGTTGTCGGCCCAAACATTTGCCACCATCTATCTGAAATAAGGAAAAGAAAAAAATCAATCTCATTTCCAACTTTAAGGATAGATTATAAAATCAAAATGCATAAGCCATAAACTTAAGAATCTTAAGTTTACCATATATTTCTACCTGGCTTCAATGTTGCCCTAGCGTCTTTGTAGATCTTGATTGCGAAAATCACCCCTTGTTGATTATTATATGCATCTATCTCTTGCACTGTAGATGTGCTACATGTAGACATCCTTTGCATCACTATTTATAGGCCACTAAGAACCTCCTCATCTGCCTTGAAGTTATCAAGGAAACGAAATGACGAATTGAGGAAATAAGCTGCTGCATGGATGGGCCTATGAAGCTGGTTTTGCCATCTCCTATCAATGATCTCCCAAATGGTGCCATACTTATCCTCAATTCCTGCATACCTGGATCTAATGGCCTCTTGGCCCTATCCACGCCCTTATATATGTAGCCCATAGAGGGCATCTCCCCATCAACAACTCATAGGAGAACTACGAGGGGCTCAGTGACCTGCATATAATGTTAAAAAATAAATATTTAAGTGACAAGTGTGCATTAAAAATTTAAAATAAAAAAAATTGCAAAGTTGCAAACAAAACAATTTTTTTTTACCTCCATGATCTCTGCACAAGGGGTCCAAAAACTTGGCTCATAAAAAATACAATCTGTCACATTCCTACCCACAGTGGTCGTAGCATAGGATGAGGCAGTCCGCTCCTCACCAACAAACATGCCTCTCAAAGTTGCCTTTGATTTCAACAAGGACTTTAGTGTGAGGAAATTTGAGGCAAATCTCGAGATACTAGGACGAGCCAACTCCCTTTGCCCCATGTATTGCCTCATCATGCTAAGGACCAATGCATGATTGTAAATTAACTTGCAAATATTTTTGGCCTTATCAACACATGATTTGACCCATTCAAGCTTGCCAATATCCTCTCACATGAGGTTAAGGCAATGGGCTGCACATGGAGACCAATTTTTTTTTGGATGCCTCTCCATCAAAAGTTTACCTGTAGCAATTTTAAATTAATTAGAAATTTAGAAGTGTTAAGAAAATCTTAAATAAATTCATAGATGCCTCTCCATCAAAACTTAAAAAGTTATAAGTTTACCTGCAGCAACATAACTTGCTGCATTATCTAACAGTCCCAACCAGTGCTAAGAGGGGAGGGGTGAATCAACACCTATAAAAACCTATAAAATAAATCTGATGGAGTATACTTATAACTGTAAGCAAAACAAATTCAAGTGTAAGAGTAGCATCAAGCAATCAACCACAAAGTAACACCAAATTTATCACGTGGAAACCCAAATTGGGTGAAAACCACGGTGTGAGGAAACCTCACAAATTTTGCAAGAATAGCATCAAGCAATCAACCACAAAGTAACACCAAATTTATCACATGGAAACCCAAATCGGGTGAAAACCACGGTGTGAGGAAACCTCACAAATTCTGCACTCTTTTGAAGTGCGCCCTGTTAGGAGCCTTCCCTGTTAAAGGATTACAGCGCACTGTTACATGCGACCTGGTTAAGGGATTTGATACAATAAGGCCGGTTAGTGCCTACCTGGTTAGAGAACATAGAACACGTAAAAAGATGTCACCCGGTTAAGGGATTTAGTACAAGGGACTTGTTAATGTCCACCCAAAATACTAGGATTTAACTATTGTAATTGTTAGAAAACAATAGAAGGATTGACCTTTTACAAATGGCTTTGCATAGCCTGATAAGATCTCTGTTATACTCAACTGAGAAACATCACTGATCGCTGCTGGTATGTTCTCCTTTTCTGTTGTGCTTCTTTGCACACTCTTCTCTTTTCTCCTTTCTATTCACCTTAGCTTCTTCAGCGTATAGGTTCACTCTTTGCTTTGGCAGAATGAGGGCAAACTCTATTCTTGACAGACAAAGGAATATATAGAGTCCTTGCCCTATTTACTTTTCTCATGCATGACCTGTTTACAGATCTCCTTCGGATTCATATGCGATGAAATTACATTGCTATCAAAATGTTCAACATTCAGAATATGCATACAATGAAATGCATTGATACAGCCATCTTACCTCAAAATCACTTGCAAATATTTTAATCGAGTTCAATCTTGTATGCAAACTTATGCAAAATATTCTTATAGATTTTATGCATGTTAATTCATAGTATATGATACTATTTCTGTTATGGTTGGAATGACAGTATAGTCAAATAACTGTAATTTGTTGCAATTTTAACAATAAGCATTATTACCATTAGATGATTGTACTGTATACATGGTCACATGTATCATTATATATAATACAAATGAATCCCAGTGCAAGTTATATTCCTTATCCTTTATTTTTTGTCATACTGTTTGGTTGTTATTGTGCCTTTAAATCTAATACTGTCATTCAAATCTACAGAAAATTGGCATGTTGAAGGAATCTATCAGAGACTGCAGCCGTGCTATTAAGTTCCATCCATCTCACTCAAAGGTAATGCTATTTTTTGATAGAGCTCCTGTCCATGAAAAATCATATCAGCCATATTTGGAATGTGAACTGATTGAGTGCTTGACACATCTTATAGATAAATTTAGGAAGCTAACATCTATAACAAAATGGATATGTATACTAATCATGTATGTCTATGTAAATGTATATATGTAGATTCAGATGTATGTGTACATCAGACATCTACATCTGTAGTTATGCATATGTATATGTATATATATAGATGTAGATGTAGATGTACATCTACATTTATACGTATGTATATGTATATGTATATACATATCCAGAGTCTTTTTGGCTCTAAATCTGCATTAGCTGGTTCTTCTCTGATTTGCCTGAAGCTGCCAAAGAGTATCATGCATATGGAAAGAACAAATATTTTGGTTAGCTCACTGTGAACATTTTTGAGCAGTGGGACTTGCTGTAAGAGGTCACTAATAAGTTCATTTGTGGCATTCGAATGCTAATTCTGTATTTTGTTCCAGAACAATCACAATACTATCAAATTATTTCTATAAACTATTAGAGTCTGGTAACCGTTCCATATCGTAGCAATTGAATGAGAGAAGTTTAATTTTATTGTATGCAAATAAGCAAAAAATTAATCTGTATAAAATAACAAATATAATGGTGCTTGCAAGCTAGCTATTTGATGAAATACCTTTGTTTGGGAAGCAGTACGTTAATAATGACAATAATTATGCTTTGTAAGTAAATTGTTTGACAAAATGTCAGTCCAAATTAGAACATATTTGGATCAAATCTAGAAGGGGATTTTATTGGATGCTATCTCTGATAAACGATATGAACTGTGCGATCCCTTAGATGCTGTCTCTGATATATGTTGTTCATAGTTGCACCAGTAAAGCTGATCAGGCTATTGGCTCTAAATAGAGCATATCCAAGAGGATAAGTAAAAGAGAAATAATATGTATTTGATGACTACTTTCTGTAATGAACTGGACCTTTACACCTTTGAAGGGTTGCATTCCAGAGACATGTCTTAACATAGCGCCTTCTCATTTTATACCATCGCACCACTTCATTACTAATACTAACCAATGCATTCTTATAATCTACAGTAACTAATTCCTGGTAACTTAATTGTTATTCTCAACGCTGGTTATTGATAGTTATGATTTACTAGCCTTAACCGATATTAAATTATTAGTTGATGTGGCATTAGTAATTTTGATATTTTAGCGATATTCAGTCTCTTTCTCTTAGTCGAGTATAACATGAATCATCGATTGTCAAACTTTGACCAGTCCTTGTGCTATCAACTATACAAGTCATCCCCTTCTATTCATGCTTCATTGATAACCATCATTCTGCATATTTAGTCTATCTCTTTGCAATTCTGGGTTGTCATCTGCAAGAGCTCCTCACTTTGTGTTTGCTGTCCATATGATTCCGATCATAATATTGTTTTTGCACCTTACTTGTAAGTGTTATTTCTTCTTGATTGTCAACTAGAAAATAGATGAGCTCATTGATCTACGTAGTGTAATGTTCCGAACCCGGATGAGGTCTCGACTGCGCGACAAGGTGACAGAAATGACCGTATGGTGATTGGTCGTCCACTGGGTGCCGTACAGACTGGAGGTGCCAGAGAAAATACCTGAGGGTGTATGGTGTCAGAGGCAGTCGGACGGTGGAGGGTGTATGTGGAGGCTGAAGGCTGTACGATGGAGGGCTACAGGCCATACGGTGTAAGCCTTACGATGGAGCTGAGGGCCGTACGTGGGAGGCTGTACGGTGGATGTTGAGGGCCGTGCAATGAAGATGCCGTATGGTGGGCCGTATAGTGAAGAATGGAGGCGGTACGGAAGAAGTTGGGAGTACGCCGAGGGATGAGAGCCGTACAATGAGCCTTATGAATCCATAACCGTTTCTTTAATTCTCTCGTGTTTCCCTTACCTTCCTTCTAGATCTTTTTAAATAAAATATTCAATGCTGCCCCTCTGCTGGCTGCTGTACGAACACTTGTATTTGAAAACCCCTAATTTACAACAATCTCTGAAGGTCTTCCTTTTTTGTACGGTGCTGCAAGTCCTCCTTTTACCACTGTATGGCCGCGTACAGTCGCTCCAAGTCTTCGTTGCATACCAAAATAATTTCCCACTGTACCCTCTCTGGGCAGAATGAATGGTTTTTAAGTCGCGGGCCTTCTTATTTAACGATGACATGCCACCGTTCGGTGACCTTCCGCTGGTTCCCTTTTTTTTTTGCAATTTTTCTTTTTCTTTTCTTTAGATTTCAAGTGCTAATTTGGTCTTGGCAGCGGGGGTGCTGCCCCAGACCCCCTTTCTTTTAATTGTTTATTGGCAGGTGAGTGGCTCCATCGGCCCCCTGGCGTTGCTCATGATACGGTTTCACAGGTTTCATGAAATGCTATGTAAGCCTCTAGGAAAGGAATGTGGACCTCTAGAATGAAGACGCAAGCCTCTAGGAAGATAACACAGCTCTGCAATTAAATTGAACACTTGGAGAATTTCGAATCAGATTAATAAACTCTCAATCTTTGCTGTAGTTGTTCAAATCTTCACAAACTTGGTATACCTCAGCACCAAGATTTACATTCACAGATTCAGTATGAATTTCCAGAATTCAGTTTGCAAAATTCACCATCAATCAGTGATGATTCAAATTGCCAAAAGAGAGGAATCAGTCCTTAAACCCTAGCCATCTTCTTCACAACCAAATTTTATAAAATTTATAAGTCAAGAATGAATTCCTTTTTGCCCAAAGCATTGCTTTTATAATAAAAGATATCTTCTCTCACACACTTTTCACTTACAAAAGACTTTGCTTTATGTGCACATTTGAAATAAAATAAACTATTATATTTCTCTTCACTTTAATGCTGAAAATGACCTTTTTATTAAAATAATGCTATTTTGACACATAGGGTCCCTGTTTTATGAGCTCAGGATTTAAAACTTCTCAACCCGCTTCCAACGAGCTATAACACTAAGATGCCCATAATGCATTCCCAATAAAAATGGCAACCTTAGCCGATTTAATTAAATAATAATCATAATTCACCCATCTTGCGAAAACAACTGAGGAAGCATCATAATCAAAATTTGACAGCACAAGAGTGATCCTGATGATGAAAGATGATGAATAAACCTGACGGGGTGACTTACTAAAAATAGACGCTCCCTCCAAGAATCTTGGAGTCCAAATCGGAAGTCGAAAATAAAATCTAAAAGCATCATATAACTCCTCTAAATCCTCTAAGCTCAGTAGAACCATAAGTTGACTTACTATAAATAGTAAGTCCCTCAAAAGGGGCCAAATCCCACAACAGGGTCCTCTAATCACCAGTATTAGCCTACAAGGATCCAATGATAGGCTAAATCCACTAACTCCAATGCACGCTCAAAATGGGGACATTAGACGTTGACCGTCCACAACTTAATCACTCCATTCGCCCCAACTTCGTAGACCTTATAAGGACGCAACCACTTCACCTTAAATTTACCTGGTTTAATCTCATTTCGTCCATTATACTTAAGAACAAGTTGACCAGGTGAAAATTTGGCTCGCCGGATATGCTTATCATGCCAATGTTTCCTCCGCTGCTGTGCTATGTTTGTTGCCCATTGCGCCATTGTTCGCCGTTCATCCAGTTTATTTAGGGCGTGCAGGTGTTCGCGAAGGCTCTCCATGTCTCCAAGTTTATTGTCAATGGCTATCCGGAGATTTGGCACCATGAACTCCATCGAAACTACAACCTCCTATCCATACATCAGTTGGAATGACATCTGTCCCGTGGTCACCTTGTATGTGGTTCGGTAAGCCCACAGGATTGAAGGTAACTTCTCCTCCCAGTCTTCCTTCTCCACTCCACAAGATTTGTAAATCACTGATACCAAAATCTTGTTCATGGCTTTAGCTTGCTTGTTTGCTCTGGGATAGTATGGGCTGGAGAGAGAATGAAAGATCTTGAATTCCGTTGTTAGGAGTTTTACCACATGGTTCACAAAGTGGCCTCCTCTGTCACTCATTAGCTGGATTGGAATCCTGTATTTGGTAATGATCTATTCATAGATGAACCGTGCCGTACTTACCACCGAGTTATCAAGTAAGGCGCGTGACTCAATCCATCTTCGTGTTCTACTAGCTTTCAGGGGTCCCACAAAGTTGAGTCCCCACCTCTCAAACAGTTCCTGGGCGCATGAGGGATTCAGAGGCATGAAGTCCCTCTTCAGTGGTTTCCCAACCCGTTGACATGTGTCACAACTCCTGACCCACTCCTTGGTGTCGTTATGCAGTGTCGACCACCACAATCCTGCAAGTAGTACCTTCCGTGCTATTGTGTCGGGCCCCATATGCCCTCTTGTGGGTCCTTCATGTGCCTCCTTTAGGATACTTGGGACTTCCTCCTCCATGACACACCTTCTGAGTACTTGGTCTAGTCCCATCTTGTATAGTAGTCCGTTGATAAGTTGTAATGTACGGCTCCTCAGGACCAGTTTTCTCCGTTCGCCTGGTGACATCTCCTTGGGGAACTGTGATGTGGAGAGGTACTCGCCAATGCTAGTGTACCACGTTGGTAAGACTGCAATGTAGAATAGGTGCACATTAGGGAAATCATCATTCACCCTTTTGGCTGGTTTCTTGGATTTGATTCGGGATAGCTGATCGACGATCACGTGGCTCTTACCCAATCAAACTATGATGGTGAAGGTAAATTCTTGGAGCAACAGTAACCACCGACTCACTCGTCCCTGAATTATTGGTTTATTCACCAAGTACATTAGCGCTTGGTGATCCACGTAGAACGTGAATGGAGTCGCTAACAGGTAGTGTCTAAATTTCTAGACGACATATACCATGCCAAGGGCCTCCCTTTCCGTGGTACTATAATTTTTCTCTGCCTTTGAAAGTAACCTTCTAGCGAAATAGACAGGGTGATCCAACCCATGGTTACCAACTTGAGCCAATGTGGCACCTATGGCAAAATTGGAGGCGTCCACATGCACATGAAACTCCTTATCCCAATTAGGATATGCCAAGATTGGTGGCCCCAATAGCTGTGACTTCAGTTCTTTGAAAGCCTCTTCCTGAGCAGTTCCCCATACGTAGGGTTCTCCCTTGTGAGATTGTCTAGGGGGTAGGATATCTGGGCGAAACCCTTAATAAATCTTCTGCAGTATCCGATGTGTCCCAAGAATGATTTGACCGCAGTGACATCCGTTCATGACGCCTTCTCTACGATCACTTGGACTTTATCAGGGTCGGTCTTCAGTCCCGCTTTGCACACAATGTGCCCCAATAGCCTTCCGTGAGGAACCATAAACCGACACTTCTTCGAATTGAGTGCCAGTTGTGCCCTTCGGCACCTCTCCATGCGCTCCCCCAGAGCCTTTAGATGTGTCTCCTCCTCGCTATAAATGGACCAATTGTCGAGAAAAGCCTTAAAGTTGCCCACAGACATCTTATCGAATATGTGTAAAATTATCTGCTGGAATGTGGCTGGTGCGTTACAGAAACCAAATGTCATTCTGTTGTATGCGTATACCCCGTCTTCCACCACAAACGTTGTTTTTAGCTTATCTTCTTTTGCAATGGATATTTGATTTTAGCTTGAAAATCCATCCATGAATGAATAGATTTCAAGCCCCGCCACCTCCTCGAGTATAGTGTCCGTGAATGGAATGGGGAACGGGTCCTTTATGGTAACTGCATTGAGGCACGGAAAGTCTACATAGATTCAGATTTGATTTCCTTCCTTTTTTAGAGATATAACAATGGGGGATACCCATTCACTAGTTTGAACTTTGAAAATAATCCTGGCCTCCAACATCCGTTCAATCTCATCCTTGACCTTGGCGGTGTAGTTTTTATTCATTCGGTATGGCCTTTGGCGTACCGGTACGGCTCCTGGTATCAATAGTATGCGGTGGATGCACATTTTGGGTCGTACTCCTTTCAGGTCCTTGTACGTCATGCGAATACATCTTTGTATTCCGTGAAGATTTTAAATGCAACCGCTTTTAATACCGGATTCCAGTCATCCGCTACGAGGATAGCCTTCAAGTTTGCTTCGGTGCCGAGATTAAGGGGTTTGACCGACGATTCTTCATACTTCATGGGATTTCACTCATCAAACTGATGTGCTGGTGCTTTATCTACTTTGGCATCCCCCTCCTTATATTCTCCGTACTCTTGAGGGAATTTGTCGGGCTCCTCAATGCTCAACACATTGCACGATGGTGTGAACATCTCATAATCCTCCATTTGCCATTGGAAGAGACCGTTCAGTGAATGTGCATCGTCCTCTGAGCATTCCCCTTATCTTGGCACACCATCATCATTCGGTTTCATTCCGTCCCTTCCTTTATCCCTTCGATCGTTTTCCTCTTCGGAGTCAAATCCGGAGGAGGAAGCTATCTCTTCACTCACTAACTGGGTACGAAGATCATAAAATTGTGAACTTCCTTCCTCTGCTCTCCATTGAAAAGGCATCCCTTTTCCAATTATGGTTTGCTTTGGCTATTACTAACCACCCACTACCCAGTATGGCATCATAGCCTTTCTGCTTTAGTGGGATGATGACAAAGTCCAGTACAACGATTGTGTACTGATAGTGACCGATTGTGCCATCAGCATTTCGAGTGGTTTGATACCCTGTTGATCTGCACCTAGTAAGTTGAAGGTTGGTGGCCACAAGGTGGGCTTTCACAGTTTTTTCCACGTTGCCTCTGGTAGGACGTTCACTCCCGATCCACCGTCCACTATGGTGTTTGTTAAGATGGTGCCAAGAATGCCCATCTCTACCACTGCTGGGTGTCTGCCACTATTGACGGCCAGTAGCATTGGATCCAGTGTGGATCCTCCCGGAATGTGTTTGCGCGTGGTGTTGGTCTCGGCTAGTGTACCCAGTAACGCTGCCCCTAGTTGAGGCATGGTGTGAAGGAGGTCTTGGATTTTCAATGGTACCTCGAGTTGTAGCATCTGCCGTAAGATATTTTTTTCTGTCTCCTTTTGGCCCGAGGGGCTGGCTGTCTTTTGTGTCTCCTTCTGGACCTTCATTGCTCTTTCTATCTCCTTTCTCACTTCCCACATCCTCTGTTTTTCAGCACGAGGATCCGGGTACGTGGCTTGCTTTGCTTGCCCTCGAATGAGAGCGAGTACAACTTTTTCCGTCTGCTTACTTCCTTCGATGTCCAACAGGTTATTGCTGGGCTTAGGGCAATTTGCATCCTCGTGATCACTAGGACCACACCAACGACATAGTTTCTGAGGGTTATCACTTTTATCATAGTCTCTCGCAAAATGACCCCATTGATTGCACACCCTGCACTGGATGATCGGGCGTCCTTTTGCTTCATACTATATTCTGCTTCTAGTATTATTTTTGTTGCTATTCCCTCATCCGCCTTGCCTGTTGCCTCGATACTCGCTTGAAGATGCATTATTATTTATTTCAGTTGCCCCCGATGTGGATGGCTGCTCTTGGCTGAAGAGCACTTGTTGGTTCTGTACCTTTAGGTTGTATGGGTACTCCTTGGTGGAATGACCCATAATCTGGGAGATGTCACATAATGCCTTTTTGGGACAAGCACCCTTTGTGTGGCCCTTTTCTTTAAATTCGGTACACCACAACTCGTCTTCCGTTTTGCTCGTGCTTCCTTTCATCGTCTTGAATTCCTTTAGTATCCTCTCCATGTCCTTTTGTAGTGTTGTAACTTTTTTCTTTGATTCGCCATCACTGCTGCTATTGTCCTCCAAAGTGTCATCTTCTGAGGAAGAGGACTTGCTTTTCTTTTTCTTGGAAGTCTTTTGTTCGCTTTCTAGGTCTAGCACCCGGTTATATGCATCCCGTCGGACGTAGGTTTTGATGGCCGCTTGAAGCAGAATTGAGAATTCCCTTGTTGTAGCGTCTTCTCCTTCGTAGAGCTCCGTACGTGCGTCGTCGGCCTCTGGGTTAATCTCACCAACTGGTAGGCCCATAGTGCCCATACGCCATCCAATCCTTCCCTTCCCGAGTATGTCTAGGCAACATCGCCAGATGTTTGCCCGCTGGGGTAAACTTAGTATTGCATAGACATAGTAAGGAAATGTAATAAACACATAATATATTAGAGAACACTAGATGCTTTCATTAATCCTTCCAACATATAAGTACATTCACATAATGCCTTTTTCTTCACCCGTAGGTGGTACATATTTATTTACCCGAAGGGGTGTGACCAAACATCGCCACCCAACCCAACTGCCCTTCGGTAATAACTAATTACCATCGGGACAACATAACTAATACACGACATAACATAAAGTAATTTTTCCGGCTAACAACACATAGCTCCATGTAGCTTCTCAATGAGCTCATCAATCTGTAGAATGTGATATTTTTTTTGTCTTATTGAAAGCCTTATGGTCAATGCACATATGCATGGTCCCATCTTTTTTCTTAACCAAAACAACTGAAGAAGCAAATGGGCTCTTAGTAGGCCAAATATGTCTCATCTCCAGAAACTTCTTAATTGCTTTCTCAAGATCATCTTTATACCTCTTCAAATGCCCATAAGGAGCGCCAATAATAGGTTTAGCACCTTCCAACTCCATCACATGCTCAATGCCTCTATCTTAAGGTCTACCTGGAGGTATATTGTTGAAAATGTTGCTTTGTGTGGTTAGAAAAGCCTTTAAATTTGGATGATAGCTCCTCTTCTGCTACTCTGTAATTGTAGTCATTATGATACACTAGTTTGTCCACTCAATCTGATCATATCTAATCAACCTCTCCATTCGTTTGAAGGTGACATCTTGAGGTCCTCAAATTAGACATCCCCCTTCAAATGACTTTATTAATGTTTTACTAAACTGACCATTAAAGTCATTTTAATGCTTTATTAAATAATTAAATGAAGTTGTCATTAAATTTGATATAATTTGACAACTTGAAACTTAATTATTTAATTGACTTCTAATGTCCCCAAAAGGGGGCATTACAGTCCTCCCTTCACGAAGATTGCTTGCCCTCAAGCAATCTGCACCTGCATGCTGAAAACAAATGCATGGATCCCATATCAACCTAAGGAATGTTTCTCTGCCAATCCGTTGCGCTACTCAGATGTAAACATCACCATACTCGGAGTTGTGAAGCCACTCATCACGATCTCACTGAAGTAAAGCACCAAACATGCCAATGCCAGGATTCTAAATCATCGCACAGTCACAACTGTCAAATATGTGGGTTGGGCTAGCACCCTTTGTATTATATAAAAAAAGCCCAGTTACATTGTTCTGCTGATTACATAGAGTGCCACCCCTTAACAGGCACCAATAAAAAACATACATCCAAACGCTCATAATATCACCACATGGCATACTAAGCTAGAAATCCTAGAATTCAGCCAATGAACAGGTGTATATGACATATTAAAGAGTCACTTAGATCGAAAAAGTGACTAGCATATTAAACTGCTCTGGTTTTTGAGTGAGATCGAAGCTGCATGTTGAAATTGACCTCATTTTTGTTCCTTTTCCTTTGAACCATTATCCACTTTTCACTTGGGGTACTAGAGTCAGGGAACTCCATGGTTCTAAGAGAGTCCATCTATCACCTTTGAAGTCTCAATCCTTTCACATTGAAGCACCTTTTCCGAACATCCATTCTGTCCATCCAATGCTTTTGGAGTCTCTCTAGACTTGCCACAGTCACTTCCCTTAGAAAGGTCAATTGCCTTACCTGATAGGACTTCTCTATTGATAGGAGGGATCAAGCCACCGCCATCACAATTGATTTTTTTTGGATTTGCCACTGTGGGCTCACCATCCTTGGCAGCCTGGACCTTTTCTACCGACTAGTGATGTGGGGAGACATCTTTCCACCATGTGGCTTGGTTATTAATTTTCTGTTTGGCATGTTGGGCAGTGTAATGTCCCTGGGTAGGATGGCATAGAATTTAACCTACTTCTCTAATTTACCAGAGATTTCTTCTCCTTTGTTTGTAATCAATGTATGTATTCAGTATGACATGCGAATCAATATCTTCATCCAAATGTTGGCTATCTCAATATCATTCGATCTTACTTCTTACTTTGATTCACGCTTTATCCCATCCCTCCATAGTCTGTGATTTCATTCCCTCTTATACTGGTCGATGGATATGATAGGTTGCCGGGTAAAGACGTGCCTCTTTTCTCATCATTCTTCCTAACAAGTATTAGTTGTCCTTTCAAATAATCATTATTATTTGAATATCACAATTCACATCCTTCCATATTTTGTTAACTGATCTGTGATAAGATCGGTCTTGTCTATATTAGTTCGCTGCTCTTTTACAGTTTTCATGATGGCTGCTTTTCTTTATAAAGATTGCTCCACTACTAATCTTTATCGCTTGTCAATTTAACGTGCTGTTATTAATATCTTCTTTCATAGTCATCGATATTTGATAACAGAGAGTCGATTCCATTTGTCAAGTTGTCGTCTATAATATACGGTGTCTTAGAGAACTGTTCCCGTGAAAGACCCGGCTCCTCGTATGCAACCCAATACTCAATAGTGGAATATGTTTTTTGCCATTGTCTTTGCCATTCCCTCCTACGCTGTCTTGTATCTTTTCCTTGGTGTTGTTCTGGCATGTATTCTCTTGTCGTGTATCTCTTCATATTATTTTCTATGGTCATCGTTCATTGTAAGGGGTTTGGACGCTGATGATGTTATTTAGTATTGTTGAGTGTCTCTGAGGTTCCCCTACCTTATCTTCTCCTATTATTTACAGTTATTTCCTGAATGAAGTCTTTAGGTGTATGCAGCCAGTTTGCCTTGAGAATGCTACTGCTCAGTAGAGCGTTCCGAATATGGATAAGAGTAAGAAAGGAATAAGCCGATGCCCCTCCTTCGAATGGTATTGATCTTCTTAAATATTAATAAGTTAAGCAATCATGAGAGGTGTCTTCTTGTTGCAGCCTAATTGGGAAACTCTTCATCTCACCTCCTTGATTATTGTTTAAGTAATTTCTAGAGAACGCCCCTTTCCATTTTAATGTTTGATGTTCTAATTTATCCCGTGCTTCCTTGTTTATATACTTAATAATTATTATTTAATATCTGATATTATTGATATTAGTTTTATACCATTATTATTTAATGTATTCTATTAATATTTAATTAATACATATTTCAGATGTATGATAATATAATATTTGACAACTATATATATTGCTATTGTTTATTTATTTAATATTTTAATATTATTTAAACATATTATTTATTAATAACATGTTAACAATATATTATTATTAGATGTTGTTAATTATTATTATATTAATATATTATTAATTTATATCGTTAATAATAGGTTATTATTATATATCATCAATTATTATTATATAATATATTGATACATATATTATTATATTATATTATAATAATATTAATGTTCGATATATCAACTTTTATATTTCAATTATTATATATTCAATATTATTATTGTATTATATATTATATTATTTCAATTTTATATTAATTAATATATTATTATTTTAATAATATATTATTATAAATTATATTGTTTTCTTGAATTTTATTATTGTTATTTTGTCTTTTTAGATATTCTACAAAACCAGAGGGGGATATCGCCCCAAATAGAGGGACATGATAGGCAGCAACATGCCTGGCATTGAAACATTTGCGGCATTGAAAAGGGATACCTTCGTAATCATCTACTTGAGTCCAAAAGCCATTTTTTGTGTTCAGTGAAATCTCAGCAAAAAAGATCTTTAGTGATGTCAATATCCACTAAAATTCAGGCATATGTTGTGTGAAGAAAGTTGGAGGATCCCTCATCAATCCATAAAAACTTTCCAAGCAAACTTTGAATTGCTTCAAAACATGAATCAAACCAAAACTAGAGGGAAAGGTTCAGGAGCCTAACCCAAATTGAAATTACGGAGAAGGATTCTGAGAGTGGATCAAAAGTAGAGTGTTAGGGTTTTATCATTAGCAGATGTTCCTCACAATCCCACTGGTAGTCACAAATGATGATTCGACAATCTTCCATATTGTCAAGCACCACAATAAAGAAACCCCCTGCACAAGGGTAGATTTGTGGATCACCTTTCAAAATTGGGCTCCATGTGATAGAAATCCATCTGGTCAGGTTTGCTAAACTCATCCATAGCCCTTAGAATCTCCCAATCAAACCATGGTTTGTGAAATACTCAACATTTTCATCTAACTCATGCAAAATATCCTGCTCAAAGTTTATTTGAAGACGGTTTTTGGCAAGTTGGAGAATCCTAGAGGTCGATTGGAGTGTGCGGATTCCTTTCCATCCTATGCGCCCTTGGATCTAAACCACCTAAGCCGGATGGTAATGTCTCTACCTTGTCTTCATTCCCTCTGCAGAGAATCTGTTGAGGTGGAATGCACAGGTGGTGCAAAGGAAACTTGAGAGGCATTCCCATATGATTTGTTATCCTCACCAAAGAAGGGTTGGCAATGATTGTTCAAACTTTTCCATTGTTGCTCGGAGGAATCCTTTCCATCAATTCCATAGTGAACCCTAGCTTTGATAGATGCTCACAACGTCGACATGTTCGGGAGTTTATATTTTTATATTTGGAATACAATAATTATTATATATATTAATTAATTAATTATATATCTTGATAAGAATAAAACCAAATCTATATATCAATTATGATTATATATGTTGATTTATATATTCGTAATATAAAAAGATATCAATATATACTTAACCAATTCCTTAATAACTTACTAATAGAGTTAACTGGATAGGGAGTTTGTGAAGAGAGAGACAGAGTAATTTCAGTCACATGACGGGTCGCTCTCAAGATAGGTAAGAGCCTTGAGGAAGCCTGCTTGTAGACTGTTTCATGTGCCTTTGACACAGTAAAATTACCATCCTCAAGGTTAGTGATTAGGAGAGCAGGAAAGAATTAGGGCTTACGTATGTATTATGAATTAGTCATTGTTCTTAATATAATCTGATTTAAATGCATAGGTTTGTATGTTAATCATCGGGAATTGGCTTTCTCCTTGTAGAGAATGTTACAAGTTGCCATTGCCAAGCACAATCCAAACTCTAATTGGGAATGTTAGAGCAAATTCAAGTAAGGTCCTAGTTGAGGACATTACATCTTTTAATTATTGATTCGGTTATTGCAAATTTAATCTTCCCTGTACACATTATTGCTGAGGTATCCTTTTCATTGCTATACCTTGTCGGCTAGATAGTCACACTTGTGATTCATTGTCTAAAGCAGCATGCTCGATGCGTCATTGTTTATCTGCTTTGTAATTGCTTCTACTCTCAATAGATTGTGTGCATTACTCTAACTTTTAAGAATCGATTGCCATTGATCGCTCCTTAAATCTATTCACTCCTTAACGGAAATATTATTTGTTCTTTGACTTGGACGATTCCATTACTATATATTTGGCTAGCTTATTGAGGTATTAATGTTTCTCAATTTCTAGTCTTAGTGAATAGTCGATGATAAATTTGTGTCTCTTCAGAGACTTAACATAATCAAGAAAGTATTAGCGGTGTAATTAATTATTATTTATTTACTTAATTTTAACTTTATTAAATCCTATTTCAGAAAGGGTACATCACATAATTTTAGTTTGTAACTTGGAGTTTGGGTGGATTCCCTTGGATAACTAGTGGTGAAGAAAAGAGCCACCCCCTAGCTTGCTTGTAATGTTGCAAACTTTGAAATAATGAAGTTTCTTACTTCAATCTCTAGCATCGTCCTTTCAATGCATTTTGAGATGCCCTCCATAATGTCCCCATAAGCATTTGTGAATTTATTGGATAAGAAAAATTTGATTTGAGGTACTACTCTACTGCATGAATGGTTTGGTGATTGTTCTACGTCCAATGAATAATCTCTCAAATAGGATACATCTGCCTCTATCCCCTTATAATAGTTTTGGCTGGCCTTTTTGGGTTTATCCATGGCTTCATAAATGAATCCAGTTGGCTCTTTCTCTTCATACACCAAACACAAAATCGTCACCAAAGGCTCAACACTTACAAGTGCAAACAAATCAAAGTCACAAACTTATGATAATTAAAATAATTGCTCATAAGAATTGAAAATAGAAAATTCAATTTAAATTGAAGTGTGAAGCTGACAATCTCTACAACTCTCTTCACAAGGCATAATCAAAAATTGTTTTTTGTGGTCCTCTCTCTATTAGCCTCATTTTAATATGTTCAGTCTAGCTGTATGTCACTCAAAAATGTCTGCTTCCAGGATGTCACTGAACTACAAATGCTTTGCAACCTTAGAAAGTTAATTGCAAACCTTGTGACACTTAGTTGCACAAGCTCTTTCCCCATGATGTGATCTCCCATGAAGTTGAAAATTCGAAGGTAATTAGAAAACAAATTTTGTTACACTCCATGGAACTTTTACAATTGGTTTGACATAGCCAATCTTGCTTATGGCCCCCCCAAAAAAGTCAAGGCAATGGGTTGGTGAAGGGGTCCAAAACAGTGACAAATGCCTGTCTTCAAGTGTTCTCCCAACCTTGTATACTACGTGACAACTTGCACCAGATTCTCTATGCCCAATTCTGAGATAATCTCCTCAAACATTAGTCTCAAAGCTTTTGCTTTCTTGATTTTGTTAGACATCAATTGACTTCAAGAAAATTAACTCACTATTTGAAGCCAACAAAAAAATAGATGAGAGTGTTGCTCCTTCCATTTGTCTACCCATCTAAAAGAATGTTGCATCCAAACTTTGGTCACACCTTTTGATCTTCCACAATTGTCTTTGCATCTGCAACATATTGGAGCAACCTCCCACTTAACTCTCTTGGAAAGGTTTTCTTGTACCCTTTTCTTGCAACTGTCAATGATGTCACTAAATACTTCTAGTACAAGCCCTTCACCACATTAAATTGAAGATGGTTGTAATACCAAATTTTTCTCGTGCTTTATCTACTTCTTTGTGCATGTCCTTGTTCCAACATGTATTTGTATCAAAGGTTGTGCTTCCTGTATGTTTCTAGGAACACAAAGGCCTTGGGCCTAAGCTCTAAATGAGTTGGGTGTGCAACATATTTGTGGACCATTAGAGCTCACAGTATTTTTCGTATTTACTTATGTTTCCTTTATCAAGTTGAGATTAATAGCTATCACTATGGCTGTTTGTGCCCCTCATATTTGTTAATTTCTTTTTATCCAATAGTGCAGGCATATCTCGCCTCTCTCATTTTGTCTTTGTTGTGGTGTTTTCACATGGCTTGACAATGCAGTTTTTAATACCTTAAATAAGGTAGTTGAGGTGATTGATGGCTTAGTTAGGCTATAAACTCCCTCCAATTTGCTAAAAATACTCAAATGTTTGTGTGATCTATCCCCATGGATGTGTATGGCTTACAAAGGCTAAAAAAACTGTATTTGCAATGTCGAAAACATGTTTCTTCCATGCCCAGGTTTCCACTTTAGCATAGTACAAGTTTGCACTCGGGCTTATCTAGTACTCACAAGTACTTGTGTGAGATTTTCCCTTGGGCTTGAGCGGTATTTGTGCAAGTCAAAGGATAAACCTCGCCCAAAACTCATCAATTAAACATTGGAAAAACTTTGTGCTCTAGAAAACTTGAATTTACTCACTGAGTACTTAGCAAGTAGTTAAACTACATTTCTTATAACTGAAAATACTAAAAAATGTTTCAGTTCATTTCAAGTGAGTTCTAACTCTATGAGATTTAGAATATTATTCAAACTTACCCAAATCTTGAGAAGTTCAGTTTTATTGACGATTAGAATCACATTGTGGTTTAACTTTAATTTTTTGAGCATGACAGGCATGGTATTGTAAAGGGCAGGCAAATGCTGGTTTACAGAATTTTGAAGATGCCATCAATGATATGCATACAGCTCTTGCATTTGAGGAATCTTCTCTAGGAAAGAAACAAGTCAGATGTGAACTTGAACGTGTAGTGGAACTGTCCAAAAGAGCCAAGGAAGTACTAGAATGTTGGAGGGTAATTGATCAAGATGATATTCATGTTGGAGGTAAATTTAGTTTAAGTACATAGGCTTCTCCATATTTTTTACCCTTTGGAATTTTATTGCAAAAACAAAAAAAGCACATAGATTACTACTAGCATATATTTAAAGGTTTTCTACATATTTGTTTCTGATTATTCTTGAAGGATGGATTATAAGAGGTTTAAATGGCCACTTTTTTCTTCCTAGGATTGTTATCTACTACTGTTTTCTGAAGTATGCACACATTGGAAATATTCTATTTGACATCTTCACATAATTGATTGCATATCTTTGGATCATATTCCACATGAAACAAGAAAGAAGTTTGATCCTAAGAGATTGCGTCTTTGTGGGTTACTACAAGGAATCCAAGGCTCTCAGATTAAGAGATCTTACAAGATCGAAGTTATCATTCAATGGAATGTAGCTTTTGATGAAAAATCTAACATCACTGAATCCAAAGCAAGTATTGATTTTGTATCCGTTGAAGGCTCAAATTCAGCACGTGAGAAGGAAGGAACCTTAGGGGTTGATCATCCAGAGAAATTCTTGTTGGGAACATGTAATGTCCCCATTTTTGAGTACCCTTGCAATGTTATTGGCACTAACCTTTTGGGTGTGTGTTAGCTTGATCAGAGGGGTTGATTGATGTTACCAGTGAGCTTAGATGGCTTAGTGGAGTTATTTGGCATTTTCAAATGTTATTTTCCCGCAAGCTTTCCATATCACCAAGCTGATTCTCGATGGCTATACGTAGGCTAGGTACCATGAACTCGGCGTGTACGATTGCTTCCTGGCCATACATTAGATGGAGGGGTATCTGGCCTATTGTGATCTTATACGTGGTTTGGTAGGCCCATAGTACCGACGAAAGCCTTTCCTCCATATCCTCTTGTTCAACACCACATGACTTGTATATAATCGAGACCACTATCTTATTTGTAGCTTCTGCTTGCCCCTTCTCTCTTGGGCAATAAGGGTTTTCCAAAGAGTGAAATATTTCGAACTTGGTTGTCAAGAGTTTAACCACATGGTTCATGAAGTGTTCTCCTCAATCGCTTGTTAGTTAGATCGGAATACCATATTAGGTGATAATTTGCTCATATATAAACCTTGCAGTGCTCAAGGCTGAATTGTCTGATAGTTCTCATGCTTCGGCCACTTAGTCAGGTACTCTATTGCCACCACTATGTACTGACACCTCCGTGCATGACTTTCCTTAAGTGATCCTATAGAATCCCATCCCCACCGCTCAAACAACTCCTATGCATGTGAGGGATTTAAAGGCATAAAGTCCCTCTTTAGTGGTTTGCTTGACCTCTGATAGGTGTCCCACCCTACAACCCATTCACAAGCATCATTGAATAGAGTGGGCCACCATAATCTCATGAGAAACACCTTTCGAGTCATGGTGTCTAGTCCCATGTGGCGTCGTGTTGGTCCTTCGTGTGCCTCTCTCAACACCCTTGGAATCTCTTCCTCCATGACACATCTCAAAACTTGATCAGGTTCCATTTTATATAGCAACTTGTTAATTAATTAAAATGTTCGACTTCTGAGGACCAAATTCATTCTCTCTCCTGGCAGCATGCCCCTTGGGAACCGCACAGTTGATAAATACTCCCCGATGCTGGTGTACCATGACGGTAATGCTGTCATGTCCCCATTTTGGCTGACATCATTTTGCGTGCCGGATTTGCCTATTATCGACTCTCGTAGGCAAATGATTTGGAGAGAGAGTCATTGTGCTGATCATTTGATTGCATATTGCTGACAGAGCCTACATTTGATAGAGCCTACATCCAGTTTGAGGCCTACATGCAGTTGTAGTGGAGCCTACATTCAGTTATGAGACTTTTGGGGCCTACATTGTTATAATTTTAAGTTGAGATTGCACTTTTTATATTATAAAGTTACTTTATTATAAAGTGCATTATAATATGATTTTATAAAAGATGTTTCTAGAAGTTCTTAGCAACTTCTCCAAAAAGTGAATAAATAGAGGGCTGGGCCTCTCATTTGAACATGCTTGGATTTGGGATTTCTTCTACTTCTTCATTGTGAAGCAATTTGTAGCCTTGTGGTCTGCAAATACTATTCGATCTTTGGGAACGAATCACTCCCCTAGATTGGCATAACTGAGGTAGTTGTAATGACCCTTACTATAAAGGCCACTAAAAACCACCATTGCTGGACTGTGATTTCGTCAAACACTTGGCACGCAACTGAATTGTTTAGGTTGTGATGATGTGTTTCAATGTGTATTTTGTTTTGGGCACCAAATGCAATTGAGATAACAATACCAATAGTGTAATGTAATACAATGAGCAACAATGAATCTTTAAACAATGCAAGAACTCAATACTAACATATCAAGAACTTCTTCCAATTCTGATTACAATTCTCAGAGTATATATAACTGTGACATGTAATAATCAGATTACAATGCTATGATCTTTTCACCATGCCTTGACCATGCCCTAACCAAGGTAATTGCAACTATAACAACCCAACCACAATGTATAATTTCAAATGACCATTTTCAGACATGTGACAGTCATATTCAGATTACAATGCAATGAATGACTGATTTTGTAGACTATTCTTTGAGCAAATATATGGACTGTCTATAACAGAGATTTACCCTTTTTTCAAACACAATAACTTGCAATTCCTAAGGCTAATGACAGTGACCATATCTGGACTAAATCTGGACTGCAGACAGAGACCCAATTCTGAGAATTGCTATGACTGTTATTTACCAAAAAAACAGTAAATTTGGAACTTGAATTTGATGCACCCTTTTGCTGCTGATGTAGACTGATGAAGACCGCTGCCAAACACACCAAATCCGCCCCAAAGCATAAAATCGATCTCCAAATGATTTGAGAGATATGAGTGAAAATATGAGTCTTAGGCCCTGGTATGGAATGTCTGAAAATGTGCCAAATTGTCTTCAATCTTTGCCAAAATAATTCATCAATGCAAATGATGAATTCAAACCCTTATTCCAAACAATTGCAAACCCTCAATATCAATTTTTCAGGTCTGCTTTTTCGGACTGCTTTTTCGGGTCTGCTTTTTCGAACTGCTTTTTCGGATTTGCTTTTTCGGACTGCTTTTTCGGATCCGCTTTTTTGTTTTGCTTTTTCGTTTTGCTTTTTCGGATTGCTTTTTCGGACCTGCTTTTTCTTCCTCTTGCAACCAAAACTCAAACCCTCAGGTAAATCTGAGGATTCCAAATAAGCTCAACATGAAATGGCTGAATACCACTTCCAATGTGCAATCCTTCAGAAGATATCTCACTTCCTCAGTTATGCAAATCCAAGGGAGTTTTCGTTCCCAAAGATCTAATGAAAATTTGCAGATCAAATGACTACAAATTGCTCCAATATGGAAAAGTAGAAGAATCCTCAAATCAGCTTGTCCAAATGAATGCCCAACCCCCCCTATTTATTCACTTTTTGAGAAGTTACTAAGAACTTCTAGAAGCATCCATTATAAAATCCCATTATAATGCACTTTTATAATAATATAACTTTATAAAATAAAAAGTGCAACTCAACGTAAAATTATAACGTGGGGCCCGCATAACTCATAATAATAAAAATAAGCTCTAAATCACTTCTCCAAGAGCAAATACGACCACTGATCTACAAAATGACTCTCTCCAAATCGCCACCAGTCTACGAGAGCCTGTGATAGACTGATCCGGCACGCTAAACGATGTCAGCCAGAATGGGGACATGACAGTCCGCCCTTCCTGAAATTGCTTGTCCCCAAGCAATGATTGAGCAATAAACCAATCAATCCACCTGGATCCCAAATGTAGTCATGAACTGTACTGCTGTCAACCAACGCAAGCTCCTGCAATATCCTCTGCAATATAACCAAGAGGAATCCATGAATGAATCGTGAACCATTGCTCAACTGAACTCCAACTCCATGACTGCCACAGTTAGGAACCCACGAGACACCAATTCTGAAAATATCAGAACCCAAGTAAAAACAACTCAAACTGCCAACACAGTAAATACCATCAACGCATCCCACTGGCCTACGCAGAGCGCACAATCCAACTCTGCAACAGTGGTGAACACTCCCGAATGAAACTGCACCAAGTATGGAAAATCCACACACTGTACAACTCCTGCAGTCAACACAACTCTGCAGATCACCGGCCACTATCCCATAACTATAACTCCCATGCACCGCTGATGGCGAATAGTCATCACTTGATAGATAGCAAGAACTAGAACCCAAACCAAATCTGACGGCCATCAACTCCTCAACGCAAGGATCAAATGCAAACTGATGAACATACCCTGCAGTATAATGCTGATAAAAAAAACCACCCTCGGTCAACAGCTCACCATGCACAGGTGATACAACCCACTGCGACTGATCACCAGCTAAGTCAAGAGTTGTCATAGCCAAAGGAGTAGAATCAATAACAACCACTGAAGCAACAATCCCAAACTCCTGCTCAAAGTCATGTACTCTCAAGCTATCGACCGCATAACCTATCGCCATGTTATGCCCATCACAACTCTCATCTCGTGGCGTCAAACCATCCCATAACTGATGACAAACACTAGAGCCCAAAGTACATCTCCGTATCATCATCTCATCAACATATGGATCAAAAGTAAATTGATGAGCATACCTCACAATGTAAGGTCGATAGAATGTGTCAATCTCAGTCAATGGCTCAGACTGCAATCCAGATGAAACTAACTGCAACTGATCACTAACGAAGCCCGAACCAACTACTACCTCCGAAGACACCTCCAAAGGAGTAGTATCACAAACAGGAACCAAGCCAACTGCCGGCTCACCAACATCAAACATGATCCCTGGTACAACATCACTAGTCTCCGTGCCATCAGTAGTAGAGACCACCACCAAGTCAAACATACCACAATGCTCAGCGCCCAACTCCACTGAACCTGACTGTAGTGGAAAGGAACTCGATGTGCCAATGCTAGTATCGAGGACAGATATATCCTCATCTCCACTGCCTCTATCAATCTCGACCATGGACATCCTCGAATCACCAGACACCACAACCCGTGACTGTACAGAATCTGGTAAAGATTGTAGTCGCTCTAACTCCATGGTCACCTCAGCCAAATGAAACTGTGACTCCTCGAAAGCCAACTGTGTACTTTCAAGAATCTCAGAAGTCACCTCGAGCTGCTGAGTAAGCTCACTCACCTCATCTTCCTTGACTAGTAATGCATCATATGCTGTACTGCCCCACTCCATAAGATAATCTCTATCAGCTACCAACTGCATATAATTCTGTCTCAAAATCCGGATAGCCTCCCATAAAGAGTGGATCTCTGTCAAGGAAAGATAACTGCCTCCCTGCTCGTCACTAGTAGGAGAACCCCATCCGTAAACTGCTAACAACTGATGAGCAGCATCAAAATGCTCGCAAGCGATAGCAATGTCTCGCTCACTAACTCTCAGCTGACTAGACACGTGATGGCGCTGGCTAGACTGTCTCCTACAATCCTCCTCTGACGCATTGTCCAAGGGAGTATCCTCAAAACCACTGATCTCTGGAGTACTACTATCCATACTCTGCGAATCAACTCCAAAGCTCATACCAACATACGGAGCATCAAAAACTGTAGCATCACTGCCCAACTCCGCTGTAACAAATGAATCTGCCGAGGAAGCTAAATCCTCAAAACTGTCCGCAGTAGACTCCTGGATGTCATCAAGGTCAGTGCGATCCTGGGACTCATCTGTAATCACTAACACCTCAGATGTGCCTAAATTATCACAAACCCACTGCACCCTTAGTGGTCGACTGGAAATGTACACTACTCCTAACATCGGTGTATAAAGACTAATACCAACATCTGACAAGCTGCTGGTATGAATGAGAACAACACCGTGTAATCTGCTAATCAAATCCATTATAGCACTCAAACAATCACTGCTACCAATAGATGATAAAGATCTCCAGTCAACAGAATCCCAAACGCCAATGTAACAATCCTGAGTCCTCATCCGTAAACTGGAACCGACTGACACCTCAAGCAAAATCCGTACCTGAGTAGCCTGCTCAATCCAAATATCAGCTGATCCCACATCCATGTCTGCCATAATTGATACTATCCCTGAATCCTGGATGCAAGGTGAACTCTCACAACTATCGACAACCACATGTGATCCGCATGTCGCAGAAAGCTAAGTATCAGGTGTGTAAGATGAAGCTAAACTCAACTCCATGCCATACCCATCCACATGTCTCTCTGAGTCCTGTAATGCCAATGGAGTACTCAACAAAGAGGCTCGAGTGTCCTCGAACTCTCGAGAAAGCCTGCCAACTTCCTCCTCCTTCCTCCTCAAGGCATCTAAATGATCTCTGGCAAGGCTAAGAAGATCGTCACGATCTGAAAGAAGATGTAAATAACTCATCTTCATTGCTCCCATTCCTTCCCTGATCGCCTGTAAGTCAACACAAGAAGACTCTGCCTGAACTCCCTTATGTCTGTCCTGTGAATGAATCATCTGGATGTGATCGTCTATCATCTCCCGCATCCTGTCATGATGAGATAATGAAGTCACAATCCCATCCTCGCTTACCCTAAGCTGACTGGACAAAACATGTGAAGTACTATGTGCCTCAACCTCGTGTGATGTAGCATCTAACTGTGCCTGATACTCTCTATCAGGAAAGTCCTGAATACTCAATGTTTGCTCATCGCTGATAGGTATCTCATCATCATGCACAACAACCTCCTCACAATCATCATCTGAATCCACTGTGCTGTAGTTACTATTTTGAGCACCTGTGACATCATCAAGACCAACTGTACCACAATCACTGTCAGGGTCACTCATGCCATCCGGTGTGCCTGTGATATCACCTTCTGATGCAACTGGCTCAACCTGTACAACATCTGTAACCACTTTTGCCTTTGAAGATGATGCAAATAAATCATTACGTGAAGATGTGCTAACATCTCCCAATACCGGATCAGCATGTTTGTCAAACTCATCATACAAGTTTCTGCCTGTCATAGGGAAGGTACTTCGATCCTTAGGCCTATTAATCAGGCTCTTTAACCACGTACATGCCATAGGTGACACATTCCTCTCTTTTGTCCAAACATGCCATAAATCTTCTACCAAAAGTTTAGAAATTTCATCCTTCTCCTCAAACAAGATTGTGAACATGATAGAGTGCATCGATGCTAATACATTGCTGGAATGAAACTCATCCAAAATATTCCAAAATGTGTTAAACATTTTGCGAATGTCATCAATACAACCTATTGACAACATAATGTTTTCAAACCTACACCATGCAAATACTTCAAGTAATCTTGCCCTCTTTGTGTAATGAGGGTCCCTGATGTCATCCAACCTTTCGAAGCTTTTCACCATGGAATGAAGTACCTCTCTCATAATTTGATCATCATAAGAATTAAAGCCAGCTATTATCCTCATGATTTCACTAATGCAAGAGAGAGCTGCAAGTCTTACCACCTCATCATAATGTCTCAATAATCGGGGCTTCACCAAAGAACCAAATACTGGAGATAAAGCTGTTTGCATAGCATAGGAATCTGACTGATCAACCTTGCCTAAATAAGTTTCCAACTCCTCCAAAGTTCTTAGGAGGTCCTTTGTTCGCTGAAATGGACGATCTAGTTTCTTCAATGCAGTGTGCATTCTCTCTTTCAATTCCTTGTCTCCTGTTAAAGCCATGCTGACAGTTGAATTCAATCTGAAATAACCCAATCAAGTTGGCAGGAAACCGCTCTGATACCACTGTAATGACCCTTACTATAAAGGCCACTAAAAACCACTATTGCTGGACTGTGATTTCGTCAAACACTTGGCACGCAACTGAATTGTTTAGGTTGTGATGATGTGTTTCAATGTGTATTTTGTTTTGGGCACCAAATGCAATTGAGATAACAATACCAATAGTGTAATGTAATACAATGAGCAACAATGAATCTCTAAACAATGCAAGAACTCAATACTAACATATCAAGAACTTCTTCCAATTCTGATTACAATTCTCAGAGTATATATAACTGTGACATGTAATAATCAGATTACAATGCTATGATCTTTTCACCATGCCTTGACCATGCCCTAACCAAGGTAATTGCAACTAAGGTAATTGCAACTATAACAACCCAACCACAATGTATAATTTCAAATGACCATTTTCAGACATGTGACAGTCATATTCAGATTACAATGCAATGGATGACTGATTTTGTAGACTATTCTTTGAGCAAATATATGGACTGTCTATAACAGAGATTTACCCTTTTTTCAAACACAATAACTTGCTATTCCTAAGGCTAATGACAGTGACCAGATCTGGACTAAAGCTGGACTGCAGACAGAGACCCAATTCTGAGAATTGCTATGACTGTTATTTACCAAAAAAACAGTAAATTTGGAACTTGAATTTGATGCACCCTTTTGCTGCTGATGTAGACTGATGAAGACCGCTGCCAAATACACCAAATCCGCCCCAAAGCATAAAATCGATCTCCAAATGATTTGAGAGATATGAGTGAAAATATGAGTCTTAGGCCCTGGTATGGAATGTCTGAAAATGTGCCAAATTGTCTTCAATCTTTGCCAAAATAATTCATCAATGCAAATGATGAATTCAAACCCTTATTCCAAACAATTGCAAACCCTCAATATCAATTTTTCAGGTCTGCTTTTTCGGACTGCTTTTTCGGGTCTGCTTTTTCGAACTGCTTTTTCGGATTTGCTTTTTTGGACTGCTTTTTCGGATCTGCTTTTTTTTTTTTGCTTTTTCGGACCTGCTTTTTCTTCCTCTTGCAACCAAAACTCAAACCCTCAGGTAAATCTGAGGATTCCAAATAAGCTCAACATGAAATGGCTGAATACCACTTCTAATGTGCAACCCTTCAGAAGATATCTCACTTCCTCAGTTAT
Organism: Chamaecyparis obtusa; assembly: GCA_027943335.1. Taxonomy (NCBI): domain Eukaryota; kingdom Viridiplantae; phylum Streptophyta; class Pinopsida; order Cupressales; family Cupressaceae; genus Chamaecyparis; species Chamaecyparis obtusa. The sequence goes on along the minus strand of BSBK01001021.1, from coordinate 282,196 downwards.
GCAAATCCAAGGGAGTTTTCGTTCCCAAAGATCTAATGAAAATTTGTAGATCAAATGACTACAAATTGCTCCAATATGGAAAAGTAGAAGAATCCTCAAATCAGCTTGTCCAAATGAATGCCCAACCCCCCCTATTTATTCACTTTTTGAGAAGTTACTAAGAACTTCTAGAAGCATCCATTATAAAATCCCATTATAATGCACTTTTATAATAATATAACTTTATAAAATAAAAAGTGCAACTCAACTTAAAATTATAACATGTGGGGCCCGCATAACTCATAATAATAAAAATAAGCTCTAAATCACTTCTCCAAGAGCAAATACGACCACTGATCTACAAAATGACTCTCTCCACATTGCCACCAGTCTACGAGAGCCTGTGATAGACTGATCTGGCACGCTAAACGATGTCAGCCAGAATGGGGACATGACAGTAGTGAAATATCTACTGAAGGGTTGCAAGTTTGGAGTTGGTACTCAGCCATCTCATTGGTACTTCATTGAGAATTTGATGTAAGGGTTTGTTTGTGATTGGAATAGCATTTTAGGAGGCATTTTTAGTAGGGCTGAAATTATAGGTGGCCGAAAAAGCAGGTCCGAAAAAGCAGTCCGAAAAAGCAAATCCGAAAAAGCAGTCCGAAAAAGCAGACCCAAAAAAGCAGTCCGAAAAAGAAGACCTGAAAAATTGATATTGAGGGTTTGTAATTGGTTGAATAAGGGTTTGAAATTCATCACTTAATTGGTGAATCATTTTGGTGATAGATTGAAGACATTTTGGCACATTTTCAGTCACTTCATACCAGGGCCTGGATTCAAAATTTTGCTCATATCTCTTAAATCCCTTGGAGATAATTTTTATGCATTTGAGGGGACAATAGTACTTCATTGGCGGTCCTGTTAATACCAATTTGGAGGCACAAAACCCTGCCTTTTATTTTCTGCAGGTGCCGTACATGTACACCCTGGTACGGCAGGTACAGGTGGACTGTTGGACAGAGTTTCAAGGGGCAGTTTGAGTCGGTTGCGGTCTTCATTGCATTGGCATTTATCAACACTCCCAGGCAGCATAATTCCAGGTTCCTCTAATTCGATTGTATTTGCTAGATTGGTGTCATTTGTTAAGAGGGTTTGAATACACAGTCACTGCTGTAACAGTCAATAAAAATCAGTCACTGTTTACTTTGCACTTTTTAATTAGAGTTTATTGTATGTGACAAAACATTCATGATCAATTGAAAACAATAAGGACTCTTTGCATTGCATCTTTGTAGAAGATTTCTAGTGCCAACTTATTGAAAATCTGAAAGTGTAATTGTTGTAAGAAAGTCTTTATTTTCATTGAGGGAATATATACAAATTGGCACTGTTTTTGCATCATTGTATTGTGTGGATTTGTTGCTCAACAATTTCGACAATCAGTTATTTACTTCCAGCAGTGTAGTTGATTGTTTGCCAATTGTTCGACGAAATTCCATAAGTACAAAATCAGAGATTTTAGTGATCCGATTGGTAAGGGTCATTACATAATGCAACTATTTGGAAAGGGTGAGCATCGAGAAAGTCATCGTTCACTCCTTTTGGCGGCTCTTTGGACTTGATCCATGATAGCTGATCGACAATTACATGGCTTCTTCTCGACTGTACAATGATTGTAAAGGTAAACTCTTGGAGTAGGAGTAGCCACCTGCTGACCCTCCCTTGAATGATGGGTTTATTCACTAGGTACATTAATACCTGGTGGTCGACATAGAATGTGAACAAAGTTGCCAGTAGATAGTGTCAGAACTTCTGTACAACGTAGACCATCCCGAGGGCTTCCCTCTTTGTCGTACTATAGTTTCTTTTTTCTTTTGATAGCAATCGACTCATGAAGTAGATTGGGTGATCTAACCCATGCTCTCCCACTTGTGCCAGTGTGGCACCGATAGCGTAATTGGATGCGTCCACATGTACATGGAACTTTGTCTCAGTTCGGGTATGTTAGTATAGGTGTAGCCACCAGCCTCGTCTTGAGTTCCTTGAAGGCCTCTCCTTGTGCCATCTCCCATGTGTACGACTCTCCCTTCCATGTCATCTTATTGAGAGGGTAGGAAATATGGGCGAAGTTCTTGATGAGCTTTTGGTAATATCCTATGTTCCCGAGAAAGGACTTGACTCCTGTTACATCCGTTGGGGCTTGCATCTCGATGATTACTCTTACCTTGTCTGGATCTGTCTTCAATCTGGCTTTGCACACAATATGACCAAGAAACTTCCCCTTAGGCACCATAAACCGACATTTATTTGGATTCAATGCTAGCCAGGCTTTCCGATACCGTTCCATGCATTCCCTTAAGCCCACCAAGTGGATGTCTTGTCCACTGTAGATGGACCAGCCGTCTAAAAATGCCTTGAAGTTCCGCACAGACATCTTGTCGAAGATATGAAGGATTATCTATTGGAACGTGGTAGGAGTGTTGCACAACTTGAAAATCATTTGATTGTAAGCATATACGTCGTCTTCGACCACAAATGTGGTTTTCAACTTATCCTCTCCCACAATAGAGATTTGGTTGTATCTCGAGAATCCATCCACGAAGAAGTACATTTTGTGTCCAGCCACCTCCTTGAGGATACCATCCATGAAGGGTACTGTGAATGGGTCCTTGATGGTGATTGCATTCAAACACCAAAAGTCCACATAAATGCGAATTTGATTTGCCTCCTTTTTTAATGATATCATAATAGGTGAGTCCCACTCACTTGTCTGCACCCAGAATATGATGTTTGCTTCCAACATCCATTCTATATCATCATTCACCTTTGTTGCATAATTCTTGTTCATATAGTACGACATCTTTCGCATCGGCTGGGCTCTTGGTATGAGCGGAGTCCTATGAATGCATAGCTCTAGGGATACCCCCTTTAAGTCCTTGTATGTCGAAGAGAATACATCCTTATACTCTAGAAAAATCTTGAAGGTTGCTGCCTTCAACATTGGATTCCAGTCATCACCGACTAGTATATTCCTTGGGCTCGCTTCATCACCCAGATTTGTCTCCTTAAGTTTAGGGTCCTTGTATTGTATGGGTTTGTCCTTGTCAAATTGGTGTGCTAGAGTCTCATTAACTCGAACCACCCCTTCTTTATATTCTGCATACTCAGATGAACATGTGTTTCTCCCCCGACTCTTTTGCCTGCAACATATTACATTCCAAATGGAAAAGCTCGTAATCCTCCATTTGCCATTGGATGTGCCCACTCAATGATCCCACCTCATCTTTCGAACAACCTTTCAATTCTAGAATGCCTTCCTCGTTTAACTCCGTCCGCCATCTACCTTGATCTATTCAAGTAGGTTCTCCCTTCAACTCTGATCCTGAGGAGGATGCCAAATCCTCGCTCACCACTTGGTTCTCAAGTCAATTACAAACTTCTTCCTTCCACTCTCCATGGATAGCGTATTTTGCTTCCAATTGTGGTTTACTTTTGCCGTGATGAGCCACCCTCTCTCGAGAGTTGCATTGTAGCTTTGCTTCTTTAGGGGAATTACTACAAAATCCATAATGAAGGGTTTTGTACCAATAGTTACTGTTTGTTCCATTAGGGTTCTGATTGGCTTGATGTCGCACTATTCAACACCCACTAGATTGAATGTTAGTGGCCACAACATCGACTTCGCCAATTTCTTCCATGTCTCCTCTGGTAGTACGTTCACCCTTGATCCTCCATCCACAATAGTGTTGGTGAGGATTGTGCTGAATATACCCTTTTCCACTACCACCGGGGTGCCTTCCACTGTTCACCACTAGGAACATTGGGTCTATCGAGGAGCTGATTGGAACCTCTCTGTGTGAATCTTCCATACGGATAGGCACATTTGTGGTGCTCCTGGTAGCCACTCTCAGTCAGGGCATAGTCTCCAGAATGTCTTTAATCTTTATTGGCACTTCTGTCTGCAACACTTGTCTCAGGATATTTTTCTTAGTCTCCATACGTAGTAAAGTATTGGCAGCATCATTTGTTTCCCTTTTCTCCTCCATAATTTCCCTCTCAACATTGGCCTTAGCTTCTCGTAACCTCTCCTTTTCCATGTGGTGGTCTGGGTATGTCGCCTTCTTCACTTGTGCTCTTGTGATCATCAACATCCTTTGCTCGCTTGACTTGTCGATATTCAATAGGTTTACTCCTGATTTAATACAGTTCACATCCTCATGGTTGTTGGGATCACACCATCTGCACAAATGCTTTGGATTCTCCTCCTTTAGGCAATCTCGAGCGAAGTGCCCCCATTGGTTACATGCCTGACATTGAATTATTGGTTGACCTTTGGCATCGTACTGCATCCGACTTCGGTTGTTATTATTGTTTTTTATCACTTCTTTGGTTATTCCGATAACCACTGGATGATGCAGTTGAATTGGCCGACTGTTGCTGTCGTGACTGTCAGTGCAAAGATGTAATATCCCCAATGGATATTTTCCCCAAAATTTTAGCACATAAATTTAAACAACAGATTTTGCATGCAATTGATTTTCAATTCATTCACAAATTTCAAATACTGAGCTGAAATATAAATTCTGAATATAATATTGCATTTCAATCCTTCAACAGAACAATAACAAGATCCAATTGTAAACACATGAACTATAGTCAGATTGGATAATAAGAAATAAAGATTTTAAGCACAAGTGATATACCTATGTAATATTTCTAGCAGCCAATGGGTTTCCGTCCACTGCCTCCAAGCTTGAGGGTTTCCATCCTCAAACTAGCTGAAAGCTAAAACTTCCAGATGTTTCCAAGAGAGAAATGTATTCCAAAACGTAAACCAAGCATAATGCAAATGACCTCTCCTTCTTTTAAGCACAACCTGGTGGCTCTTTTCATTCCCTTCTCTGTTTGTTTATTTCCCATTAAAATAACCCTTTTTACCCATTTAAATTAATAAAGTGCTCTTATAATAATAAAGTGACATAATAATGTGAACTTAAGCTTAATAGCCACTTTCCAAGAGAGAAATGTATTCCAAAACATAAACCAAGCATAATGCAAATGAGGTGTTGAAATAAACACCGAGATTTGCTACAGTGTGGGCTTCATTCAAAAGTTCAATTTGAGCTTACAGGGGAAGAATCAATATAGGGTTTGGGTCAGTGTGAAGGTTTTTTCGGAGGGTGATAGCAGCATTACCGCATAGGCGGTTATTGTTGATTGAATTGCAACTTTGGCGATTGTTGTGAAGAGAGTTTGAGGTAGCCGCACTCAGCTGCAAACCCACATGAGTCATTGGATGCTAGACAAATGGGTCTAGGGAAAAACAATCTTATCATGGAATTCAATTTTAGATTGGAGTTGGCTGCTAGAAAAATTCAGGCATTGTTTAGAGATTTTGAAAAGTCTTGGGGCTCAATATCTGTCCTGTGATTTGTTTCCAGGTTTTTTCTCAGTTGCATTTTAGTTTTCAGACTTTAATAAATATTTCTCCATGCATTGTATATACATATAAATCAATAAGAATTTATCATAGTTCAATGCATTGGACAATTGTTTAAGAATTACTTTAATGCAAAGTTATTATCTCGCGTGGCAACACTTTTAAAAAATTCAAGGAAATGCTTATTTATTTCAGAAATTAGTTATATATATATATATATATATATATATATATATATATAATTAGCATAGCAAATTAATAGTATGACAGGAGTTAGAACCAACAGGGTTCTTACAGTGGTGTCAAAGCTTGCATGCTAAGTGTTTGACAAAATGTCAAACATTCAAATTTTAAAACAATATATCTCAGTGGTTTAGCAATCCAATGTTTTGTCAGAGTTAGAACCATAAGGAGTTCTTACAGTGTAAGAACCTTGCTGGCTCTACCTCCGACAAACACTAAATTGTTACACCTTTTTGATGTTTGACATTTTGTCAAACACTTTGCATGAAACCTCTATCTTGCTGGATTTTAATCTTTAGATTGTTTTGACTTTCTTGGAATGGTTTCAATGAAGTTTAAATGGTTGCAAATGATTACCAAGATATTTAGGCAAAGAACTAAAATGCAAATGCAATCCCTTTTTGACCTTTTGAATGCAAACATATGATTTCTACATGTAAAATGTGCACCTACAGCCAAAGGGCATTTTCACAAACACTTGGCATGCAATCTAATAAACCTACAACCAAAGGGCATTTTCACAAACACTTGACATGCTATCTAATAAGCTGATTATGAGCAATTAAGATATGACATTACTCCTCTAATTCCACTTCCGTAAACTGAATTACATACAATGAACATTGAATGCATTAAGGAAAAAATTTATTAGAATTTTAAGAACCTGGAATGGAATCACAACTTGTATTTAATGCCTCAAAATGACTGCAGCTATGGCTGTAGATGAAAAACTTTAGGTGCCATTGTAGAAATGAACAATGAACCATAAAAAAAGTCTAACGTGGACTCCCGAATAATAATGCCACCCCTTTATGTCTCACACAGCTCCTTGAGAAACATGCGGCTACCTTAATTCAATGCTTAATGTAGGTCTGGGGTTGCGATTTATATTACTAGCCGAGTCTTTATCCTCTGCAAACTAGTTTTGAATTAAAACTAGGGAATCAAACCCCCAATCTCTTCATCTTTGAGCACAATCATGACCTTTGTATGAAGCCATAGCCAATGGCACAATTCGCTGGATAGTTTCATTAGTTCAAAGTGCAAAAGCACTTAGAAGAATTCACAATTCTTTAAGCTCAAAATCTAAAACCCTTGTTTCAACTTCTCCATACAAAAGCAAACAGCACAAGTCATGAATGAATTTATTTTTACCAATGATGCCTTTTATAATTCTCAATTGGAGATTGACTTAGTAGCTTCAAAGTCACACCTTGCATAACTTAAATCATAACTTAGCTTTTTTTAAAATATATTTTCTTTTGTTGCAATTGAAATGTAACGTTTAATTATATTCCCCTCTTTTTGATGCACACATTAAAATATAAAGTATACTTCATTAAACACTTATATCTCCCTTTTAAATAACAATTTATCACTTATTATAAAGTATACTTTTAAAACATTTAAAACTCCCCTTTTAAATAAAGTCCAAGTAATTTATCAATGATATGCACTTAATAATTAATTATTATTAAAGCATAACTTTAATAATAATTATAATGTTATAACTCCATCATTAATCATTATTTCTCAATTCTGATTGAACCTAAGAGTTAACTTTTGCATCCACTGTGCATCCAATTGCCTTACTAAAAATAGTAAGGGTCCATCTCCATCAACCCCTGACTTGCTATAATTAGTAAATTCTTGAATACCTGATGAATAAAGATGCCAAGGGTCATCACTGCAATTGAGGCTGGTCTAGGTGCCTTGCCAAATATAAAAATGTTGGATAGATGACTTACTATAAATAGTAAGTCCCTCAAATTAAGCCAACTGACAAAGGATTCAATCACTCTGCATACCAAGAGCCTGGGTGCCCCTGCTACATATAGCAATCCCTCAACAATGACTTACTATAAATAGTAAGTCTCTGAATAACTGCTCTAGTCAATGATACTGAATCTCAACACTATCACCAAGTTGTTTAGGCACCCTGCTAAAGATAGAAACCTTTACTTTCCCAAAATAGACACTATAAATAGTAAGTATGCCAATCTAACTCAAACAAAGAGCAATCCTGAACATCCCTGACCTATGGAGTAGAAATTGGCCTCAAGCTGTGCAAACTGGGACCCTCTGGATAGCTACATTAGCCTATGAGGGTTTGGAAATAGGCTAATCCTCTGAAAGTCAACACTCATGAAAAAGAAGACAATATAGTCCGCCCTTCTTGAAATTGCTTGTCTCCAAGCAATTTCAGAAACAAAAAATACATCAGTCCACTCGGATCCCAAGGGTAGAATCGTGTAATGTCCCTGTGATCACCAACTAGCTCCTATAACATCATCGCAAATCTAATTACCAGAACCTGCCAAACTAGGACGAATCCAATTATAGATGTCGCAGGATGACAAAGCTCATAGGGAAGCAATTCATAGGGAAGCAATTCGGTAGGATGACAAAGCTTGCTTTCCAAGACTGCGCAAGGTGAGCTGTCATAAACACTGTCCAACCCTTGTGCAACTAAACTGTGCATCTTAAAGTGGTCATGTACAAGAGGCTCAACGGAAAACCCATAGGCACTCCTCTTTGTGTAAACTCCTGAAATCTCTTGAGTGAGCCCTTTCTTAAATCGCAATGGACTAGAAGGGTCCCAAACTCTGAACTGAAGCCCTTAAAGAAGAACATCCTCAAATTTCTGTTTCTCAACTATGAACTTAACTTCACTGTACCCAAAGAGGTGAAGCCAATCAATGAGATCCGTTTGAACTGCAGTTGTAACCCTGTCATCACTCAGACCCCAAAGCACACTAAACTCACATCCACCTGTAGTGTCGAAATAAGAACATCCAAAGGCTTCTATAACGCTACCACTATCTCCACCCTCTATTTAGCTCCCATGGATGTGCCAACTCTGCAAGTAATCCAACTTGTAGTCACTAAACCCATCTACTACAGATGGAAAATACCCATCCCACAAAGGATGGTCTGACCTCGGAACCAATCCACATTGATGCATCATCAAATCCTCTGTGTGGATCCGAAAAGTAGTGATGGGTACTCCTCCCTATGCAGTTACGATAAAAAGCTCCCACGCCAGTCAAGCGCTGACTGTCGTAGTTTTGAATAGAACCTCTGTCATCTAACTCATTACCAACACCTACAGTGAATGTAACCACAAGAGAACCTGGTGCAACATGTGGTTCTCCGCTCCTCTCAATAGATGCACTCATCCCATCCAAAACTTGCTACACATGTATCTAAAATCGATGCAGCCACATCCGCACTACAACCTGTGGATATCAAATCATCACCAATTGCCACCGTGGATGACTGTACTATATTTGTAACTGGTGAAGATTGTGCCAACCTCAACTCCACGGAAAGTTCCTCAATCTGGGACTATGAATCATGAAGGGCCAACTCTGCTCTCTCCAATGAATCCATCGTCACTCCCAGCTCATGGGTGAGCTCATCTACCTCCTCTTCCCTCCCCTTCATGGCATCATAACAAGTGCAATCCCACTCGAGAAGATAATCCCTATCAACTAGTAATTTTAAGTAGTTGTGTTTCATTACTCCAATAGCTTCTTGAAGTGCATGAAACTCTATTAGGGAAAGGCCGCTATCATCGTGCTCAACCGTCATAGGAGTACCCCAACCAAATGTAGCCAACATCTGACGAGCAACATCAAAGTGCTCTATGGCTGTGGTTATCATGTTGTCATTAACCTTAAGTTGCCCAACCAAATCATGAGGGTTTTGAAACTCTTTGCTCCCATGCAAGCTCTCTGACACATAATCGGTGTTGTGAAATGAGGTCGTATCTTCATCGCTCACCTCATGAAAAGTAGCTTCATGTGCTCAATCATTAGCGCACACATCATCAACTAAGGTATGGCTGCTATGTACCTTAATGAATGGCTCATTTGGTAAAGTGGATGCTGTTGTTATAATAGTCTCCTTGCACACTCCCACTTCTAATGTAATTGCAAGTCCATCCGAAGAACGATCCCGAGAACTGTTATCAACAAATGAATTTTCTGCTTCATTCTCTAAGGTCTGATATGAAAAATCAGACTCACTATAGCATGAATTTTCATCATAAACTGCATCATTAGTACCCAAGTCTTGATTACTAACATCATCCAGATGTAAAATATCTATCAACTCATGCTGATGCAAACTCAACTCTCCGCTGTCATAAAAATCAGAATTGTTATAATGATTGTTAACAACTTTTGGAGCACTGAAAGTACCAACATTCTCCTCACAACTCACCTTCTTTTTGTTTTGTGATGCAGACCCCTTAAAAATGGTTGTCATATACTGTGCTAAACTGTCTATGGATGCCGGGTTTGGAAGCAATTCATCCATCCTTTTTTTTATTTTGCTTAATCATCTCCAAGTTTTTCATTATGACATTTGATTGCTTCTTGGAAATAATCATGCTATTCAACTGGTTTCCCTATTTAATCGATTTCTTGGATTGTTCCATAATTGAAATAACTGCAAGAGTGCTGGTCACTCAAAATTAAACGTGTGAGCTCAATGATTTCCATCCCCAACAGGATGACAGGAAACCGCTCTGATACCATTGTAAGAACCTTGCTGGTTCTACCCCAAATAAACACTAAATTGTTAGACCATTTTGATGTTTGACATTTTGTCAAACACTTTGCGTGAAACCTCTGTCTTGCTGGCTTTTAATCTTTAGATTGTTTTGACTTTCTTGGAATGGTTTCAATGAAGTTTAAATGGTTGCAAATGATTACCAAGATATCTAGGCAAAGAACTAAAATGCAAATGCAATCCCTTTTTGACCTTTTGAATGCAAACATATGATTTCTACATGCAAAATGTGCACCTACAGCCAAAGGGCATTTTCACAAACACTTGGCATGCAATCTAATAAACCTACAACCAAAGGGCATTTTCACAAACACTTGACATTCTATCTAATAAGCTGATTATGAGCAATTAAGATATGACATTACTCCTCTATTTCCACTTCCGTAAACTTAATTACGTACAATGAACAATGAATCCATTAAGGAAAAAATTTATTAGAATTTTAAGAACCTGGAATGGAATCACAACTTGTATTTGATGCCTCAAAATGACTGCAGCTATGGCTGTAGATGAAAAACTTTAGGTGCCATTGCAGAAATGAACAATGAACCAAAAAAAAAGTCTAACGTGGACTCTTGAACAATAATGTCACCCCTTTATGTCTCACGCAGCTCCTTGAGAAACATGCGGCTGCCGTAATTCAATGCTTAATGTAGGTCTGGGGCTGCGATCTGTATTACTAGCTGAGTGTTTATCCTCTGCAAACTAGTTTTGAATTAAAACTATGGAATCAAACCCCCAATCTTTTCATCGTTGAGCACAATCATGATCTCTGTATGAAGACATAGCCAATGGCACAATTCACTGGATAGTTTCACAAGTCAAACCCTTGTTTCAACTTCTTCTCCAAACAAAAGCAAAAAGCACAAGTCATGAATGAATTCATTTTCACCAATGATGCCTTTTATAATTCTCAATTGAAGATTAACTTGGTAGCTTCAAAGTCACACCTTGCATAACTTAAATCATAACTTAGCTTTTTTTAAAATATATTTGCTTTTGTTGCACTTGAAATATAACATTTATTTATATTCTTCTCCTTCTGATGCACACGTTAAAATATAAAGTGTACTTTATTATACACTTATATCTCCCTTTTAAATAACAATTTATCACTTATTATAAAGTATACTTTTAAAACTCCCCTTTTAAATAAAGTCCAAGTAATTTATCAATGATATGCACTTAATAATTAATTATTATTAAAGCATAACTTTAATGATAATTATAATGTTATAACTCCATCATTAATCATTATTTCTCAATTCTGATTGAACCTGAGAGTTAACCATTGTATCCACTGTGCATCCAACTGCCTTAGTCAAAATAGTAAGGGTCCATCTCCATCAACCCCTGACCTGCTATAATTAGTAAATCTCTGAATACTTGATCAACAAAGATGCCAAGTAATGCAGAGGTTACAGCAAGAAAGTGGAATGCCCTTCTACTACCTCCCACAACTCACCAACCAACCACAAAGGCTTAAGGGTAATCCCAAACTCTTTTGATGGTATAACACAACCAAACAAATGTATTTCTATCCCAACAAACTCCCTTTACAAAGTTACACACTCAATCAAACTTCAATGCCTTTTTGGCTTTAGGGACACTAGGCCTAAAACTAACTTATTGATAGAACTCTTCACCAGTGGACTTCCTGACCACTCCCAAGCATTTAGATGGTCCTCATATGACCTAAGGCCTCTGAAATAACACTTGGTTTATTCCCACCAAAACCGTACCATGGCAAACTAGACCTGCACGCACTTCTCCTTGTAGCCTTCTCAATAGAGGTTTTCTACTCTAACTTTTGCACAACTGAGTATCTTGATACAATCAGGGCATTTTCAGACACCCATTTGGAAGTTATTTAAGATCCCAAAGCCTTGCCCTCCAACTCCACTCCAGCACCACCTAACACCCACCTTGGACACAGACTTAATTGGCCTAATTAAGCTTGGTTTACAAAGCAAGTATGAGGTATAGGGTTCATGGAACTGGTACAGTGTTTCAGATATTCTTCTCCAACCCCAAATGACTCAAAACCACTTTTACTTCACTCACTTATCTATTCTATGCACTTCTTTACAACTTTCTTCTACTTTCTAGACTGAATCCTCTCAAAAATTCAGACTAGGGCCTGATGCATGAAGGCCTTGCCCTTCGAGCCAATGCATGAGCCTTTAGAATCCATTGATACATAGACCTAACTTGCATTTTCCAAATTCTTAGGTTAAACCCACGGCTAGAATGCAAGTTAGGCCTCCATTAGTGTTCAGGGCCCTAGAAAAGCTTGCTTCTTGGACTGTTTTGAAAAAAAATTGAAATAACTTTAACAAATGAAACTAAAACTTCTTCAAATCAATAACAATGTTCACTAACATGCAATACAATATTCCCACATTCAAATCATGACCCTGTAAGTCCATACACGCCCGTACAACTCAGAGAAATGGCTCAAAAACGGTTTGTATTCTTCATTTATGGCATTAGTATACAAAAAATCACTTTCTTACCATTATGGTTCGAAGTGATAAGCATATATAACCTTCAAAATGAAGGTATATCAATTGGAGAACCCATTTGACTCTTGGGTTTCCAATTCCAACCTTTCGAGCAATTTTAGAAAGTTGCAACAACTTTATTACATTTTTGAAATTTTGCAAAATATGCCATTTTATGAACTCGATAGAGTTTATGATTTCTTTTTGAGATCAAAACCTATCAACATGATTTTTAAAGTGAAAATAATCTAAAATCAACCTTTAAGACTCCATAAGCCTAACCTAGCAAATTATCACTAACTAGGTGAACCCCATGACCTAAGGTATCTTAGGCTTATAACATTGCCAAAAGATCCTTGATCACACATTAGGGATTCCAAACCAAAATTAGGATGATCTGTTTAGATCCATCCTATTTATTACAAACATAACAATGCAATTCATATTCCTACTAGTGGAGGGTGCCCTGCACCACCAAGGGTCATCACTGCAACTGAGGCCAGTCCAGGTGCCCTACCAAATATAGAAATTCTGGATAAATGACTTACTATAAATAGTAAGTCCCTCAAACTGAGCCAACTGAAGGAGTCAATCACTTTGTGTACCAAGAGCCTGGGTGCCCCAGTTAGATGTAGAAATCCCTCAACAATGACTTACTATAAATAGTAAGTCTCTGAATAACTACTCTAGTCAATGATATTGATTCTCAACACTGTCACCAAGCTGTTCAGGCGCCCTACTAAAGATAGAAACCTTGAATTTCCCAAAAAAGACACCTACTATAAATAGTATGTATGCCAATCTAACTCAAACAAAGAGCAATCCTGAATGTCTCTGACCTCTAGAGTAGGAATTGGCCTCTGGCTTTGTATACTGGGACCCTCTGAACAACTACATTAGCCTATGAGGGTCATGAAATAGGCTACTCTTGTGAAAGTCGACATGAACGAACAAGGGGACATTACAAAAATGTATCCAAAACATAAACCAAACATAATGCAATTGATCTCTCTTTCTCCTTTTAAGCACAATTTGGTGACTCTTCACATTCCCTTCTCTATTTCTTTATTTCCCTTTAAAATAGCCTTTTTCCCCCATTTAAATGAATAAAGTGCTCTTATAATAATAAAGTGACATATAATAATATGAACTTAAGTTCAATAGTCACTTTATTAATAAATCATTGGATCTTCAGGCATTAAAATTATTGATTAGATGGACTTGGATTACCATGTGTGATAACTCTTGGAAAGGTCTCGTCGAGATGCTCTCAGTCCACCATTGAAATTCCAAGAATATCGAGCTTCTCACTTATTATTAATAGTAAGTATTTGGAAACCCTGTGGAAACAAACTCTGATTGGCCTGAATTTGGAATTACGTGGGCCAATTCTCACTTTGATCCCTGCAAAGTCCTAGTTAGCCCACGAGACTAAGGCAAAATGGGCCAACGACACATCATAAACTAATGGCCTAGAAAAGGGGACATTACAGTCCTCCCTTCCCAGAGATTGCTTGGCCCCAAGCAATCTGCATGTGCCTGCTGAAATCAAATATCTGGATCCTATATTCGCCTCAAGAATGATGGTCTGCTCATTTGTTGTGCTACACTAGTATAAACATTTCCAACCCTGGAGATGTTGAGCAACTCATCATGAAATAATGCACCAATAAATTGAATACTAGGATCCCAAATTACTCCACGTGCATAATCAGTCGAGTCAACCAGCCATGTGCTGCTTTCATGTATTAAAGCATCCTCAATCTAATTGAGAACCTCATTCCAGCTGAAATCATGTAAACCTCTAATGTCAAATGATGCTGGGAGCTCAACATTATGCCAGCTAGCTCCTTGTAACATAACTATGCATGAGAATGTTCCTCCCGGGCCCCACAAACAAAAGGGCCATCCACCTTTCCAACTATCTGTAATATCCTATCAATCCATACCAATTATAGGTGGAATGTCCAAAACGTCCAACTTCCACAACACCGCCTCTCTAACATGTATCCAAAATCAGTGGTTGTACTGGAGAAGCAAACTGGCAATCTTGCAGGACATGGATTCCTCCTCCATGACGAGAAGCGTACCAAACCAATCATTCATCCCACACCTATGCATCAGTCGGAATAGGAAGTCCTCACTAGGTGGGCTGAATGGAAAACAAAATGCATCCTACATAATGTAACCATAATGTGATGCACTGATCGACTGCTCTGGGAATCTTGAATCAGCACTAGGATCTCATAACTGTTTCTTTGTAACAGGCGTCACACAATGCAAATCATCATGGTCAACCTTTGTGATAGTAGAGCTACTAAAGGTACTAGATAAATCGTTACGACAATGTGGTTGAGTCTCAACTGCGTGAAGAAGAGAACGAATCAAGGGATACTCATCGGCATTATCTTTTGTCCTTATGTACTCCTTGGACATACTGATATCCTAGTGTCTATCCAAGGCTGATTTGTAATCAGCATTATGTCCATCTGACAAATGTGACAAGGCAGACACCTCCTGGTTGCAATCAGCACCAATCTGAGAAGTACTCTTCTCCAAGATCAAGAGTTGGGGACTCCTGGTCAACGTCAAGAGGTGTTCCCTCATCCAACTCAAATTGTGAATTTTCGAATGTCCAATCAATGCTCATCTCAAAGAGTGAGTTGTCAATCAGCTCCATATTATCCTTGTGCTGCATTCAATCAGTCTGCTCTTTAGAATAATTGGTCTCATGTTTGATTCTCAATTCTTGAGTGTCAACCTCATGCATAATCAAAGGATTACCATCATAATTTTTGATGAAGTCATTTTCCTCATGCCTTTCCTTAATTGCTGCTACAAAATCAGATTGGGGGCAACCTGAATTTTCAATTTGCACCTCATACTCTTGAGTGTCTGTAATGCCTTGTTCTGTTTTTTCTTCATGTGTAAGAGTTGTCTCATATCTTTGTGTTATTATAGGAGCAATACTGACAATTTCACAAGTTACAGTGCCTTCTTCATGAAGAAATAATAGATCAACATGATGATCACATATGGATTCATCAAAGGAGCCTATCTCCACATGGGGTCTATCAATAATAATCTCTACATCACCAACCGAGAGCTTAGAATACGTCTCACCTGAAGCAATGTGTTCTTCTTCCTTTCCAAGAGTGTTGTCAATATCTTCATTTGCCTCAAACTCTTTGTTGGAGTGATTTGAATGCCAAGTTAAGGATGCTGCTATGTCATGATGGGAATCAACTAACATACTAGAAAATACACCGTGATCATGTAAGGGATTCATTCCTTTATGATCCATACCTATCTCGTGTTCTACATCGAGGGAAGTCATGCTTCTCTCTCCTTTAGTATCCTTTTGTGAAACTTCTCTCAAAGATGATGGAGCCTCGTGTGAGTCTCCCCAGTGCTATCATTTTGTTCTTGTGAGCTGAATCTACATGTTTATACAAGTCTTCATGAAGATTTTTGCATACTTCCTTTGTATTTCCTTTTCTCTTAAGCTGTTGATTTGAATCTGTAGCTTCGGAATCATCATTTTTTAGAACACCCATAAATTGTGCAAAGGAAAGATGGTCAAGTATCTTCCGAGGAATAGTGCAATACTTATGGTGGCTGCTCATAATTGCATCATTCCTTGTCATGGTATGAGGTCTCTTACTTGCACCCATAGATGAAGATGAAACCTTAGGGGTTCCAAATTTCTTGGAAAGTGTGTCACTTAAATGCTGCAATTCACGATTGATTTTTTGTTGTGTTTGCCCCGGGTCTTTCCTTGCTTGTGTATTGCTAAATAATCCTGCCATTATGACCTATCCTGCTGATCAAGCTAAGGACCAATTCCAACTATGATAACCCTGGCCAAAACTGCTTTATGATGCTCTATTTGTACCAATTTTTGCAATACCCACTAGATTCTTGTCTTCTAATCATGTGATCATTTTGTCAAACAGTTTGCATAAGTGTTCTGAGAAATGTTACAGTGTTAGAATTCAGGCTTATTAGATGATCCCCTGTAGCTTCTCTCACAGAACTCACCGAAATCAGTCCACCTTTATCTTTCAGCAATAGCATGAGTAGAATTTGGAAACTGCAAATTCATGTCCCTTTTAATCTGTAAATGCCACAGGATGTTGGAATCATTTGCCGTTGCACCAAAAGCTCAAACTGTTAATGCTCGATACAAATGCCAGATTTAACCTGATCCACGAGAGGGGGTTAAGCCATGTCACGAATCTCCAAGGAGGTGCTGACCACCAAGTCAACAATCTCCCCCTCAACACCGACTGAGCCTTTAGCACCCACTGAAGGGAGACTCAAACCCGTGACCCAAGGCTCTGATACCAATTGTTGGAATCATTTGCCGTTGCACCAAAAGCTCGGACTATCAATGCCCGATACAAATGTCAGATTTAACCCGATCCACGGGAGGCGGTTAAGCCATGTCACAAATCTCCAAGGAGGTGCTGACCACCAAGTCAACACAGGAAACCACATGATAGTCCAAAGGGCACAATGAATGTTCACACCTTTCAAACTGATCACTTAATTCCACACATCTCTTATATGCTCCAAAACACCCGTTACAACTTGGAATGAGCTCTCAGCTAGTATTTTGCGATAGTTTGATACCAATAGTCAATTTACCAAAGTGCTCGTCACTTGAAATGCACTCTTTTCCTTCTCAATCTGCAACAGTTCTCACTTCCCGGAAAAAGTGTATGAAAGCTAGGATGAGTATGGCAGGTTTGGACTGCCTATAGATGCTCATGTCCACTCTCAGTCCGTTGTTTGATCAGGAACGTATGTATTGGGGGGGGGGGGGAGCTTGCATGTTACAAAACAAATCACAAATGTTCCCAGCTGTAGAAATGCTGTAGATTTAAGATGATGCCATCCCGACCAACAACAACCAAGTTAAAGCAGTTTGTGAATGAACTTTCACTAGCAATATCAAGGAATAGCCATGTCTCTAATTCCTTTCTTATTTTCCCCAAATAGTAAAGTTATATGCCCAGCTTGAGAATGTCTTACAGGCACCAACACTTTGCTATTGGACTATGTGTGTAGGTGAATGCTAGAGTGACCTCAGATAATGGTTTATACTAAAACTCCCATCACAGTCTACTGTAAATGTCATGCTAGAGATGAACCTTGACTTGCATATGAATGTTTGCTGCATCCAAAATGCCCATGTGTTGATGAATGGAGGCGTTCTTTATGAATTAGTACCATATGTTATTAAACCCGTCTAGTAGAATAAAATCTCACTCTCAACTCTTTTTGAAAAACAACCAAGTATTATTCCCTCGTCGACTCCAAAAATGGAATTCATTAGCAAAGTCCTTATCTGTCTGTTGATCTGTTGTTCTTTTTTTTTTTTTCAAATATTCTTTCCCAACCTTAATTCTCAACTGTGTACTTCACAACAAAGTTTCCAGGTGATATCGATGGAATAAATCTTTTGGTGAACTTGGGCATGTCGCACAAATATTGACATTGCCACTTGAAGATTCAAACACTTTCCATAGCCTGCGATACAAGTTGCAATTAGCACCAATGTGGACCATATGAATTACCACGTTATAACTTTTCCAACATTTATCTCCAAACTTTACTCTTTTCAGCAAGAACGAATTCTGTGGGAGTTTGTGCATTCACAACACCATGGAAAAGTCTGGAACTTTCACCAAAGGCAGCCCGATGAAATATTCAGATGGAACTGAACTGGGAGCCAGACGTTGCTGAAGTCACTATGATTGCGGTCACTACCTTCTTCCCTCACGGGTTTCCTATGTCTGGTGGCTTGTACCAAATGCTATTACTGCAGTAAAAGCTCCGCCAATAAGAATGCCCAATAACAAAAAATTATGCCCGACACTATAGTCGTTTCCAAGGCATTATAATATTTCTCTTTGTTAATGAAATAATGCTTACAGAAAACCTTAGATGGAAATAACAGCAAAGAATACTTGGCAAATACTAAGCTCGAAGCCGAAACATAAGCTTGCCCCAAACATAGTCTCAAATCTTCATAAAATATGGGCCCGATGAAATATTGAAATGAAGACTGAAGTGCTGTTTAATATAAATTTGATTTTTAATTCCCACGATGGCAACAAGGAGTCGAACCCACTATTTCTTATAAAATCTTTGGCTCACCAAACTGCAATATTAAACTTCAATATTTTCGGCTCCAGTAATGCTGACGGCAGAAATTAGAAAAAAATAAATCAAACTTCAATATTTGGGCTTATAATGCCAGGATGAGTCAGCTTTGTAAAAACTTATAATTATTCTGTCGGCCATACCATAGTAGGATAGGAACCCTATAAAATTATTTATTTTAATATTTGATACAGAAGGTGTTATAATGATTGGGCCCACTACAATGTTATGATAACCTTAAATTATTTCCCACGGCACACAATCAACTTCAAGCCACAATAAAAATCGCTGCTGATGATTAATTTTTTCCAGCTATGGCTTTATTCAACGCAAAGTCTTGTTAAATAATTTGACATTAATTTTTGCCCGATGAACTTCTACACGAAGGATATTCATGCGTTCACGACAAAACCAAATATTTGACTTGGCACTACTAGTGTTTATAATGCGATCCTGCTATCTCAACTTTAGCACCTAGATACATACATGACACAACTCAATCTCTTCATTTACAACACAAGTATGAATTGTTATTCATGAAACCTTCCTCAAATTTTCTCTAATAAAACTTCATAGGTTGGTAGGTAAACCAGCTCTGATACCACTGTAATATCCCCAATGGATATTTTCCCCAAAATTTTAGCACACAAATTTAAACAACAGATTTTGCATGCAATTGATTTTCAATTCATTCACAAATTCCAAATACTCAGCTGAAATATAAATTTTGAATATATTATTGCATTTCACTCCTCCAGCTGAACAATAACAAGATCCAATCGTAAACACATGAACTACAAACATATTGGATAATAAGAAATAAAGATTTTAAGCACAAGTGAGATACCCGTGTGATATCTCCAGCAGACAATGGGTTTCTGTCCACGACTTCCAAGCTTGAGGGTTTCCGTCCTCAAACTGGTTGAAAGCTGAAACTTCTAGAATTCTCCAAGAGAGAAATGTATTCCAAAACATAAACCAAGCATAATGCAAATGAGCTCTCTTTCTTCTTTTAAGCACTAGCTGGTGACTCTTCACATTCCCTTCTCTGTTTCTTTATTTCCCTTTAAAACAACCTTTTTTCCCCATTTAAATGAATAAAGTGCTCTTATAATAATAAAGTGACATATAATAATATGAACTTAAGTTTAATAGTCACTTTATTAATAAATCATTGAATATTCAGGTATTAAAATTACTGATCAAATGGACTTGGATTATCTTGTGTGCTAGCTAATTGGAAAGGTCTCAACAAGATGCTCCCAGTCCAACACTGAAATGCCAAGAATAATGAGCTTTGCTAACTTACTATAAATAGTACGTATCTTGCAACCCTGGTGAAACAACTCTGATTGGCTTGAAACTGGAATTATCAGGGCCAATTCTCACTCCGATCCTTGCAAAGTCTTGGTTAGCCCACGGGACTAAGGCAAAATGGGCTAACGACACATCATAAATTAATGGGCTAGGAAAGGGTGCATTACAAAAGAGCACTTTTGCACTTCTAGTTTTCATATTGTATGAGCACTCTTTGGTAGAGTGTCCCAATACTTGACAAATGTCATAAAATGCCTTTTTTTGACATGTGCCTTTCCTATTAACTTTTTCTTTGCAGTTTGCGCACTACAATTCCCCTTCACTTTTTCTACCACTCCCCTTCATGGCCTTAATTTTTTCATCATCCAGTGCATGTCCTTTTGTAATTTTTGCGTCTTTTTACTTGCTTCCTCTGACAGTCCCAACCAGTGCTGAGAGGGGAGGGGTTAATCAACACCTATAAAACATCTAAATAAATCTGATGAAGTATACTTATAACTGTAAGCTAAACAGATTCAAGCATAAAATAACATCAAGCAATTAATCACACAGTGACACCAGATTTATCACGTGGAAACCCAATTTGGGTGAAAACCATGGTGTGAGGAGACCTCACAAATTCTGCACTCTTCTGAAGTGCGCCTTGTTAGGAGCCGTCCCTGTTAAAAGATTACAATGCTTTATTAGATGCGACCCGGTTAAGGGATTTGTTACAATAAGGATGGTTAGTGCCTGCCTTGTTAGAGGATTTAGAACACTTTACAAGATTTCACCTGGGTAAGGGATTTGATACAAAGGACCTGTTAGAGTCCACCCAAATATTGGGATTTAACTATTGTAGTTGTTAGAAAACAATAGAGGGATTGACCTTTTACAAATGGTTTTGCTTAGCCTGATAAGATTTCTATTATTCTCAACTGAGAAGCATCACCGGTCGCTGCAGGTGTGTCCTCTATTACTGTTGTGCTTCTCTACACACTCTTCTCTCTCTTCTATTTTCTATTTACCCTAGCTTCTTCAGCATACAAGTTCACTCTTTTCTTTGACAAAATAAAGGCAACCTATATTCTCAACAGGCAGAAGAATATATATAGTTCTTGCCCTAATTGCGCCTCTCATGCATGACCTAATTTCAGATCCCTTTCGGATACATAACTTGGTGGAGTATTAGTTCACTGAGGAAACATCCGATGCATGCTCTTGCTTTATCTGCTTTATGAAGAAAACAATAGATGCGTGTCAAGCACCTTTCCTTCACAAGAGATAACTCATTGTTTTAAAGCCACATACTTAAGCTTTAAAACCTTTAAACGCGCCTCAAACTGATCACCATGTTAACTCAAAGTCATCCGGATGTAGTGTAGTAAATCTCGGTCAAAGAGTTGGTTTAAACAGATTGTTGACTATGACTTCCCCAGTTCTTCATATCATACCGAAGTGTTCACTTGATCGGTTGAGATCCTCATGTTGTGAACAGGTAAGAACTTTGACTTGTGACTTTTCCTTCCTTTGCTTACCGGTTGCACCTTTTCCTCGGTTGTGTTGTTGACACCGGTTGTATCCTGGTCCTCGGTTGAGTCCTTTCCTTGGCTGTATCCTTTACTCAGTTGCTGATGCACTTTGCTTAGTGACCGGTTGCTCTTGATGAGCAGATATAGTCTTTTCTTCCTTGCATAGTGTTACCGGTTGCCAAAGCAGCCTCTTTACATACAGATCTCCTTAGATCTTTAGACCTTAGATTGAGATTACAAAACATTTCTTTTTTCTTTCCTCTTTTGCCAATCAATGACAATACTTAATTGCCATGTACCGGTAGTAGGCTTACCGGTTACCATTTCTTAATGCCAACAATGTCCCCCTTTGGGATTGATGGCAAAACCTTAATGGGCAATCATATCACCTATCCTATGTACTTGTATCTTTGTGTTACTGCCACTGCCGGTTATCTACCGGTTTATTGCCAAACTCTCCCCCTTTTGACAATAATGCCAAAGGCTAGTCATAAAGACTACCTTTGTCTAATCTGCTCCCCCTACGAGAAGCAGTCCTTTTCATCAGTCCAGAAAAGATGAGGTGAAACCCTCTGTTGAAGCATAATGAACGAATGATCACCTTTGCTAGTTTACTGATGATCAGGAAGGGGTATCACCCCTAGTTTACCTCTGAGATACTCAAAAGTACTCTTCGGTAGTGGCTCTGAATATTCATCAACTTTTACATTGATGCTTTCAATTATTTTTCCCGATCTCTTGTTTAGACACCGGTAGGCTTTGCTTTTGGTAGAGTAACCCAAAAATGTTCCTTCATCACTCTTGGGATCAAACTTCCTAGAGTACATATCTCTTTTGATGTAACATTTACTACCAAAGATTCTGAAGTAACCTACACTAGGAATATGATTGAACCATAGTTCATAGGGGGTCTTAGCGGTTCCTTTCTTTACTTGAACTCGGTTCAGTGTGTAGACAACAGTGCTGATAGCTTCTCTCCAGAAGTGATCAGGAAGATCGTTATGAATCAATAGGGTTCTTGCACAGTCAATTAGTGTCCTGTTTCTTCTTTCTGCTACTCCATTTTGCTGAGGAGTCCTAGGTGTAGATAACTGCCTTTTTATGCCATGCTCCTCACAGTAGTGAGTGAACTCTTGAGAAGTGTATTCGCCTCCTCTGTCTGATCTTAGACACTTCAAGCTTTTACCGGTCTCCTTCTCCACTCTAGCCTTGTATATTTTAAACATGTGAAATGCCTCTGATTTCTCTCTGAGAAAGAGTCCACATCATTCTTGAAAAGTCATCTACAAAGAGCATGAAGTACTGGTTTCCGTAGTAGCTCTTTGTTCTCATCGGTCCACACAAATCTGTGTGCACACGATCTAGAACATTTTTAGCAGAGAAAGATTTACTATTGAAACTTGTGCCTGTCAGTTTTCCTAACTGACAATTTTTACAAACGCCTCTGATGGGTTTTGTAATCTTAGGGAGTCCTCTAACTGATTTCTTTTTGCTCATTTTGACAATACTATCAAAGTTTATGTGGCAGAGTCTTTTGTACCACAACCAGCTATTGTTGTCTTTGGATACAAGGAAAATTTTGCTTGATTCTCCTTTGACTGAAGCTATGAGATAGGCTCCTTCCATTGAGTCTAGGTAGAACAGATTCCCTTTGCTTTGTCTACCGGTTGCAATATGAGCTCCGAATTGATTCTTGACTACACAGGAACCTTGTCTGAATTCCAACAGGAATCCTTTGTTGTTCAGTTGTGCAACACTCATTAAATTTTACTTGAGTCCTTCAACCCAGTACACATCTTCATAGACAACATCATTGCCGAGTGTAATAGAACCTTTCCCTTTGATGGCACAGGGAGCATTATTCCCAAAGGTTATTGATCCGCTGTCATTGAGCTCCAAGCTGATAAACTTGTTCTTATCACCGGTCATGTGGTGAGTGCATTCACTGTCAATGATCCAATCCTCTTTTATTGCAACAAATGCAATTTCTGGATCCTCAGAGTCCATTGTTTGTGACTCCTTTTGCAAGGTAACACTCCTTTTCTTTACTCTTGAACCGGTTGCTCTTATCTTTATTATCATTATCAGGACATCTTGAAGCAATATGTCCTATCTTATTGCAAGAGAAGCATTGCAGAGGAAGCTTTCCTTTTTACTTCCCTTTCGCTCTGGGAAATCTCCTAGTGATGAGTGCTTCAAACTCATCTTGCTCCATCTCTTTTGAGAGCAGATTCTCAACAAGGTTACCATTCTTACCGGTAGAGCAATTACCAATTTCTCTTCCCTCTTTGGTGGAAGAGATATTGACAGAAGACTTAAAAGCTGCTTCTTGAATGGGTAAGCTATTATCAAAGTTACTCAATTCAAATGCAATTAACTTACCGATTAGGGAGTCTAGAGTGACTTGATATGTGGTCACCAATCTGAGCTCTTGAATAGTCGAGATCTTGATGACATATTGAGGTCAGAGCGTTCTCAGTATTTTGCTAACCACCTCCTCTTCACTGAGCTTTCCTCCAGTGCTTTTGATGGAGTTGATCACTTCTTTGATTTGGTTGCTGTATTGCTCAATGTCTTCTCCTTCATTCATCCTTATGTCATCATACTTTCCTCTAAGGCTTTCAACCTTGGCTCTTTGAACATTTGGGTCCCCTCCATATACCAGTTGTAGCTTAGCCCACATCTTGTAAGCATAATCTAGATTCTGAATCTCAGCATAGACATGATCAGGTAATATGCTAGCTATCATATCCATAGCAGCCGTGTGCTCAGTTTTGATCTTCAATTGATCAGGTGTTAGGGTGCTAGCGGGTTCATTGTAATCAGTGGTTACATAAGTCCAGTATTGATCTCCAGTGGTCTTCATGTATAGCTTCATTCTGCCGCACCACAGAGTAAAGTTTTCCTTTGAAAACTTTGGCCCTTCCTTTCTCATCATCTTGAATTTTTCTTTATGTAGTTAAATAGTAAAGAAAATAAACTAGGGCTCTGATACCAATTGACAGTCCCAACCGGTGCTGAGAGGGGAAAGGGGAATCAACACCTATAAAATTTCTTCTAAATAAATCTGATGAAGTATACTTATGACTGTAAGCTAAACAGATTCAAGCATAAAATAACATCAAGCAATTAATCACACAGTGACACCAGATTTATCACGTGGAAACCCAATTTGGGTGAAAACCACGGTGTGAGGAGACCTCACAAATTTTGCACTCTTCTAAAGTGCGCTAGGAGCCTTCCCTGTTAAAGGATTACAGCACACTATTAGATTTGACCTGGTTAAGGGATTAGTTAGAATAAGACCGGTTAGTGCCTGCCTTGTTAGAGGACTTAGAACACCTTACAAGATGTCACCCGGTTAAGGGATTTGATACAAGGGATTTGTTAGAGTCCACCCAAATATTGGGATTTAACTATTGTAGTTATTAGAAACAATAAAGGGATTGACCTTTTACAAATGGGTTTGCTTAGCCTGATAAGATCTCTATTATGCTCAATTGAGAAGCATCACCGGTCATCGCATGTGTATCCTCCTTTACTGTTGTGCTTCTCTGCACACTCTTCTCTCTCTTCTTTTATTTTCTATTTACCCTAGCTTCTTCAGTGTATAGGTTCACTCTTTTCTTCGGCAGAATGAAGGCAACCTATATTCTCAACACGCAGAAGAATATATGGAGTTCTTGCCCTAATTGCGCCTCTCATGGATGACCTAATTTCGGATCCCTTTCGGATTCATAACTCGGTGGAGTATTAGTTCACTGAGGAAATATCCGATGCATGCTCTTGCTTTATCTTCTTTATGAAGAAAAAAATAGATGTTGCAAGCACCTTTCCTTCACAAGAGATAACTCATTGTTTTAAAGCCACATACTTCGGCTTTAAAACCTTTAAATGTGCCTCGAACCGATCACCATGTTAACTCAAAGTCATCCGGATTTAGTGCAGTAAATCCCGGTCAAGGAGTTGGTTTAAATGGATTGCTAACTATGACTTCCTCGGTTCTTCGTATCATACTGAAGTCTTCACTTGATTGGTTGAGATCCTCATGTTGTGAACAGGAAAGAACTTTGACCTATCACTTTTCCTTCCTTTGCTTACCGGTTGCACCTTTTCCTCGGTTGCGTTGTTGACACCGGTTGTATCCTGGTCCTCGGTTGAGTCCTTTCCTTGGCTGTATCCTTTACTCGGTTGCTGATGCACTTTGCTTAGTGACTGGTTGCTCTTAATGAGCAGATATAGTCTTTTCTTCCTTGCATAGTTTCACCAATTGCCAAAGTAGCCTCTTTACATACAGATCTCCTTAGATCTTTAGACCTTAGATTGAGATTACAAAACATCTCTTTTCTCTTTCCTCTTTTGCCAATCAATGACAATACTTAATTGCCATGTACCTGTAGCAGGCTTACCGGTTACCATCTCTTAATGCCAACATCCTCATCACTGCTACTCCCTTCTGTAGAGTCATCATCATCTGACCAATTCTCCTTTTTCCGCGATGTGTTGTCCTGGCTTTTTATATCCATGGCGTTATTGTAAGCACCCTCCTATGACGTTTGGGTGACAACTTTCATCTTCTTCTCAAGGAGGATTTTAATCCGTCCACAAATCAACGTTTCTTCAGTCCATCCGTCGGTTGATTGTCCATTTTCCCGAGCAGCTCCTTGAGCCGCCGATTGTATGTTCTCACACGTTCACACTTGCTCTAATTCGTGTTGTAGATCTTTGCTACAATCTCGTTATCATCTTGAAGTAGTTTGAACTCTGCCTAGAACATGTTTTTTAAGTTACACCACGTTCCCACCTTGGTTTTGTCTACCTCAGAGAACCAGTGTATTGCCACCTTCTGTAGTGTTGCGGGAAATTGTACCGTCCACTCATCTTGGTTGGTCTACCCATTGGCCTACTAGATTGTTTAGCATGTCTTGCAATGCTGCATGGGATCCTCCGTTCCATCCCCGTGAACTTCAATAGCTTCGAATTTTTTGACATTGTGGTGGCTCCTTGCGAGCCACTCTGTTTATTTGGTTTGATTGGAATTTCTCCCAAGTTCAATGTACTGGCACGAGACAATCATTTTGACTACGACGTCTTGGTGTCCTCTCGACACTCCCAGGTGTGCCCGTATCCTCTATGCGTCTGTCTTCGGCATGCTCCGCAGTCTGTGTCCTTCCGACCTCCGATATCCTTGACTCCCTTCAGTACAGGGTGTCTGGTTCTTCTCCTTGAAAGTCCCTACTTCCTTGTGGTGTGAGGGTTAGGTGTCCCAGACGATGTCGAGTATTTTCGATCAATTCAGATACTTTGCCACCTTTAGCCAATCCCCCACTTGTATACCCTCTGGCACTCTGGTCCACTTTATAACCTTCATCACTCTCTTTGTTCCCTTCAGGTAACCCCTCTGTATTCCCGTAGTTCCCTCCAGTTAATTCTTCTACAATTCTCCGTAGCTGACATCTTTGCTTGGCTTGCTCTTCCAACCTTAGTTCTCTTTGGAGAGCTTCATACTTGTCCTCTTGTCCCTTCAGAATATGCTTCTGATCTTTGTTCAAAGTCAGTGGCATCAATTACTTCCTTTGAATGGATTGAGGATGTGTTGCCATTAATGGCTCTTGTCACGCTCCTCTTCTCTTCCGGTCTTCTCCTTTTACTTCTATAATAAATGTTGACGGTGATCCTCTCGGTTTTCCTTTTCTCGCAGGTTGGGAGGGCAATGAAATGTTGTGCCAAAAGCCTTGGTAAGTAGCACATAAAACAATCCACTGCTGGACTTATCCAAGTGTATGTTAGACCACACTCTCCAGAACTTCTTTGCGTTGCTCCTCCGTTTGGATGTAAGTCCCGATGGATGCCTTCAATATATTTGCACAATCCTCTGTTAGTGGTCTTCCTTTTCGGATTCTTTGTTATTGGTGAATTGTTCGCTTGCTGGCTGATCCATTATAGGGTTCTTGGCATGTCATACGTCTACCGTCCCCTCGGGTAGCTCATTCTCCTAGATATGTTTAGGTAACGACACCAAATGCTTGTCCCATAGGGTAATGTTCATAGCAGAATTTAAGTAAAATGTAACAATACACATATGCACAATGTATATAGAACTCACAGATATATATTCATCGATCACAGAATTACAATTTATCTCCAAAACAACCGCAACAATATTACCATACCACATTCGAACATCTCTTGAAGATAAGTAGAATGCTATATATAAGGGTGTCGACTAGTTGCGAGTGCCAACTATTGGCAACCCTCGACCAACTACCGACCCTTTGACAACAACTAACAACTACTAATTATCCCGACAACATGGACAAGACAGACATTAACAAAATGAGAGCCCAAAAAGAAAATATACACCTCCCAATTCAAGACACAAAATGCCCACATTCTCTCAAATCAAGCAACTAGAAAGGATTGAACCTTCATTCACACAACTACAAAAGCAACTTAAGCAAGATTGATTAATGGGGAGTTACAAACTGAAATGTCATTAAAGGAATATCTAGAATTAAGAATGAAATATTTACCAAAAAAGGATGAAAAGGGGAATTTAGAATTACATAAAAAAAGAGATAGTAAAAATCCCCGACTTCAACAAATCAACAAAGGTTGCAGCTAGGATGCAAGAAATCGATACATGCCCCCAACTAAAGGCAATAACTGAAAGAGAGTCTATTAGCTCTCTACTCTCCAAAAATAAGTAAATAACCTGGCTCCTTAAGGAGGACAACCTCACATCGTCACAAGGATCATGCACACAAGATGTCAACAATCATGATAAACCAAAGGTTGGGTCTATAGGAAATCGAATATTCTTCTTACCTCCTAAAAGAATCTTAACAACTGCATTTAACGAACAAATGAGGAAGGAAGATAACAAGGAGGGACATCTTGAGAAAGCATCATGCCACATAAGGCTTTAAGGTAATAAGAGAAAACTCGACAAGGAAACAAAGTTTGGAGGCCAGGATAAATTTTGACTCACCCATAATCCCTTGTTTGACATCAAAATGGACAAAGTCTATGGTAACCCACTCTTTGAAGTAAATGAAGGTGTCAGTTTAAAATCGCATCATGATGATGAAGACATTGTAAGAGTAAATAGTGATTCCGAGCAAAAAAGTAAACTGCCTTCAAAAACAAGCAAGGAAGGTTCCTAGCTACTTTGAATGGATATACTCAAAACACCTTTCAAGTCAAAGGCAATTTTGGAGGAAAGAACATAAATATTCTATTGGATAGTGGTTCAGCCCATAATTTTATCTACCATATCTTGGTTACAACCCTTAGGATACAAAGTTATGAGCAAGAGGATATTGAGATCACACTAGCTAATGGATCAACCATGAACTGCAACACTCTAACCCCCAAACTTGCAATCACCATTAGAGATTACACCTATATAGATCACTTCAATATCATTTAAATCGGGATTATTGATATGATTCTCGGAGTTCAATGGATGAAACAAATTGACAGTTTCAAACAAGACTTCCAGTAGCAGACTTTCAAATTCAAAGTACAGGGGCAAAAATACATCTTACGGGGATCATTAAACAATGATCCTCCAAACAATCACTGTCAATCTGTGGTAAAAAGGAGAATTTGACCATTTTCATCCTTTGTCAACCTCATAACTAAAGCAGTGTCCTATGCTTTCACCCAGCTCAAAGAAAGCATAGTAAGGCAGAGAAACAACCACTTACATAGGAAAAATAGGCCACATCAATCAGCAGTTGAAGTCTTCAAGAAAAAAGATGGAGTTAGATACTGCCTCAATTACAAAAGTATCCAACAAGGGAATTATGATCAGATACCTGTGAGCAAGCATTTTAAAGGAGGGGAGACTGTGATGTTCCTAATTTTAAACTACTTGCATTCTTCATAAACAAGTATAGATTATGACAAGGGTTGGTAGACCTTTTCTCTTGTACATTAGTTATATAATATTATTTAGAAATAAGTTAACTATAGCTAGGTTCATGATTATACGATGATTCATGCGCTTGGTCCATCATCATGACATCGATACTCCATGCAGCTAGTATTGTTATGATATTATCTAAAAGTGATTAATCATTTGATCACTCTTAAACGGTACCACAACCATGCTGACTTAATGAAGAACCAGCGATATGATGGTCGGCTAGGCCCACCCATCATCATGTAATCAGCATTCATGATTGCATAAGAATTCATAAAGTTGCATTCATATTCCATTTATTTCACATGTTTCATGCCATTCATACATGCCCATATCCCCCAATAACTTACAGCTATTCATACTTCCACACTTCCATTCCATCATTTACACATCGCATCATAATGCACAATCATGCATATCTCAGATGTATTTCATATCCACATCCACATTTGCATTTTCACCCCAGCTGATCAGCCGTAGAATTAATTAGATTATGTCAATAATTTGAGTCTCTATCGACCAAGTAAATCAATGGCTGGAATATCTTTAATCAACTAAGTTAAGTTGATTAGTATAATAACCTAATCAAGGACATGAAGAGATATGCTTTGTATAACAAAGCGATATGTTTACGCGAGGAGGAATGATTTGGAAGAGACACATCTCTTCAATAATCTAAAGGTCTAACCCATTCGATCTTACAAGATATAAGATTGAGTTCGAACTCACTCCATTAGGCATCATTAAATACTTTTTATTATATTTTATTTATCCTTTACGGATTTGCTCTGCTTAGAGCGCATTGCCTTATGACATCCCTAGTGCAAGATAAAGCCTTATTGAGAGACGACATCTACATAGTACATATATATATATTGATTATATCAGACACAAACATCGTTGTTATTGCAAGGACATAGTTACAGATCAGAGACGGGAACCATATTTCTGTAGTGATATCACTTTTAGACTTTGTATATATTTAAGTGCTATCAGAAACAACAATGTATATATATACATCTAACAATTATTTGCACAATTGTTTATCACTTCAAGTGATAAAAAATAGTTGTCATTGTATGTACCACAGATGCATATCAAACATTACAATTTCACCATTTTTTATCAGATATTGCAAATATAAGATATTGTCATTTGCATCAAATATATTTTTACAATTGCATTAATCTTTCATTGACTTCCATTATCTACATCAATTCATACGTTGTTAACATAGTAAGAAAAGAAAATCACAGTGATCGTTGTTGCAAACCCAAAAAGGGGACATTACAAATTCAAATGAGAATAATCACCAATTGTCAGTGTGGAGAAGTTGGAGATAGTGCTGGCCAGATTCATTGCACTTAGGGAAAGGAATCGTGCGTAGGAGAAAAAGAGCATTAATGACTTAGTGGGAATCTTGCCTCATTAATGGGTCAAATTTGACCATTTCTCCACTAGTGAGTGGCCTTCTAATTAGTCCATGTGGATCCACTCATTCATTGTAGATTCTCTTTCCATTCCCTAACCCTAATTAGGGCTGAGGTAGCAAGATCTGGGCCTTTGGTTTCATTTCAATCTTGGCCAGCCATTATAATCTGAGCACTATATAAAGGACTCACTTCTCATTTGTAAAGGATGGAATGTTTGAGATTGTGGTAAAGAGCTACCAAGATAATAAGCTTTTTACTCTAGTTTGGTGATAACTTGATGTGTTTCGGTGCTTGCATGGTTTCTTTATTCCTTCACTTAGAACATATTTGTTTTCAAGTTATTAGTTGAATGAGATTGGTAGTATTGTTGAAACAAAATTTTCTTACTCGTATCTTTTTCTAGTAGATGAGTTTCTATGTGTAGTAAAAGGCTAGTCTTGAGCTTTTATGTGGGTGTCACTAAGTTTGCATTGTTGCATGTTTGTTTGTGATATCAAAATCATTTGCACAACTCTTGAAGATTGCACCCTCTTTGTGTAGTTGAATTTGGCAAAGCAGAGAGGTAGATTTTACTTTAGCAGTCATTGTCTTTCAAATTTGTTGCTGCATATAGCCACGATCACATAAATTCATATTATAATATATCAATTAGAGAAATTCATATATATTTCCGATCAGATTAAAGAGGAATATTTATATAATGATAATTATTATCATTATATATATATACGGTCTTCTTTATGATCAAATCAATTCGATAAACATGAGTATTGAATCGTAATTGATATTGAATTGGTATCACCGATTAGTATTGTTGTAACTAGTATTGGATCGGTATCAACCTGATAAACCATTGGTAGTGAATCGGTATCAATCCGATTACCATTGGTAATGAATCGGTATCAACCCGATAAGTATTGAAGCGGTTTTATGTTTCAAATAGAATGTATTATCAAAGGACGTGACAATGAGTCACGCCAATGATAGGCATGACTCCTCAAGGAGTCACATCTATCATAGCCATGGCCATTCACTCCCAGCATGTATTAATATTGATTGAACTGTTCAGTACTAGCACTGAAATCAATAAGTGTGAAGTACAGTGAACAACAATACAATTTTGCATATATTCCTTAATTGCAATTTAAGCGTAGTCGAAATACAAGTTTATTGCATTTACATACATTCAGTTTTATACTCCTGCAAATAAACATCAGCACTGTTAGAATCATTATATATATATATATATATATATATATATATAATCAGCATTGCATATAAAAGTAAATTGACATTTAAATAATAAGTTTGCCTTGAATTAACATAGTATCAGAGCTCTGGTAAAGGAAGATCCAAGAAGCTCTCAAACTTGAGAAATTCAATATCAATTATAATATATCACATTTCTATGGCAAGCGCTATCAGATTTGAGGATAGGCTTGGAGGAGGAAACAATTTTTCATCATGGAAATTCCGAATTAAAATGATTCTAAAAGAAAATAAAGTTGAGTCATTCATAAAGGAGGAGAAAGAAGAGCCAGAGAATGATCCCGAAAAATCCATTTGGATTGAAGGAAATGAAAAGTCTATGAAGATCATAGTTGATGGTGTTAGAGACCATATAGTGCCAATCTTGACAAAATATGAGACTGCCTATCATATGTTTAAATCACTCGAAAGCACGTATGAGATAAACAATGCTAGTAGAACCCTAGCCCTAAAGAGAGAAATTAATCATATAAGTATGAATAAAGGAGAATCCATTAATGCATACTTTATGAGAATATCTTCTCTAAGGGATGAATTGTCAACACTTGGATATGTAATTTAGAGCAAAGAACGGAATCTCATTGCACTAGATGGCCTACCAAACACTTGGGAGACTTTTGTTAAAGGCATTAGTGCAAGGTCTAAATATCCTAACTTCGATCGACTAAGGTTTGATTGTCTTCAAGAAGAGTCAAGACAAAACAAGAAAGGGATCAAACAAAAGAACATAGATGAGGATCTACATGTGTTAAATGTAAACTCTCACAAGAAAGGAAAGAAGAAACACTTTAAGAAGAGGAAGGACCATCGTGAAAAGGGTTCATCTAAGAAAGATGTTTCTCATGTTCAATGTTTCAGATGTCATCAATATGGGCATTATGCAGCTAGATGCCCAGATAGAATTAAACAACAAGCTACATTTGCCAAAGTGAAAAGAAATAAAAGGGAGCATGATTCAGAGAAACATGCATTTTACTGTGCTCTCTCTAATCAAGTATCCAACAAATTGAATGCCTGGATCATAGATAGTGGGTCATCAAGACACATCACTGGATACAGAGAACTATTGGACTCTATGATAGATGAAATTGATGAAGAGGTAACCATTGGAGACGACTTTGCACATCCAGTGAAAGGTGTTAGGATCTGCACCATTAAGTTGAAGTCAGGCATGTCTATTCAACTCACCGGAGTTCTTTTCGTTCCAGGCATCAAGAGGAACCTAGTCTCCATATCTGCACTTGAAGATAATGGGTATAGAGTAACCTTCATGGATAGCAAGGTGTTGGCATGGCCAAAGAATTCTTCTATCAAGAAATCTATAACCCTAGGG
This sequence comes from Chamaecyparis obtusa, assembly GCA_027943335.1. Lineage (NCBI taxonomy): Eukaryota > Viridiplantae > Streptophyta > Pinopsida > Cupressales > Cupressaceae > Chamaecyparis > Chamaecyparis obtusa. The sequence goes on along the minus strand of BSBK01001021.1, from coordinate 248,488 downwards.
CACAAAAATGGCTACTTGTATGAGGTATGTACTGAACCTAATCTTGCCGTTATTCTTGAAATTGCAGACTCTAATGAGATATGGAATAGAAGATTAGGACATTTAAACTTTCGTGCCTTATCTTCCATGGAAAAATTAGTCACTGGCTTACCAAGTTAAAACAATATCATTCAAGTACATGTAAGGGATGTGCCCTAGGCAAAAATAGTAAGGGTTCTTTTTAAAGTAGTTCTAGTAAAACGAGTAATGTTTTAGAACTAGTTCACTCTGACCTATGTGGACCCATGTCTGTACCTTCTGTGGGAGGGTTTCTATATTATGTAATATTCATTGATGACTTCTCCAAAAAAACCTGGATCTACTTCCTCAAATGTAAAGAATCAAAAGAGATCATCAAGAGATTTAAGGAATTCAAATCCTTTTCTGAAAACTCCTCTGGAAAGAAAATAAAAACCCTAAGAACTGATAATGGGAGGGAATATACCTCTAACATTTTTAGAGAATTTTGCAAAGAAGTAGGGATTAAGAGGGAGCTCACTGTTCCTTACAACCCTCAACAAAATGGGGTTGCTGAAAGGAAAAATAGAACTATTGTAGAAGCAGCTAAAGCCATGCTCCTTGATCAAAATTTAGAAACCTATCTTTGGGCTGAAGCCTCCAACACTGCTGTATACATACAAAATAGATGTCCTTACTCTCATATTGAAGACAAAACTCTTGAAGAAGTTTTCACAGGTATAAAATCAGATATCACTCACTTAAGGATATTTGGATGTCCTCTCTATTTTGATGTACCTAAAAAGAAAAGAACAAAACTAGAACCTCCTGGAAGAAAAGGAATCTTTGTTGGGTATAGTGAAACTTCTAAATCTTATAGAGTATTCATACCTGGACATAGAAATATTGGACTTAGTAGAGATGTAATATTTGAGGAAGACTTAGCGTTCAAAAGGGCTAGAAATTCCTTTGAGTCTGAAAGTAACACTCCACCTTCAAACCTAGAAGACTATCTTGCTCTTGAGTTTCAGAGGGAGTATCTTGAAGAGGATGAAGATGAAGTACAAAACTCACCTCAAGAGAATCATAAGAAAAGACCACTTTGGGCCACCAAAACAATGGAAGAATCAAAGAACTTTGTAGCTCCTTCAGGGACCTTGGGAGAAAGTAAAAGACCCCAAAGATTTTCCAGCTATGTGGCTTTAATGAATGATATCTCGAAGTTTGAACCTTCTAATGCATCAAAAGCCGTCAAACACCAAGTATGGAAGGATGCCATGACAAAAGAATACAAATCCATCTTAAAAAATGATGTTTGGGAAATTGTTCCAACGCCAAAGGAAAAATCTATTGTTTCATCCAAGTGGCTATTCAAAATCAAGTATGCTGCAGATGGTAGTATAGAGAGACATAAAGCCAAATTTGTTGCCAGAGGTTTCTCACAAAAAGAAGGAATTGATTATGAGGAAACATTTGCACCTGTTGCCAGATATACCTCAGTCAGAGCAGTTCTAGCTATCGCAGCAGCCAAAGGATGGAAAGTTCATTAGATGGATGCAAAGACTGCATTCCTAAATGGGAAAATAGAGGAAGAAGTCTACCTAGAGCAACCAGAAGGATTTGAGATTCACACTGCAGAATCTCATGTGTGCAAATTGAAGAAAGCCCTCTATGGACTTAAACAAGCCCCCAAGGCATGGTATGGGAGAATCGATAGATATCTCATGGGATTGGGATTTTCTAAGAATGATGGAGATCCAAATCTATACTTCAAGAAAAGTAAAGGTGATATGTTAATATTAATCTTGTATGTTAATGATCTGTTAATTATAGGAGAAGATCATCTTATTGATCAATGTAAAAAGGACCTTGCTAAAGAGTTTGAAATGAAGGATTTAGGCCTTCTACATTACTTTCTTGGATTGGAAGTCTGGCAGAACTTAGACAACATTGTGCTAAATCAATGAAAGTACACCTTGGACATATTGAAGAGATTTGTTATGATGAATTGCAGACCCTTGTCTTTCCCCATGGAAACAAACCTTCATAAACTAAAGGAGGGAGCAACAGATTCTCCATTTGTAGATCCTACCCTCTACAGGAAGATAATTGGATATTTGATGTACTTGGTTAATAACAGACCAAATATCTGTTATGTAGTAAATACTTTCAGTCAGTTTATGTGTGAGCCTAAGGAGATACATCTTATGGCTGTGAAGCATATTATGATATTCCTTCAAGGTACTCTAAATTATGGACTCAAATATGAGAAAGTTGACTTGAATCTACATGGATTCACAGATTTTGATTGGGCCAGAAGTGTAACTGATAGAAAAAACACCTCAAGTTGCTGCTTCAGTATGGGATCCACCATGATATCTTGGATGTGGCAAGAAACAATTTTAGTGGCTCGGAGTTCTATAGAGGCCGAATACATTGTAGCCTCTATGGCAGAAAGAGAAGCAGTATGGATCAGGAAATTGCTTGTGGGATTATTCGGTGAGCCCTTGAAACCTACAGTTATCCATTGTGATAATCAGAGTTGTATAAAACTTTTTGTGAATCCGGTATTTCATGATAGATCCAAGTATATAGAGATTCCTTATCATTATGTGAGAGACATGGTGGATAGGAATGTGATTCAGTTAGAATATATCAGTACAGGAGATCAGACAACATATATACTCACCAAGCCACTTGCTAGAATAAAAGTTGAACACTTCAAGAAAGGTCTTGGTATGATTGAATTGTAATTTGTATTGTAATCTTTACTAATATATAAATAAGATGTTTAATGTGTAAACTTCTTTTGTCATATGTGTTGATATATGACCTTATGGGCTCTACCCTTGTGTTCATCTCTAAAAGGTGATGATCATTTGGAAATGAACACTTGTATTCAAATATTATAAGATGACGATCTTGTAATATTGATATTTGTTGACATATTTAAGTTGTCATTGGTTAAGTTAGATGCAAACATCATTCCCACTGGTAAACCGGTAGACCACTTATACTCCTTAATCAGCACCGGTAGACCGAACAGAGTACATAGAACTGGTCTTGTAGTACATACAGGGGATGTATGGACAATCGGGTACAAGAGCGATACCGGTCGACTGCATAATAATCCACACTGGATTATGTGGAGCTGTGTGAGTTAAAACCGGATTATACGGAGCATTCACTATTTAGAACTAGAGTCAGCTTTTTAACAGGAGTTAGTTTTATTTCTATGTGGATGTTTCAAGGTAAACTCAAGATCATCTCGCAAAGCTTTTTTGCTGCATGATTTATGGGAGAGTTTATAGCTTGGCGGTACTATGAGTTGAGCTTTTACTAAGATTAATCTCTTATAAATACAGGTCATAGGATACAAAAGAGTTGTTGAAAATACATAGCAGGAGAGATACCTTTTGAGAGAAGCTACGGTCACAAGAGGTGAAAGGCAGAGAGGTTCAACAGCCAAGAAGAGAAGAAAGGATAACAGGTATGATCTAATCAGACAGAAAGTGTCTATTTAGATCATTGCTTTTATATTGTTAAAGCATATTCAAATCCCTCTATCAGGGTGAACCCTAATAGGTTCGTTGTATAAATTCCTTAACCGGGTAGCATCTTAATTGGTGTTGAAAGTCCTTTAACAAGGCGACTCCTAACAGAGTCAATATCTTAACCAATCTTCTACCAAATCCCTTTATTGGGTAGCACTCTTACAAGTGCTTTGTAAGCTCTTAACAGGGCACTTTTATTACTGCAGTAGTGAAGTTGTGAGCTCTGTCTCACTGTGGTTTTTTCCTTCTAACCGAGGGTTTCCACGTACATATGCTGTGTTGATCTGAGTATTTCTATTTCTATTTATGAATGGTTAATTACATTCTGTTTATTCAGTAAGAATCTTTATACAAGGTTTAATTGAGGTAGAAATAGTATTTACTGATTCACCCCCCCTCTCAGTAACCGGTTAGGAATAACAATTGGTATCAGAGCACTAGCTTGAGAAAAGATCATGGAGGTTTACAGGTATCAAAAGCAGCTTGAGGAAGCCAATGACATCATTGCCTCTCTTGAGAATAGGCTGAGAAGATCCCTCACTAAAAGAAAGGAGCTGGCTCTGCAGTTAAGTGAGAGCAATGAAACGATTGAGGAACTCTCTGGGCAAAGTGGATCAGATGAAGCTAAGGAGGCAGTCTCTGAGCTTATGGAGAAGAATCAGATCCTAACCAATCAGATCTCCAACCTGAAAAGGGAGTAGGAAGATAATGCCCTAAGGATGACTGAATTAATTGAGAAAAAAAGGAAAGTTGAAGATGAAAGAAACACTGTAGTTAAATCTCTAGCAGCCTTTGACAAAGCAATAAATCTGGCAGAAGGAGCAGTAAGAGAAAGTGATCTTGTCATTCTGCAACTTCAAGAAGACATGCAAATAGTCACTCAAGAAAATGCCAACATGCATAAGAATTGGCATGATAAAGATGATGCATGCAAGAGGTTGGCAATTAAGTTGTATCAACTGAAGGAACAAATGAAAGCTCTCGAAGAAAGAAATGAAACACTCAGAAGATACAACGAAAGTTCTGAAAATCTTGATGAACAACTAAAAGCTCAAAGAAAGCACAAGGATCGCACAGGACTTGGGTTCACCGGTTAAAGCACCAAGGAAACCGGTGAGTCATCTAGAGTCAAGAAAACGAAGAAGGAAAAGAAGAAGCTGCTGGAACAAAAGGGTAAAAACACCTTCAACACTTCTTGCAATCACTATGGCAAACTGGACCATAAAACAAGTAACTGCAGAAATGCACCGATAAAGCCAACTAACAGTTACTGCAAAAACCGTTGCAAATATGGCCACAAGACCTCTGAATGTAGGTCTCGTTCCAATAGTGTTTCCAGTGGAAGCAGGGGAAGCTTCAAGGGCTATTGCTACGCATGCAATAAGTTTGGACACAAGGTTGATGAGTGCAGATCCAAAACAATGGCATTCAGATCCCCAACGAGACCGATATTCCCAAAGAGGAATGAGAACTAGAGGACAACCAATTGTGCTAACTATGGCATGCATAGCCATAATCACTCCTGGTGTAATTCACCTAACAAGAAAAGGGTAAATCCATGGAAGGCAACTGGGATAGTCTATTACACTTGCAACAAAGTTGGACATCTGGCCAAAGTTTGTAGGAACCGACCAGTGAACAAAAAAAGAGGATCGGTCAAACTGGTGAAGAAGACCTTGTCTCCCAATCAAAAGGACAACAAGGGAAAAGAGACCGAGAAAGAAGTCAAGAAGATTTGGTTCAAAAAAGAATCAAAGAGCTCCACTGAGGTGAAGACAGAGGGAAGATCATCGTCTGCTGATGGTGATATCACTTCAGCAAATTGAACCTAAAAGGGTTGGAGAGAACTGGTAGCCCGTCTACTATTCCCGGTAGGACTGATGAGTAACAAACTCACTCAGTCAGTAAGTAAAATCGGACAGGTGAGTGTTGATCAACCGGGTTTGTTCAACAGGTAAAAACCTGAATACCGGTTGGTGAAAAAGGAAAGAAAGGTTAGCTAAGGTAATTAATGCTATAGCCATTAACAAATTGTTATTGTTTGGTAATTACCGTTAAACCCTAAATTTATATAAAGAAAGGAGGATTACTCATTTTAGTTTACTTCGCGATTGTGATTTATAATTCCTTATGCTTGAGTAAAATTCTCGTGCTTTGATCATTGATAAGATATTTCTGTAAGACCGATCAAGTGATTTTTTGAGTAAACCGGTCAATAGCAATGGCGTCATCATCATCTATTGCTAAGTTGATTCAAGGAAATCAATTCGACCGATCTGTCTACGATATCACGACAATTCAGAACGGGGAAAACGACATGTCTGGTGCACTGTCATCTGTGCCTGATAGAGTTCTAATGACTGAAGATGTCGCTGCTTTCATACATATGAAACAAGAAGAATTGGGTGAAACTTTCATCCAAAGCGAGTACCTCTCGTTGTGCTTAGACGGAAAGCTTTAGGATAAGTAGGTGAAGCTGGTATCTTCAGGGCTAATTAACGGAGTCTGTTACCCAATTGTGTTTCGACTAGATTGGATACGACTGGTTCTCAGTTGTGTGCATGAACTTGGTTTCTAGCTTGCGAAGGGAGCATGCACTCAAATCAACAAGGAGGATCTGCACAGAGTGATCGGGTATAGTGACAAAGGGGAAGCCATCACCCTAAGAACAATTTCAAATGCCGTAGTCGCAAAGTTGACCAAATCAAAATCTGATAGTCGGCTAATGACAGTCAACAATATTGAAGATGAAGGAGTTTGTTTCTCATCTGCAGTGATAGGTTACAAAATCTATCAATCAAGCAACCTGAATAGTGTACTGAGAGGAGCCATTCTTGCCGCTCATTGGATCATGCACGACAACGCGCAGTATGATCTTTGTGCAATGCTTCGAGGACAGATTTTTGAGAATTTGAAGAAGCTCGGTATTGTGAAGAAAAGAAATATGGAACCCTATTGGTATGCTTGTTCTTTTATTATTCTAACTACTTTCCGGGAATAGGCAAGGTGACATGGGGAACCGATCGACCAGTCATGATTCAAATCAGTGAAATGGCCAACCAACTGGGAAACCAGTTCAGTAAAGTCATGACTGACTATTTTGAGGCATTCTAGCTGAGGATGCATGCCAGGGAAAGAGTCCCCTCAACTATTGTTGACTCCTACAGAGACGAGGTGTGTTTCTTAGTCTCCACCGATCACTGCATCATATAGGCAGTAGAACCTCGAACCGGGTATGCTCTTGAACTGGGGTATGAAATCTCTGCAAAAACAACTAAGGCATATGCAAATGCCCTACAAGAGGGTGATCTGGATTTGTTGGCGTACCGGTTTGGGACGTTTGAAGAAATCTAGGAAAATCTGAAGAAAAGGCATTGATAAAGAATGTATATGTCAAAAGGACCCCTACATCGAAGAAGAAACCAGCAGTAAAATAACCCAAAGCTCAAAAGAAGAGAGCCCAACAAGCACTCAGCGCTCCAAGGGAAGAAACTGAAGAAACAGAGACTGAAGACAACATTCCTCTTCTGCGAAAGAAGAAATCTGGGAAACCGGTGAAGGAGGATGCACCCAGAAGAAGAAAACCTACAATAGATGAATATGTAAAAGGAATGAAAGAAACAGGTGGAATGGGGACAATTAAAAGCAGGTATAATCATGCTACCGAAGAAGATCGGAGGAAGATAGAAGAAGGGGTAGTCTATTGTATTCATAAGTTCAAGCTAACCCCAACTAAACTAAATAATACTCTATCGACTGATCTTCAAGAGATTCTGGAAGCAAGATGGAAAGCTTCAATAGAAAAAGAAAAGGAGTTGAGAATTAGAGCTTTATTTGAGGTGCAAAATCATCTAACTCTATAAGAAGCAACACAGCAAGCAGACCTACACAAGGAAAGTTTCCTGATAAAGAGAAGGATAAGTCAAGTACTTATCGGAGATGTTGACAAGGTGCATGGAGAAGGTGTTGTTATCTGGACCAAACTTCTTCAACGACAACATCAGGTAGAAGAAATGTGCCAGCAAACCACACAACCACTGGTCCAAGATACCGGTAAAGGCAAAAGAATTCTAGGAGCAACAGTACCAACTGTACCGGTTATTGTCGATATCGCTGACGACAAAGGTGGCGATCTGGCTCCACAAACCATATTGTATCTCCAGAAAAAAGGTACAACCTAGTCTCAGTGAAGAAACTATTAAATTTCTAATGGAGGAGGTATCCATGAATCTGGATACAAAGAATAGAGTTGACAAGATAGTAAACGGTTATGAGAAGGAAGTCTATCGAGAGACACTAAATTTCCGGCAACAATATGACTTCAGTGCTCTCAAGGCAACAGGTCCTTAGGATCAACCTGGAACAGTACTAGAACCACCGGTTCAATTCACTACTTCTGAAGATCCAACAATCGGTGAGCAGGTGAATCTGGAAGAACAAGTTCTACCAAACGAACAAGTACTGGGAGAGTCATCGGTCAAGATGACTACTGACAATACAACAAGAGAAGAAGAAATTGTTGTGGGTGAGCTACATACAACTGAAGAGCAACACACAGAGGAAGCCCCACCAAAAGAGCAAGTACAACAAGAAGTAGAAAGACCAGCAGAAGAGGTCCTACCGGAAAATGTGGTACAACTGGAAGAGCTGGTAATACCGAAAGAAATGGTACAACCGGGAAATGAAGGAAATCAAGAACAATAGAACAAGCAGGAACAAGAGTTACCTGTACATATTGAACAAGAACAACCGGTACTAGAGCCAAGGCAAAAGGAACAAGTAGATGTTCCAAGCTTTTCCTCATCCAAGAGGAAGTTATCCTTTGGAGCAGAAACTGAGGCCAAGAAGAGCAAGGTTAGCGAGACTGTGGTCGACATAAGCAAAATGTCAACTAGGCAACTAAAGGAGCTAACAAAGAGAAAACAAGACATGGTACTCACAAGTGTAAAGAACATCCTGTACAACTTTGTACCAGATGCAAACATTGATGAAGGTGAACATGTCAATGATCAATTGGAGATTTTGGCACAAGCAATAGGAGAAGATGTCACCGATCCGGAGACAGTTGCCATTGATCACTATGAGAAGAAGAGAATAGAAATTCTCCACAAACAGGTTGAAGAGATAAAGGTAACAGTATCTATCAACATAAGGGTACTCCAACAACAGTTATAGGTTGCAGGAAGTCTAATGACAAGGACTTCAAATTTTGATACTTTTGTGCAAGATATCACAGAGAAGTCATCCAAGACTTCTGAAGACATAAGAGTTCTGTCTTCCCAATTTGATATAAGGAACACATTTGCAACAGATTTCAGTAGGGAAATGACAAGCCTAGCTCTCATTTTGAGAAAGGCATCTGAAGAGAAAACTAAGAGAATCCAAGATCTAATTGGATTTCAATTATTTTTGTCCCCAACATTTGATTTAATGCAACGGACTGCAACAGACGCTGAAAATCTGATCAAGGAATCAGACTACAAGACCGTAGAGGACATGGAGAACATAATTGTATCACTGAAAATAGCACAGAAAAATCTAGAACATGTCACTGGTCAATGGAATCCTTTTCTTCATTCAGTGAAGAAAGTTTACAAGGACATCTTCACCAAGTTACAAATGTAATCTAAAAGCAAAATCCTTTGTCTAATGGAGGCAAAAAGGGGAAGATAACATAGAAGAAGATCAGAAAGAGAAGGTCAGAATATAGACTGATTTAGCTTAAAGAGCAGACGCTTAAAGAGCAGAAGCACAAGCATAGGGGAAGTCTAAAGGACAGGGAATGAACAATGATGAGAGAATGATGTTTTGCCACCAATGCCAAAGTGGAAGAATGTTGACATATTTAAGTTGTCATTGGTTAAGTTAGATGCAAACATCATTCCCATCGATAAACCGGTAGACCACTTATACTCCTTAATCGGCACCGATAGACTGAATAGAGTACATAGAACCGGTCATGTAGTACATACAAGGGATGTATGGACAATCGGGTACAAGAGTGATACCGGCCGACTGCATAATAATTCACACCGGATTATGCGGAGTTGTCTGAGTTAAAACCAGATTATATGGAGCATTCACCGTTTAGAATTGGAGTCAGCTTTTTAACAGGAGTTAGTTTTATTTCTACGTGGATTTTTCGAGGTAAACTCAAGATCATCTCGCAAAGCTTTTTTGCTGCATGATTTATGGGAGAGTTTACAGCTTGGCGGTACTATGAGTTGAGCTTTTACTAAGATTAATCTCTTATAAATACAAGTCATAGGATACAAAAGAGTTGTTGAAAATACAGAGCAGGAGAGAGATACCATCTGAGAGAAGCTACGGTCACAAGAGGTGAAAGGAAGAGAGGTTCAATAGCCAAGCAGAGTAGAAAGGATAACATGTATGATCTAATCAGACAGAAAGTGTCAATTCAGTTCATTGCTTTTATACTGTTAAAGCATATTCAAATCCCTCTATCAAGGTGAACCCTAATAGGTTCGTTGTATAAATCTCGTAACCGGGTAGCATCTTAATTGGTGTTGAAAGTCCGTTAACAAGGAGACTCCTAATAGAGTCAAGATCTTAACCGATCTTCTACCAAATCCTTTTACCGGGTAGCACTTTTACAAGTGCTTTGTAAGCTCTTAACAAGGCACCTTTATTACTGAAGTAGTGAAGTTGTGAGCTCTGTCTCACCGTGGTTTTTTCCTTCTAACCGAGAGTTTCCACGTACATATGCTGTGTTGATTTAGAGTATTTCTATTTCTATTTATGAATGGTTAATTACATTCTGTTTATTCAGTAAGAATCTTTATACAAGGTTTAATTGAGGTAGAAATAGTAATACTGATTCACCCCCCCCCTCTCAGTAACCGGTTAGGAATAACAATATCATGCTGACTTGATATCATTCATGGATGTGCCATGATCTGTTATGGTGGACATTATGCAACGTAATATCAGTGCACACACCATAGCTAGGATGTATAAGGAGAATGTAATATTCTCAAGCACATCATCCTTGAAGTGTCACGAGTTATGTGATACTTATTATCACGTGTTATGTGATGTCTGTCTTCACGAATATGTGAGACTTCTTATCACGAGTTATGTGATATACTTAGTGCCACGAGCTATGTGACACCCCACAAGTCATGAGACTCTTATCATCACGTGTTATGTGATGTTTGTCTTCACGAGATATGTGAGACTTCTTATCACGAGAAATGTGATATATATGATTTTATCTTCCCTAGCTAAGAGGGAGTGTTGCTGCATATAGCCACGATCAGATAAATTCATATTATGATGTATATATCAATTAGAGAAATTCATATATATATATATATATATATATATATAATGATAATTATTATTGTCATTATATATATATATATATATATTAATATATATATATATAAATATATATATATAATGACAATAATAATTATCATTATATATATATATATATATATATACACGATTTTCTTTATGATCGAATCAATTCGATAAACACGAGTATTGAATCGTAATTGATATTGAATCGGTATCAACCGATTAGTACTGAAATCGTAACTAGTATTGGATTAGTATCAACCCGATAACCATTGGTAATGAATTGGTATCAACCTGATTACCATTGGTAATGAATCGGTATCAACATGATTACTATTGGTAATGAATCGGTATTAACCCGATAAGTATTGAAGCGGTTTTATGTTTCAAATACAATGTATTATCAAAGAACGTGACAATGAGTCACGCCTATGATAGGCGTGACTCCTCAAGGAGTCATGTCTATCATAGATGTGGCCACTCACTCCCAGCATGTATTAATATTGATCAAACTGTTTAGTACTAGCACTGAAATAAGTGCAAAGTACAGTGAACAGCAATACAGTTTTGCATATATTCCTTCATTGCAATTTAAGCATGGTCAAAATACAAGTTTATTGCATTTACATACATTCAGTTTTATACTCCTGCAAATAAACATCAGCACTATTAGAATCATTATATATATATATATATATATATATATATATATATGCAGCATTGCATATAAAAGTAAATTGAAATTTGAATAATAAGTTTTCCTTGAATTAACAAAATTTGTGGGATTAGAGCAAAATTCCTAAATCTTTACCTTATTTACTTTCTACATATTTAGTGAAAACCCCCCAAAAATGTACTTGCATTGCCATATCATTCAAATAGCTCCCATATCCAGTATTGTCTGAATCATCTTGAGAATGATTATGTAAGTCCTATAGTGATACCAACATATTGTATCAACCATTGAGCTTATCCACATAGAGAGGGAACGTTGGAAATTACCTGTATGATCTTTTTGGCAATCTTAGCATACACAAATTCTTGATCAAGAGAGGATAAGATACTTTGATATTTTATTCTATGTTGGTGTTCACAAAACACCCATCAACATGTATTAGATCACTGCTATATCTGATATGACTTTAGGGATTATGCAAAGTTACGATATTCCAATATGTAGATATATAGAGATCTTTGTTCTCCTGATATATTGATTTCAGACTTACACATCCTGTAGGTACCTATGACAGACCTACATGTCCTACATTTTTGAGCAATGAATTTGAGGTAGGGAGTGTAGAAGAAGGCGTAGCTTTTGTTGATGACTTCTTGGTCATGTATGATGGGTGGGATGAATTGCCACAAAGAGTTAAAGATCATTTTCTTTTTTGACAGATTCATGACCCAGAGGAGAGAGCATAGTAGGCCAAGGCAAGAGAGAAGACCAATGAACCTGAATAATGATCTTAAACATGCCACTAACAAGATCACACTTACAACATTTGATGGCAGTGGGAAGCTCACAACTAGAGCTTGGATTGGTAAATTGGACACTTTTTTAAATCTTTGTCCTATGACATAAGTGGATGCAATTAATTTGCAGCATTGCATCTAGATGGAGCAGCTCACGATTGGTGGCATTACGAGATGATGACCTGGCAGCATAACCTCATTACTTCCTATCAAGAATTCTCAGACAAATTGATTGAGTGCTTCAACAAAAAGGTTCTAGAGGTATACTTCAAAGAGCTTGCTAAGCTTAGATAGGTAGGTAGTGTGGATTCTTAGATTAGTGAGTTTCAGAGGCTTGCTATAATTCTACCCGATGTGATAGAGAGATGGTTGGTTATGTTATTTACTAAGGGTCTTCAGGAGCCTTTAAGAGGTTGGCTTAAGGCTTTTGATCTTCCTTTCTTGCATGAGACCATTAAAAAGGCAAGGAGTACGGAGCTTGCGGCTGCTAAGAGGCAATTTCAGCCTAAATCTACCACTTTGCCTTTTGAGGAAGATCATACACCAGTTGTAGATCAAAAGAAAAAATCAGTAGCAAATATGGTGATGCAACTCGTGAGGACCTATGGAAGAAACATCTATGTTATTGGTGCAAAGAACCCTATGATTGTGACCATACTTGTCCTTTGAGGCCGAAAGGCAAAGCTAACCATTCCATGTGGGTTTATTATGATGATGAGGCTGAAATTTTAGATCAGCCAATTGTTTCTGATGTTTATGAGGCTCAAAAAGCCTCTCTTGAGCTTGGACTCAATGTCAAATTATCCCTGATGGCATTATCTACCACTGTACCATGTGCATCTTCTTTTAGGATTAGGGGATTAGTGGATGGACGATGATGTGTTTCCATGCTTGACACTGGGGCTACACATAATTTTATTGATGAGAGTTTTGTCAGAGGTGTAGACTTCAGACAGAGGACTTTGCTCGATTTTGTGTTTGAGAGGCAAATGGTTATACCCTTGCTTGTACTAGATGTATATGTAATCTCACTCTTTCATTTGATGACTACGAGCTTCAGGCTAACTTCTATGTAGTCAACTTGGGTGAGTTAGACATAGTGTTGGGTATGCAGTGGCTTTAGGACATTGGAGAGTTCATCCTTAACTTATCTATGGTGGAGATGAGATCTGAGTACTAAGGCAGGAGGTACACGCTAAGGGGAATTATAGAGTGGAGTTTGTGTTCTATTTCTCATTTTAGAGAGAAGGGAAAGGTGGTAGAGGAGGTGCATGATATGATTCAGAAGTGTGACATATTTCATGACTCTGACAGTTCAGAGGTATATGGTTCAGATCAACACAATGGTGAGGTTCCCTTTTTAAACAGTTCTTTGTTTGAGACAGATTCTACATTGTCTTATGACAATCCTCTTTTTGAGGTTGATGCTGATCCCCCTCTTGAGATGAGCATTCACGATGCTTGGGATCCTACCATTCTAGTAAGATTCCAGATGGGCCTCACAAAGGAGTTTTCAGGGGTGTACATGGTAAGGAGTGCATATAGTTTTAGATTTGATCCTCATGTTCATGATATTTTCTTGATGCACAATTCAGTAGCGCATAAGCTACATGATATGTACGATGGTTTATCCTACACAGTGTTTGGGGGCAAGTATTACCAATCTACAAAGTTGCCCTTGTTACCGATTTTTGGTACCATGCTCAATCAAATGAGCTGTCATGTTAAAAAAATGATTTAAGGTGCATTTTGTTTCTGCTGAAATACATACATATGCATAAAGAAAAGGAACAAAGGATAACATTGATTATTGTTATAAGAAAGTGCAAGACATTTTGAGAAAGAAGTAATCTTAATTGAATAGGTCATGACCCTCGTTAACCCCCTAAATCATGACAATAGAGATAAATAGATAAATGAGATAAAATAGTTAGAGTTATATTTTAATGAATATATATAAATAGATTCAATAAATATTATTATTGAATATATAATCTTAAATTATTATTATAATGAAGAAATTATTAATAATATAGTACGTAGACCATAATTGATACACAAACGTGTATTCTATTCAAATATTATTAATTAATATAATTAATCAATATTAATAAGAAATATTAGAAATAATAATAATTAATCAATTGATAGTTATGAAATATTATTTATATTAAAAATAATATTAATATAATCAATCAATCATTATAATTAATATATAATATTAATATTTATCAATATAATTAACAACAATATTAACGATTTCATATTATATTCTTATTCATATAATATGTATCGTATTTCATAATAGATCCTCGTATAGTTGACGGTCCTATATTATACACATAATAACCAATGACCAATACTAATTGACCTCCGTAAAACATGAAAGGTCGGCATTCTCTGGAGTCGCGACCATTGCCATGGCTTAAGGGTCATACAAGTACGGGATACTTGCGAGCTATATGGAGGACACGGGGGAGGAGAGAGAACAGATCAAGAGAAATGGACAGAAAGATGGGAGGACACTCGACTATGGAGGTATGCAAGCTGGAGAAGGGGCGTCTAAAGAAGAATAAGAAGCATCGATATAATTGGAGACCAAGTGACAATAACGTGTTAGATCGACTCAGACTTATACTCCAATTCACAGCCAATAAAATATATACTATGCGATCAATCATATCCATCGTAGGTGGAAGATATGCTCTACGATCACTCCTATTCACAGCCAGAAGAATTCATATTCATCCCTGCAGATAGGTGGATACATATGATTCATTGGAGGATAGATCCGAGTGGTGGACATGCTTACATAGAGAGAATAATGAAGCATCGCATTCAGGGGATATTCATCAATTGCATCAACTTTGAAACAAGTGAATTACCTTTGATTAGTGTCTCAAGATCCGACGACGACCTTCCCATTACAGGTATCAAGGAGCATTCAGATATACATGACAGTCTCTGGACGATCCAATTGTTAGTTTACAGAACACATCATCTGTTGACAATCTGGTCTTCGGTCTGGGTTATAGCGAACAATTAATAACACAGTCAACACTAAAACCATTCATTCTAATTACCCAAGGACTCGAAAAAGGATATATAATATCATATATAAGTTCGATATTCAACAGAAAAAGGAATATAAGATGATGAGATCAGACATAGATCGTTAGACTTGTTGAGCCATCATTGATAATCATATAGTGTCATAATATGAGGAATTAAGAAGACCGGCTTTATCGAGGGCCATTATGTGGTAATTCACCGATGACTCATCAGGTGAATTACAATTAAGACATACCCCGTATGAAAGAATTCATACTATCCAATCGTTGCATCACCGTTTAATATATCAATGCAATAGACTAACACGTGATGCACAAGAATCTGGCAAATATTCACGAAATAAGACATTGAAGTTACTAGACAGAGTGTATAAGAAGACTATAGTCTAAGGCAATGATTTGTATATATGGCAGTTATTGTGGGTTGTGAAGAATTTCATAGTGTCTCATATTATATAGAAAAGGGTCATTACATTATACTTGACATAACAGAGATCACTACAGTTAGTGCCAATCTTATCAATTTCTCTCTTAGCATAATAATAATGTATATATCAAAAATAGCCAGTGATATAGTTCATATTCTCCATTACATAGTTCGATTATAAAGATTCAATGGAGTAAGCATGAAGAATTGAAGTAATTGTTCCGAATGGTTGTTGTTCCAACTAGGGGACATTACAGAATATGAAGTATACACCATGTCTCACACAAGCCGTGAGACTAACCCTTATGATAAAAATGAAGAAAACAAAGCTATACATTTAAAGATGCTAAAAGAAAGGTAAAGGCACAAATAGTGTAGGGTGACTCGTCATTGCTTGGATGACGAGCTCAACTTGCGTTGCTTTGCCTTGTCTTCATTTCCCTCGCTTGTCTTGCGTGCAGCCACTGAATAGCTTGCTGCTCCATTCTTGCACGTGAGAGATAGAAATGACGTTAGATCTCATAGATCTAAGAAATGACACGTCAGCATGCAACATGAATGCCCACATCTACAAATATATAGGTTTGTTCCCCACATGCATCATAAGGGCTAGCCTATCATAGATGTTTGAGAAAGCAAGAGATATCAAAGCAAAAAACTCATATGTCATATTTTTTATAACTAGTTTGCTTCATGTGTAGTTACAGATGTCTATCATGTAGCATGTGGAGTTAAATGTGGATCCCACAAGGGTAGAGCCCAGCGTACTACATGATAGCAAATCAACTACATTGAGACAGTGGCATCAAGCTGGTATACAAAAAAATAAAGCAAAAGTATGGTCCATTCATTTAGTACAATGTTGCTGGCACTTCAAAAGAGCTGTCATAAAATCAGTATTTAACATTTCAAGACAGCAATTAGCTCAAAATACATGAACATCAATGAAATGGACAGTTGAGGGGCAGAATTTCTGCAGTCATAATGAACAGCCAATGAACATTCAATGCATGTTTTCAAAACAAAAACAAAAAAAATACACATGATTTATAGGCATGAATAAGTCATCGTGATTAAATACTGAGATTGAGAACAAAGAAGTGGCGGCAAAAGGGCTACCGAACTGTCCATACAACAAGGAAAATCTTAAAGCATATAGAGCCTCAGGTTTAAAGTTTCATAGGAGTTTTCAAGAGATTTCTTAGGACCCACTGCCACAGGATTGAGTTTGCAATGTAAGAGCAGACTGGCATGTTGAAACAACAATTCAAGGTATGCAATTTGATCTTCTAGAAATAAAGAATATGATGCAGACTATGAAAACAATAATAAAATTGTTTTTGAAACGATATTACAGTATGAAATGACCCTAACTGGCCATTCTCCGAATTTCACAAATATATCTTATGCAGATTTGAAACAAATAAAATCATGCAAATAACAAGCAGATATATTCGAATAACCAGCAAATATAATCTTATTAAACTTCTCAGAAAATGGTTTGTATTATACAACAACAATACAAAAACCATAGATTACAACATCCCAATCTGAAATACAGTAAATAACAGTAAGACTGGATGATAAGAACCTGTAAAACAATGGCGAACTCTAATGTGAATCCACACCGGGATGAACTCGGTTTCCGTCTAATCCACCGAGAAAGGCTGAAGGTTTCCATCCTCAGGTTTCAGATTTGAAAGTTGAAGCTTCCTGAATTCTCAATGAGAAATAAAATCCATAAACTGAAGCATACACAATGAGACTCCAAGCCTCCTCTTATGGCTACAGCTGTGACTCTTCAGTTTCTTCACTTTGTCTCTTCATATTCCCACTCTGTCTCTATATATTTCCACTTTAAGTTACTTTTAAATAAATATGACCGTTGAGTTATAAAGTGATATAATAAATAAAGTGAGGAATCTTCCGGCATTAAAACGGAGGATCAAACGAGCTCGGATGACGACGTGTGATAGCTTGCCGGAAAGCTCTCGGCAAGACGCTCCAAGTCCACTATTGAAAAGCCAAGAATTCTGAACCATGCCGACTTACTATAAATAGTAAGTACCCTGGAAACCTGTCGAAACTGCTCTGATTGGTCTGAAACTGAAATCACCTAGGCCAATTATCTCCCTGAACACTGCCAAGCCTCGGTTAGGCCTCCAGACCATGGTAAAAAGGCTAACGACACGACATGAAATAATATGCCCCAAAAAGGGGACATTACAAATCACCCCTTTCCGGAGATTGCTTGTCCTCAAGAAATCAGTATCTGCATGCTGTGATCATAATGCCTGGATCCCAAACCGACCTTAGGGAAGCTGCTCCACCAATTTGTCATGTAAAATTGAAACAAACGTTATGCTCAGACCTGTGAGGCCACTCACACAGCAACAAAACAACAACCACTCTAATGCTAGGATCCCAAATCACTGTAGGATCTATCGTACCAAGCTGCCCCATGCTGCCATTATCTGTGAGAAAGTCCTCAACCCAACTGAGAACCTCACTCCAATTGGGATCATCAGTGCCTCTACGGTCATATGCAGGGGAAAACCAAACCTCATACCGATTGGCTCCTAGAATGAAAACCAACCGCGAGCATGTCCTTCCTGGATCCCATAAACAAAAGGGCCATCCATCTTCCCAGCTAGCTGAAATATCTTGACGCTCTATGCCCGCACTGAGTGAAGCACCAGAAGTGTCCAACTACCATAACACTACCCCTTTGAACTGTAGCCCGAACCGAAAACTGCATTGAAAAGGCAAGCTATCAAGACTGCCGGACAAGGCTTCCACCTGTAAGTAGGGAAGCGTACCCAACCAATCACTCATCCCACTCCTATCCAGTAAGTGGAAGAGGTCCCTCGTAGGTGGGCTGAATGGAAAACAACATGCATCCCATACAATATGGCCGACATGCGATGCATTGATCAACTCTACTGGAAATCCTGAATTAGCATAAAGATTCCATGCCTGTCTCTCAATACCCAGAGTCATACAATATATACCATTGTGTGAAAAATTCACACCAACTAGCATAACCATCATACCAAGTTCGATAACCCCGTACTGAGTAAGCTCTACTTGATCATCATCATCAACGAGTGGTAGTGCAAGGAAAGGCATATCACTCATCATGCTACAAGACATAACTGCACCTTTTGGCCTGCGGGTGCACAAACCACACTGCTCAGCAACTGAGCTCAACCCGCTACTCCAACCTGGTGACCAAGGCTCACCTCTGATAACTGCACCTGGGTCCCAGACCCTGCAACCAACCTCATCCTCATCCTGGGAATAGTAAGTACCTCCCTCATCTATCTCAAAGAGGAGATTATCAAATGTCAGCTCGACACCCATCTCAAACAAGGAATTATCAATCGCCTGAAAGTGGTCTAACTCATAAATAAACTCTGGGTGACCCAACAATCGTCTTGGACAATTGTCCAAGTCATAGGTCTGCTATATGCTGTCAAGCTCCTGAATCACCTCCTGAAAGAATTCAGTCCCATCCTTGTCATCCTGCTCCTTGTATTGGCTAGAGATGACAATCTGATTTCTCGCCTCCTGTAGAGCAATACGTGTATGCTCCAAAGTGCTCTGTGTAGCACTAAGCTCCCTATTGAGCTTATCAACCTCATCCTCCTTATTCCTCAGCTGCTCAGCCTTCTCGACAATTTGTAACAGGTGGTCACAGTCTGTAAGTAAACTCAGGAATTCTGTTCCAATTCTCAAGGGCTGTTCTGACCTCCTGTAAATCTGCAATATAGGATCCAATCCTTATGCCGTCTTTCCCTCTATCCCTCTGAGCTGTCTTGTATAGGTCATCAATAATTTGGTGAGTGCTATCATGGCGAACAAGGGCTGTAATAATGACATCATCAGTGACTTTCAACTGACTTTTTAAGGCACAGTTCTCATCAATGTTACCCTGAGATGTACTACAAGGGTCGTCCATATTAGTATGATACAGGAGTGAAGTGCTGCTACAGAAGTCACACGATTCCTCATTACAAGAATCACTGAAGGTCTCCAACTGGTTACCACAACCTATAACCATGGATTCATCAAATTCAGCCACCAAGTCACCAAAGTAGAATTCCGAACACTCTCCACTATGCCTCGAAAGATGTGTAGTTCAATTGTAATGTCTCTATCACTAGGCTGCAATTTTTCTTCCCCTTGATCAAGATTGCAAACATGTCCCTGGAACCAGCCCTCTTGGCATAGGAAACAAATCTGCCTTGTACTCACTTGGTCCATGCCCATTACCTGAGATCTTGCAACCTGTAAGCCTAATGATACATGTTCATTTTCAGTCAATGAACTCTTGAATTTTTCAGCCTGAAGCTTAATTAATTCAGCTGAGAGTTCATATGCCATGGATGCGTACCTTATTCCTCCTCTCCATATTGCCAACAATTTTGATTGCAATTGTTTGCATATGTCATAGTCCTCATCTAAGATCGAGGATAAGATAGTCTTTATGCATGTCTTTACCTCATCCGGATGATGCTCCCTGTAATTGTTTAGGAGACACTGAAATAATTGTCGGATTGTTTTATCATAGCCTAGATCCAACACGTGACTGAAATTTCTAGTGCTTGCCATTAACTCCAAGATTTTTACTTGCTTACCAAAGGTAGAATCTTTGTCATATCTTAGTCCATCTAAACTGTCTACAATCAGCTGTAACACCGGTCTCCAAATGTGCTCGGTGTAAAGAATAATAGGGGCTGTAATCTGAGTGATCTCACTGAGACATGAGGCGACTGCAAGCCTAACATCTCGAAGTGGATGATTCATAAATCTGCGTTGCACCAAGGCAACCATTGAGGGATGCATTGCCCAATTGAAGAGTCTGTAATCAGATTGATCTATCCTAGATAGATACGAATTTATTTCATCTAGTTTGGTAAGCATACTTCCCGTAATTTTTTGCTCTTCCAATTGCCATCCTAGGCAACATAATTCATTTCTGATTTCCATTTCCTTCCTAATATCTCTTAGCTACACACTGTAAAACGTGCCATTGAATCCTTAGAGAATATTGGGCTTTCCAAAGACTCCATGATTTAGTTTTCTCCAAGTTTCACACAAGGACTGAATCGGATTCTGTAACAGTGAATGCTGTTATTACAATAATAACCCTGATTATTCTGGCTGAAGATGATCGAATAATTTACTGTTCTCGTAGCCTTGTTAATTTTCAACTGTTTTACTGAGACAAAAATCAGTAACTTTTGCAACACCAGCCTCGACAAGGAGCACACTCCCAGGCTTCAAATCATAAAGAATGATCCTCTAATCATTGGCAGTCTCTTCACGACACAACCACAAGGAAAAAGAGATCCGCTTCTGAAAAAAAAGTTAATGTTTCCTTCTTGTTCAATTTCATCTTTGTGTGAGGAAAGTGTTGACTGTTCATCTACCTCCTATGCTGCTACAACCCGCTGTAGCTGACTGCTACCTGTTACGTAGGTGGCAACTGGTGTGGCATGGGTCCCTGGCCCAATAATACGGTCATCCTATCTCAGGCTATCACAAACATGCTCCGTGCTGCAGTTGTTGCACCAGTTTAGTGTGGCATTATGGGTGCCTGGCACAGTTCCACCCGTGACCTGATATGGAGAGCGCGACCAATTACGCACTCATTGGTATGTTTCCAGCATTGAGACCATTCAAAAACGTGCGGAATACCACTGCGAACTACCCAGATATGCGTAGTTTGATACCCGTTGGAGAATCTTCCTCCTTACTACGCCAACCAATGTCTGAAGTCTTCTTCACACAACGATCACTGTTGTGTGTTCACTTGTCTGCAGCTGCTAACATAGCTACTCCTACTCTCGTCAACTGTGCATTGCCTTAGCACACACCCAAAATGTATATCACGAAAATGCCGTGAATGCTTCGAAGATGACACGCACTGTGTCAAATACACCTTAGCACTTATTGTGACTTCTCAGTCACTATCCTTAGCTAAAAATCCACCAAGATTCAAACCGGTATTGCGTAGCAATGTGCAATGATCTCTGTCTCTTCACCATTCAATGCGTGACCACAACCTTCATGTGAGGGGACTGTGCAGGCACCAGATTCCCTTCCGCATAGGAGTCCCGACCCTGCTATCGGTTTTGCTAGGCCAAAGCACTGGCGGTTTATCTGAAGTCGACCACCCACCTCCGTTCCTGCAACGGCCTGATCTTCCACAGGCGTGACCAACAAAGGGGCTGGCTCCAGCACATGAAGCGCGAGCCGGTTTTCCCCTTAATACCTACGCGTGTTGGGCTCACGCGATGCAAGTCCCACTGGCTCGTATGTTGGGCTCACGCGATGACACCAGCGTGAATACACGCTTTGTATCCAGCAGTGAGCTAGCGCTTTATGGGGCTTTCTTCACACGTCACAATGTGAGTGTCTGGCTTGTTCTCAGGTGCCTGCCGTGACTTCTAGTCACACTATTATCTCATGCCGCTAATACACATAAATGCAAAATGCTCCCTGTTCGTTTTCAGAAAATAAATTTTTATATGAATCGGCTCATGAGATTTTGGATCAATTACTCCTTCACAGGTTTGAAATTATAAAAGTTCCCTTTGCTAAAAATCTCTCTCCTCAATGGCCTGCGTAACCCAGCTTTGTCGTCTTTGGTGGAGGGCTCGGTTGCTTGTAGCAACGAAAATGCTATAGAAAAATGGATTTAAAATACTTGCATTGTCATAAATTAATAAACATGAATCCCTTCACAATACTAAATATCCGGCGTGTTTCCAATGAGATACAAAGTATTTCAATCTGTACATTTCATTCTCTGCAACAAGGACTCATGAAATGTCCCCAACATCAGTGTATAACCAGAATCTAATAATAGTCTGAGAAAAGCTCATAAAAATTATTCCTTGATTCAACAATAGAAGATAAATTATTTCCGAAATGAAATATTCAAATTCCTCAAATCGATAACCCTGCAAGCTGGCAGGATACACGGCTTTGATACCACTAAGGCCCAACCATTACACCAAAAGACCAGCTTGGTGGTAAGGGCGACTACCCAGTGTGTTAAGGGTGTGGGGAACATCTACCATCACCGGAGCATCCGAGGGTGGGGACCACCCCCAATTATGCAGACCTCGGACACCTGGTTGTGGGGTACACCACCCGCACACAAGACATTACAGCTCACCACGCTCCGTGGGTCTCGATCTTGAGACCTTGGCTCTGATACCATCGAAATGACCCTAACCGGCCATTCTCCAAATTTCACAAATATATCTTATGTAGATTTGAAACAAATAAAATTGTGCAAATAACTAGCAGATATATTCGAATAACCAGCAAATATAATCTTATTAAACTTCTCATAAAATGGTTTGTATTATACAACAACAATACAAAAACCATAGATTACAACATCCCAATCTGAAATACAGTAAATAACAGTAAGACTGGATGATAAGAACCTGTAAAACAATGTCGAACTCTGATGTGAATCCGCATCGGGATGAACTGGGTTTCCGTCCAATCCACCGAGAAAGGCTGAAGGTTTTTGTCCTCAGGTTTCAGATTTGAAAGTTGAAGCTTCCCGAATTCTCAATGAGAAATAAAATCCATAAACTGAAGCATACACAATGAGACTCCAAGCCTCCTCTTATGGCTACAACTGTGACTCTTCAGTTTCCCCACTTTGTCTCTTCATATTCCCACTTTGTGTCTTTATATTTCCACTTTAAGTCACTTTTAAATAAATATGACTATTGAGTTATAAAGCGATATAATAAATAAAGTGAGGAATCTTCTGACATTAAAACAGAGGACCAAACGAGCTCGGATGACGACGTGTGATAGCTTGCCGAAAAGCTCTCGGCGAGACGTTCCAAGTTCACTACTGAAAAACCAAGAATTCTGAACCCTCCCGACTTACTATAAATAGTAAGTACCCTGGAAACCTGTGGAAATTGCTCCGATTGGCCTGAAACTGAAATCACTTAGGCCAATTATCTCCTTGAACACTGCCAAGCCTCGGTTAGCCCTCCGGACCATGATAAAAAGGTTAACGACACGACACGAAATAATATGCCCCCAAAAGGGGACATTACACAGTAACGCTTAAGAAACATATCTAAGATTTTGGATATACTTCAGGAAGTTCAAGGAGTTAGGAGCATAGCAGATTTACAAGCCTTACCAGTTTGCCTAGGGGCAAAGATTTTATGTATGGACAGTCATGAGAAGACGTATCAAAAAATGCATTGTCGCCAAGGGAGTTTGTTGTTAAAGCAGAAAAGCTACATATTTCATACAGTTAGTGACATAATCCATGGGTGAAAAATCCAGAGCATTGCAAGGAAGCATCAAAATTTTAGGAATAGACAATAATGCAGATTTATTTCCTACAATAGCAACTCAAGGAGTAGTCCTGTAGCAGTAGTAAAGTGCACTTGGTTACAAGGACATAGCAGTTCAAGCAAGAAGGAATTTTGAAATTATCAGTATGATCATGTGAAAAATGAGGCAACATATCAGAAAATGCAAACAATAAGCACCTCCCAACAGGCAAGGGAGGGCTATGGAAAGGATAAAAGTGACAGTTGCAATATTGAAAATAATCTCAAAGCAATATTAGAGCATGCTATTTCAGTACATTTGATATAGTGTTCAAACTTCAAGGATCTTAGACCAAGCATTGAAGAAAATAAATGAACGGAAATAGCTGTAATAGTTTAAGAGACGAACAACCAAGAGACGAATTATCAGTCTATTCACATATATGTTGCAAATAAGTCAAATATTGGGATGATCTCAGAAAGGTTTTTAGTCACGCCAAATGCACAGCCCAGCTCAAACAAACACAAAAAAAAAAGCGCAGCCCTTGGAAGCCCTCGCTCTTAAGTAAAGAAAAAGAATGAGATATAAAGAAGGTAAAGGAACTTAATGTTTTTTGAAAAATATAGAGCTTCAAAGCCGCATTTACCAAGTAGGGACTGAGAAAGGGAAGTCATGATCAACAACACAATTGATATCAGAGGCACAAATAATATATTTACTGTTAGCAATATAAGTTGTCATTAGTGAAGATAGTTGCAAATACAATTCCCACCGGTAAAGACTCACCGGTAGTTCACTTATCTTAGAGTATATGCACTGGTAGACTTGGAACAAAGTGTATGCACCGGTAGATTAGACAGAGGTAATACACCGGTAGACCGAACTAAGTACATTGTACTGGTCTATTATTACATAAAGAGATAAACCGGGTATGAGATTTATACCGGTCTAATTGCATAAAGATCCGCACCAGATTATGTGGAGCAGTTTTGAGTTAAAACCGAAATATATAGAGCATCCACCGCTCAAAAGTGGAGTTAGCTTTATTTTCTACGGATGTTTTCAAGGTAAACCCCAGATCAGAACGCAAAGCTTTACTACTAGTTGCATGATATAATGTTGAGTTTACAGCCTGACGGTTCTATGCATTAAGGGTTTCATTAAGATGAACTCTTGTATAAATACAGGTTAAGGACGTAAGAAGTGTTGTTGTTGAGAGTTGCTGAATAGAGAGAGCAGAGAAGAAAGAGATTAAAGTCACTAGAGGTGAAAGGCAAAGAGGCAGAAAAAGATTCAATAGCTAGGCAAACCGGGGAAGAGATCAACAGGTATGATCTAATCAGACAATCAGTGTCAATTGAGATCATTGCTTTTATAAGGTGTGAAAGCATATTGAAATCCCTCAATTAGGGTGAACCCTAATCGGTTCTTTGTAAAAATTCTTTAACCGGGTAACATCTTTGTTGATGTTGAAAATCCTCTAACCAGACAACTCCTAACAGAGTTAAGATCTTAACCGATCTTCTATCAAATCCCCTAACCAGGTAGCACCTTCACAAGTGCTTTGTAAGCTCCTAACATGACGTCTTTATTTCTACAGAAGTGAAGTTGTGAGCTCTGTCTCACCGTGGTTTTTTCCTTCTAACCGAGGGTTTCCACGTATACATCATGTGTTGATCTGTGTATTTCTATTTATGCTTGTAAATGATTGTTTATATTCTGCTTATCTTGGAAGAATAATTAAACAAGTGTTGAATTGAAATAGAAATAGTATTTACTAATTCACCCCCCCTCTCAGTAACCGGTTAGGAATAACATTTACAGCCTGCAGAAACAGTTCAAAAAACATTACAGAAGTTTTGACAATGGTGAATGGGAGTGTGCAAAACCATTTCTTTCAAAATAGATGTTCTAAAGGAGGAGTATGTTAGTTACATAAGAAAGAGCATTTCCATAATTTCGCAGTTAAGGGCTAATGACAGCAAAACCCTCATTCGAACCAGCATATAAAAATCAGTCCCTTGCATAATAACAGATTTTTATTTTTGATATACTTCTCTACTGCATAAATGAATACACAGGGAAGATGGATCTTTTCTTTTTAAGCAAACCTTGAGTTATAGATCATACAAGGAGATAAAAAAGCAGCAAGATTTTAAAAGAAATCGAGCACCAAGGAGGAACTTCAAACACCGCAAAAAATGCCTACCTTTTTCAGTTCTATGGAGTAGAAAAGGCCTAGATATGACGCTCAGCTTCAAGTACGAATATGCAACATTAAAAACAGATTGAATCTACAGTTCGTGCTTGCAAATATCTCACAGAAGATCCCTTCAAGAGTCCTTATCTATGGCGGCCAAAACACAGGAAAAAAATTCTTCAAGCTCTCATTCTCCATGGCGGTCAACACCAGAAAATTCCATACGAAACCCTCATAGCAGAGACAACGAAGATAAAGAGGATATTTTGCAATATATTTTCAGAAAAATCATGGAAAATAAATTCTTCAAATCCTCATTCTCCATGGCGGCGCACAAGGAGGAAAACACAGCAAGTGAAGATGCCAAGGAAAAGGTGAAAATGAGATGTTTTTAGGGTTCATATACCCTTTGTAACAAGCCAAGAGGAAAGGCGTTTTTAGCCTTGTTTTATTTTTTCATTTTTTTCCAACTTCTCATACCTCATGGGCTTACTTTTTATTGTTTGCGAAAGTGATATTTCTATCACTTCTCTTTCCAAGTCCCATGGTTATGGATTTAAAAGGTACTATACTATTAAAATGATAATTTATAAATCATTTTATTAATATAGTTCGAAATGCAAAATGTATGTTTTTAATTTTAAAAGAGGTAAACAATAAATATTTTATTTTTACGGTTAATAATATTTATTAAATAATTTATAATTTATTATTTTGTCAAATATTAATCATTTTAATAATATTATTAAGTGGTTTTATCGTTACTTAATAAATATTATTAAAGTAATTAATATTTGCTAAATAATAAACTTTAAACTATATAATAAATATTATTAGTTAAAATATTAAATACTTTATAATTCGTTTTATTTAAGTGAATTATAAAATATTTAATATTCAAATTACAGATATTTATTTTACCTTTAAGAGATTAAAAGGAGATATTTTGCAGAGTTGAAAGTGCTGAGGTCATGGAGATAGGGATGCAATGTTTGGGTCTGTAGGAAGTTATTACTTTGCAGAGACTTTTGTGATCTTTTTGGAAGGATTTAGACTGCATTTATGAGGGGTATTTATGATAGAGTTTATGAGGCATGACTTTTGGGACATATCTATGCCTTTTTGAAGTCTTTTGAAGGGCTCAAAAAAGGCTTGGCAACCAAAATCCGACCCAGAAGTTATTGCCTGCATTTATGATGCAGCTGGTTGTAAAAGGATAAATATGACTTGAAGGCTCATTTGTAAAGGAGTTCTTTTTATCTTTGCCTTGCTGTTTTGTAACTTTTTCTGAGTTCTTGATAGAAGCAAAGTGTTTTTGTAACCCATTTTCAGAGAGATTATATAGATTTGCAACACCTTTGGACAGTGAAATTCAGCTCGTGCCTTCTCTTCTTTCTGTGTTTGTGTGTCATATTGATGCCTTCTACAGAAGTATTCAGTCTTTTGCAGGTTGAAAGTTGTGTTTGAGAATCAGTTTTAGACTGTGAGGAATTCATTCTCCTTTTGAGGAACTGTTATTTTTTAACCTTCCTAACAATTGCTGATCGAAGGATTGTGAGTTATTGAGTTGTGTAGAGAAGCTTTTTATTACTGATTTTATTATGTGTTGATTATCTGTTAGATTTCAAAGATACTTTTTCTGGTGCATCAACCTTTAGGACTTAGATTTTATTTTTGTTATCCTTCTACCTCTTTCCTCCAACAAAAGTTTCAGTTTTAGGTAGTTTCAGACGAGGTATCATATAGGAACCGGCCTAGATTCATTCCAGTTATAGGTTACCCACAACCTTGGAGTGTTTCCATGTTCCTCAAAGTTAGTCAAGTAGTTTTGGCAACTTGATTAGGGTGCAACTTTTGAGTGATAACAGCCCTCACATGATGCTTTTTGTTCTTGCAACATTTGTCATTGAGGTTATTTTAGTTTTGTAGATTCTGCTGGTTGCGTTGATGATGGTGTTGCAGGAATTGGTTAGTGATGATAGGGACATTACACAATTCTACCCTTGGGACCTTGACGGAGTTGTGATTTCTCTCCAGGTTGTGTATTGTGAGCTTCCAAATGAGAGATTGCTTGGGGACAAACAATTTCAGGGAGGGAAGACTATAATGTCCCCGTTTTAGATTAGCATGGTTTATGTTTGGGTTAGCCTATCATTGGCCCTCGTAGGCTAAGTCAAATGGTTAGAGGGTTCTCTGTTGGTAGAGCAGGAGACTCTTTCCCTTCCGGAGTACAAAAGTCTTCAGGATTGCTCTTGGTTTGGTACAATTTGGCACACCTACTATTTATAGTAAGTGACTATTTTGGGAAAATCAGCATTTCTAATTATAACAAGGAACCTGAACAGGCTATGCTTGCAGTGTTGAGTCCTGGAGCCTTTGGCTTGAGCAGATATTTTGAGATTTGCTATTTATAGTAAGTCAGATTTGCAGAGATGCTATCTTTGGCAGGACACCTAGACATTTGGCATTTGCAGTGGATATCCCGATTCCTAGTTGTCTTCTTGGAGGAAATTTAATAGCTTGAGCTCATGTTATTTAATTATTAATAAAGTAGCACTTCATTAATAATTTATTATTAGAGCTTATTATAAAGTTTGTAAAGTAAAAGGGGCCAAGGACATCATTAATGTGCATTAAATATGTCATTAAAAGTGGGCGCCTAAACCAAGGATGATATAATTTTATATTATAGTCAATTGTGTAACAAATGTAAATGTATTTAAGTCATTAAAAGTGACTTGCGAGGGAAGTCTCATGGATAAAACCTCATGAAGGAATTATAAAAAGTTAAAGTGAAAATCGACTTGATTATACATTTGACTATTTGCTTTTGATGATGAAAGTTCTTGGGTATTGAGCCATGAAACTTAGGGTTTCTATTATTTACAGCATTAGAGGACGATAATTCTTCAGTGAATATGCAATTTTGAGACTATGAAAGACCAGTTGAAATTATTGCTTTTCTGTGGGTTTCATTCAGAAGCTCAGATTGTGCAAATTGGTTGAAGTTTTTTGGAGAATTGAAGGCTAAATCAGGGATAAATCTCTATCTGACTCTTAGCAGTTGTTGGTAGTGTTTTATTGACTGGATTTTGTGGGATTCAAGGCTGCTGTCCAACCACCCAGGCCCATGTGAGTTACAACAGAAATGATGTTGGATTCTAAGTTAAATTGCCTATGATTGGTGCCTCTTTTTTATGCTATATAGTGGCCCAGCAATAGCAAGTCATTTAACACAGTTTGGGAGGGGTTTGAATTCATTTTCCAGGTGGTACGTTCAATCCAGGTTCCACATTATAGTTGCAAGTTCATTTCAGAGTTTATATTTGCCATTGATATGTGTTGTGATTATCAGTCAATAAAATAAGACAATCTCTGTTTGTGAATTGCAAGTATTTTAGATTTGATTTCATGTATTGCTCTTATTTTCAAAAATCTATAAAATGTATATAAAATCTCAGAACACGAAAAAATACAAAACGTTGCAAAAAACACCAAAAACTAGTTAGTTACCAGAGTGGATAGAGATTGAGTCAGCAGGGCTCATCACAGTGGTATCAGAGCATTGCATGTATGCCATCTATTTGAGTAAATGTGTTTAGTGAAAGTACAAGTTGGAAGTTAGAACCTGTTGGGGTTCTTACATACCTTCAAACTATGCAACTAAAATATGCCAAAAGGCTGATGCTCAAATGAGGAGATCCAATAAAGGATACAAATAAGAGATAAAAGGTTTCTGAATTATGATGTTGAAGGAGTGTGATTAGTCTCCTTATACCTTACAATCGAAGGTGTTACACCTTCTCATATTTGATGGGACACAACTATTACCAAGCAATCTCTTTCATAACCAATCGATTAGTCTATTTGCATAGTCACTATCTTTATGACTGATCTTTTTATCTAAGTGTTTCCATTAGAGATGCATAGTGTTAATCTTAAAATTATTGATTAAATGACTTGTATAGTTTGTTGCTTTTCATGATTAGGTGGCTGTCCTTAAGAGTGTCATCTTTGTTAACCTGTGTGCTGGGTGGTGCTTGATGGAGAAATCTATCATTTGACTCCTCATATCTCGTAATGCTACCAAGGGAAAATCGTCTTGTTCTAAGAGTTTATGATTTTCCTTATACTTCATTACTCCAACTATCTAGTTGCTATGTACAACTCACTACTAACTACCTTCTATCTATATGTAGGTGCTCAAGGTCTGCCACTCTTTGACCACATAAGTGTGTTATTGCTATTAAATCATTAGTGCAAAGATGGGGACATCACATAAGGGGTACTACAAACCTATTTAATTGATATATAATCAATATTTGTTGCTCAACTTGTGTGCTGCTTGTTTCTTCTATGACATTTGATTTTATCTCCAATGCTCTTTTTTCTTCTTGTGCTTGCAAATGCAACGAGTGTGCTTTTACAGTGTTGAAAAAATATATTAAATGCTTAGGTTTTAAGTTTTTTATTTCTCTTTTACATTTTTCATTTCTTTTGTTTTTACAACTACTAGTTAGGCCCGTTTGGTTGTTGGGTGCCTAGGTCATGAGTCACTGGGCCTTGTTTTGACCTCCTCACCTTGAAGCTCACTAAGACTTTGTGAGTCTCTTTGAGTTTTTTTAACACTTGTTGGAGGAGTAAAGATTTTTACTCCTAGTCTTTTTAGAGAAGTAGGTAGATGGGAGTTTCCACTGATATAATCGAGGAACAAATCAGTATTATTTGGAGGTAGATCCTATTGAGAAGTGGCTGAACATTCATAGGAACTAGTGACTTGATTGATTCATTTTTTTGAAGTGATCATATGATCCTCCAACTTAATCGCATTTTCTTAAGTGTCTTGCACTTCTATAAAGTTATTTTATTTGTGGAAGAAAGCATCTTCTAAAGATAGAACATTGACGAAGCAACTTGGAAAATTTTTAGAAGGATTTAGAGTGTTGGAAACATTGGTAATTTGATGATTGAATCGTGCAATGGAACTCTTTTATTGGTTCACTTGCATCTTTCTTGGCATTTGAGAGTTGTGCAAACATGATACTATTGTCCTTAGTTGATTTGAAACATGTAAGGAACTCCTTACCCATTGACTGCTAACTCGTGATTGAACTAGTACCAAGGTGGTGAAACTTATTAGCCACTGCACCTTGCAGGGTCTCTATAAACAATTAAACTGCAACATTTTCATGGGAAACACATAGAATTCCACATGCAGTGGTGAAGGCTTGAAAATGCTCATTGGGATGCTTCTTGCTGTCACCATAGAACTTGGGAAAATTCTTCCTTGATCCATGTGGAGGGTCATGAATTTTTGTTAATGCGAGTAAACCAATTTGATTTCTCCATGGCAACGATGGAGGTAGTTGATTGTTGTTGCAGTTTACTTCTTGATCAACAATATCTTGTAGCAATTCTTCTTTGGAAGTTCGAATATATGGATATGAACTCTTGAAGCTTTATGATAAATTGAATGACTTAAAGGGTAAGATGATAGTATTATGCCATTCCCCAACAGAGTCACCAAAAATTGTTAGAGTTTTAATTTGCACCTTTCACTGTGACATAAAATATAATAGATTTGAAATAAAACTGCTCTTCTAATTGGAGTGGAAAGTTCTTCAGAAATAAAACCTAATCTATCATAAATAATGTGTACCTGCAATCAACAATATTTCAGTGTTCTTTTTTTATGATTTCGTTTTCAAACTGAATAAATTTTAAATGTGTCTTACAAGCTTACAATGTTTATGACAGGTTCGCAAATGTGATATTCTTAGTAAGTTGGGTGTATAAACCTTTTGGATCTGAGATTTCAAACAATAGAAACCTGGATGCTGGAGTAGTACTGCAATGAGTGACCTCCCGGGAAGTCCCGGTGCTTCACCTTTGTGAGCATCACCTAGATGCAATGAGTGCTTAAGTGTTCTCTTCATTCTCATGAGAGATGGGTTCTTGTGAACCACTACTCATGAAACATGGGTCAATGAGTTTGACTCAAAAACTATATAGTTGAATCCTGATAGCAATATCACAATTGGACTTGATGTGAAAAATATATCCTGCTTATCAATATAAACCCGATTAATAACTCAAATTGTAACATTATAACTTGGGGTGTACATCGATTAATTCAAAATCAAACCAAATTTATATAAAGCTGGGAAACACAGATTTGTACATATTACAGATCTTGTTATCTACACAAAGAAAATTTTGAATGTGATCAAAGAAACATGTGGAAATGAGGGTGAGTATGAAAATTTCAAGAGGCCCCAAATTTCTTACAAAACTGGGGCATATTGTGGGAACAAGCCTTAACAAATTCTAAAGGATTTGGATACAGATGACCACATCGTATCTTATCAGCATTGATGCTGTTTTATATATATTAGACAAGCTAAATGCAGGATGGTCCATGTACAAGTTTCTTTTCCATAGAGTTCCTTTTTTAATTACAATAATTGCTGTGAAGGATATTTAGATAACACAGTATGGAGGGTTATTAATCGATTCTACTTTATACTCTCATAATTTTAATCTATTCACAAAGGGGAAATAAAAAAAATTCATTGGATGAAGAGATATGTTTTGTTCCTTTCATTAGTGAATTTTATGGTGACTTATATTGTGCTTAATTGTTAACACTTTCCTAGTGTCTATTGGGAAACTCTTGCTTGTGAAACATGCTTGTTTCTTTACTATGCAACAGATATGTTTTCATATATGATATGTAAAACCCTTGTCTCTTTAATAAGAGTATATGTATTTTTTGTAATGGAAAATCAAAACAATTTAATATTATTTAGATCTTACATTTAAATGAATGGATCATGTGGAAGTTTTAAATGTTTGTGGCAGATAATGACATTTGCTTAGTGGAAGTAGCTGAAATTTGTAAAGTTTCAACAGAGGATAAAGGCCGGGAAATTCAGGCTAAGAATACTATTTCACCTGGTGATTTAGTGCTTCGTGAAGAAGCATATGTTGCGGTATAGTGATCTCATCTATTTTAGATTTAACATGCTTGTCTTTTTGATCTGAGAATCTACAATTGAGGTTTCTTTTGGATGTCTACATAAAATTCAATCCTTCAATTCTGTTTTAAATAAAGAGGATTTTTAGCAATTTTACTTAGGGATTTAATGGGGGTGAACAATAAAGTGAACACGTCAAATTTCCATTAATGAAAGGCATTATGAAATATCTCACAGGCGATTGGCCTTGCAATATAAAACCTAACAGGTAGTGTTGGGCATTTCCATGAGAATCTAGAAGTGATACATTCCCTAATAAGATGCACTTAGGGATGTATTCTTTTATCATATTATGTAATGTCCCCTTTTCTAGCCCATTATTTCCTGATGCGTCCTTAGCCCTTTTCACCATGGTCTTGTGGGCTAACCAGGACTTTACAGGGATCAGTGTGAGTTTTGGCTTAGGCACTTTCAGTTTCAGGCCAATCAGAGTGATTTAGTAGGGTTTCCAAGATACTATTTATAGTAAGTCAACAGGGTTCCGTATTTTGGCATTTCTGTATTGGACCTAGAGTAGATCGCCAATATCTTTCCAACAAGCTATCACACATGTTCCAAGTTCGATTGGTTATTTATTTTAATGCCAAAAGATTCAATAGTTATTTAATAAAGTGACTATTAAATTAAGGCACTGTAATGTCCCTTCTTATTCTCCCTTGATAGTTTCCTGCAAAATCAACGTTAGTATAAAATAACATGTAATATTTATATGACTCATACTCTTTTCTACGTTAGTAAGGGGGGGGATTTGATTTTTAAAGCTGCCTGTAGGTCGGGCTTCACAGAATTCCCGATTCTCGGCTTGAGGGATATAAGATCCACTCTAAGCAACCGGGCTATCAACACGTCATCTCATAGAGCACTGCCCATAAGAATCTCTTGGAAGCAAATAAATGCATTCCAAGCCTACGCATATGCATATGACTGGCAATCAGTATATATACTGCCTATGTGAGATAATAATCTCGAGACTAGGGAAATTACAAAAATTTCCTCTAGTCCCCTCCAAATACGGGGATCCATCCGTATCATCCTTTTGGTGAGATAACAATCTCGAGACTAGGAAATTATAATAATTTCTTCTAGTCCCCTCCAGATATGGGATCCATCTCTTAATGAACATAATATTCATTCTCTCTATGGTCCCATATCATCCACATATAAATGTACCAATCAATTAATGTAATTAACATAATTATATATATTCAGATTTATAAAAAACATATGATGCCCATAGCATAATTTAATAGATCCTAATTGCATGTGTTTTTAATAGACATCAACTAATTTATAACCATTTTTATATGTATAAGAATGCAATATTTTGAATATATATATATATTCTATACATAATAAAATGCATTTAAAACTCATAACGTAAATGACTGCAGTCTTCGTAATTTGCTGTAGAGTCTTGTTTGTTTGTCTTTTATTTATCTATGCCACCTTTCTTTATTTTCTTTTTCGTTCCCCTATGTTTCAAGTAGTTATTGACTGAACGTTTCCATCACAACCATAATTTATTAGAGTGATTGATAATAATCCAACAATGTTATAACGGTTGGTTAATTGAAGAGTAAGCCCAATTTTGACAATAATAAGTGATAACTGGTAAAGTTGCTCATCAAAGTCGTGGACGATATCAGTGCATAGTCATTAGACTTGTCTTGGTGTCAGCAAACTTGTTTACTCTCCCTTCGCATTCCCTACTGTACTCTCCTCTACCTCTTCCCTTTTATGTTCTGTCGTGTTCTTTTATATATTAGTGTGGGAGGGGAGTCACGCCACCCCACACCTATCGACTCCCACCTTAGCCGCAGCCCTAAGGCTGCGGCTCAGTCGCACCTCCTAAGGCGCGGCTCAGCCGACCAGTTTATATAGAGGTTATATAGTGTTTTTATTATATTATATATTATAATATATATATTATATTAAATGATTAATAATATTTATACTATAATTTCTTATTTATATTTTAATATGATATATATGTTTCCCTCCCTTTCCCTAGAGGCATCTTCACCCGATGATCTTTCCATTTTATCCGGACTTGGTGATTGTTTGATTCCTTAGTTTCTCGGAGGAATATCCTCCTCTTTGCTAAGAGTGGTGGGGGAGTGTTCAAAGTCTTCCCGTCTAACCCTTTTTGTAGGTCCTTCAATTAGTGCTTCTTCCATGTTATTCACTTGTCCTCTCTTGCATTGGTGACCTTTAGTCCATGGTGTTTTACATTTGAAACACAATCCCTTTTGGATGAGTTCTCCTCTTTCTTTACACCGGTGGTCTTTGCTCCAAGGTTGTTGACATATGAAACATTTTGAGGGATCTCTTGTTGGAACTTGTTTTTCTTTAGTTGCGTCGTACTCCGTTATTTTTGTCTTCCTAGTAGCAACTTCAAGGGTTTGGGGTTTGTACGGTCTCACCCTTATTTTGATGTGTTCTTTGAGTCCTTCGACGAACATATAGACCCTCCTTTTTTGTGATATATCGGGGACCATAACCGAAAGGCTCTGAAATTTATTGGAAAACTCTTCAATAAATCCTATTTGTTTGAGGTGAGTTAACTCTTGAAAATACCATTCTGGTTCCTTTTGGTCAAACCGGCCAATGAGTTTTTGAGTGAATTCACTATAGGTGTTAATACTTTTATGACCCAACGTGACTATTCCATGGTGCCACCAATTGTGGGCTTCCCCTGTCAGGTGCATTATGGAAAATTTAATGGCATTTTCTTCGGTCATTGGGCTGAGAGAGAGGTAGGTGTCTAGTTTTTGGACCCAAGCTTGAGCTGTTTCCTTTGCTGTTCCTTTCCTGTTCCTTCGAAGTGTGGTAGGGACATTTTCTCTACTTTGGCTTTAATGTCTTTCTCCACATGATTTCTTTTCTGTCCATTACTTGCCATGGTTTTGGTTTCATAGTATTCTTTAAAAGGAATGAGCTTTTGTATTTCTCGTTCTAAGTTAGCATACATTTGGGCGATCTCTTCTACTGAGTGGGTAGATGGATCTTCTCCTCCTAAGATAGGTTCCTCTCTTGGAAGGAATGAGGGTATTGTTGGTCTCATGGTGGAATCTTGGGTTGGGGGCTCATTTTTAGAATGATTAGAGTGCAGATCTCTTCCTATTGGAGAAGTGTGACGACCATGGTGATTATTGTTATTATTCATGTTTTGGATGGCTTGAAGTATTAACTGATTGGTTTGCTCAAACCTCTCATTAGTTTGTTCCATGAAACTTCTTAACTCGTTGGCTAGTTGTTCGGCCGTAGCTTTTGTCCCTTTCTTTCATTTATACATTTGCATGAACTATTTTCCACAGGATGGCAGGATTATGCTCTGATACCACTGTAATGTCCCTTCTTATTCTCCCTTGATAGTTTCTTGCAGAATCA
Source organism: Chamaecyparis obtusa (assembly GCA_027943335.1). Classification (NCBI taxonomy): domain Eukaryota; kingdom Viridiplantae; phylum Streptophyta; class Pinopsida; order Cupressales; family Cupressaceae; genus Chamaecyparis; species Chamaecyparis obtusa. The sequence goes on along the minus strand of BSBK01001021.1, from coordinate 211,685 downwards.
ACGTTAGTATAAAATAACATGTAATATTTATATGACTCATACTCTATTCTACGTTAGTAAGGGGGGGACTTGATTCTTAAGGCTGCCTCTAGGTCGGGCTTCATAGAATTTCCGATTCTTGGCTTGAGGGATATAAGATCCACTCTAAGCAACAGGGCTATCGACACGTCATCCCATAGAGCACTGCCCATAAGAATCTCTTGGAAGCAAATAAATGCATTCCAAGTCTACGCATATGCATATGACTGGCAATCAGTATATATACTGCCTACGTGAGATAATAATCTTGAGACTAGGGAAATTACAACAATTTCCTCTAGTCCCCTCTAGATACGGGGATTTGTATCATCCTTTTGGTGAGATAACAATCTCGAGACTAGGAAATTATAATAATTTCTTCTATTCCCCTCCAGATATGGGATCCATCTCTTAATGAACATGATATTCATTCTCTCTATGGTCCCATATCATCCACATATAAATGTACCAATCAATTAATGTAATTAACATAATTATATATATTCAGATTTATAAAAAACATATGATGCCCATAGCATAATCTAATAGATCCCAATTGCATATGTTTTTAATAGACATCAACTAATTTATAACCATTTATAAATGTATAAGAATGCAATATTTTGAATATATATATATATATATATATATTTTATACATAATAAAATGCATTTAAAATTCATACCGTAAATGACTGTAGTCTTCGTAATTTGCTGCAGAGTCTTGTTTGTTTGTCTTTTATTTATCTATGCCACCTTTCTTTATTTTCTTTTTCGTTCCCCTATGTTTCAAGTAATTATTGACTGAACGTTTCCATCGCAACCATAATTTATTAGAGTGATTGATAATAATCCAACAATGTTATAATGGTTGGTTAATTGAAGAGTAAGGCCAATATCGACAATAATAAGTGATAACTGGTAAATTTGCTCATCAAAGTCATGGACGATATCAGTGCATAGTCATTAGACTTGTCTTTGGTGTCAGCAAACTTGTTTACTCTCCCTTCGCATTCCCCACTGTACTCTCCTCTAACTCTTCCCTTTTATGTTTTGCCGTGTTCTTTTATATATTAGTGTGGGAGGGGAGTCACATCCCTCCACACCTGTCGACTCCCCCCTTAGGGGTGTGACTGGTCGCAGCCCTAAGGCTGCGGCTCAGTCGCACCTCCTAAGATGCGGCTCAACCGACTAGTTTATATGGGGGTTATATAGTGTATTTTTTATATTATATATTATAATATATATAATATATATATTATATTAAATAATTAATAATATTTATATTATAATTTCTTATTTATATTTTAATATAATATAATATATATTATTAAATAATTAATATAATATAATATATATTATAATATTATATTATGTTATTAAATAATTATTATAATATATACTATATTATAATACTGTCTTTTAAATGATTATAATATATATATTTTATTAAATGATTATTATTTTATTATATATATATTTTGTACATATTATTAAATGATTGGTATGATATATCTAAATATATATATATATATATCATGATTATTATATTTTAATCATATCCCTCAACGTTATCAAAATAATATTATTTGATAATAATTCCTTTTGATAATGATATGACGGTGTCAATCATTTGTTTGTAAGAATTTTAACATACATATACTTATTAGGGTTTTAATGTAGGGATATTACAACCACATATTAATAAGTCACTTTATTATTAAAAGGGCCATTTATTCCCCTAAGTGGAAAAAGGGCATTTTAAATAAGAGAATAAAAGATGAAGAGAGAGGGAGACGAAACCAAAGTGTCATTGCACCGGGCATTAAAAGAAGAAAGCTTGATTCATTTCAGTATGCTTGGATATGTTTTGATTTTTGATTTCTCTTGGAGAGACTTGAGAAGCAATCAGCTTTCTATTTAGAAACTTGAGGACCGAAACCTTCAGGCTTCCTCGGTAGACTGGATGGAAACCCAGTTCATCACTTGAGGTGGATTTGCGATGGAATTCACATTGCATATTAGGCTCATTTCTTATTATCCAATCTGGTTGTAGATTTTGTATTTAATATTGTATTATGTTATTGTACTGCTGAATATTAAATGCAATAACATTTCTGAGTATATATTTTTTGGTATTCTGCTAGTTATTCTGAAATCTTTTGCATGAGTTTATCTGTTTATATTTCTGAAATTTACTTGGAGAATTTGGGGGAAAATATCTGGTTGGGGATATTACATATTACTTCATATATTGGTATATGTAGGGGTAATTTTCCCAATCACAAATTTCTAGATGACTTTGAACTAGTATTTGCCAAACTCAGTTTTGACATTTTGATAGTTCTAGTTTTGGAAATGAAAATTGACCGAAAAAGCTGAAATATTATTTGTAATAATTCCACATAAAAAATAAGTTTTTATGGCAGGGTAAAGACACTGAAACTCTTACCTAATTGAGACTAATAATCTTATGAGACCAATCTCATATTGGAGCACTCACAAATTTTGAAGCCAACCACAATCTCTCCGTAATGTTTTGATTTTGACACAAAATAGTATTTAATTCCTTTAAGTTCTATTATTTAATACTTTTACCAAGTGGAAAACTAAAAAGGTAGATATTAAATAAATTTTTAAGTGACTCAAGAAAATTAAGTCACTTAAGAAATAATGATAATAGTACGGGAACCAAATTTATTATTATTTAAAGGACATTATGATGGAAGAAAGTTATGGACTATTCATTATTTTCTTTAGATTGGATTTGAGAGTTTCTCAAATTTTGTGTTCTTGTGATAGAAACCTCAAGAAGCCATTTTTGGCAACACAAGATTTGGCTGAGGCAGGGGGAAGAATCATCTAGATTATTCATTTGGTTAAATTTCATGTCCGCTTATTTTGGCCGCATCCTTAGGCTGGTCCTATGTGTAAGTTGTTGGGAACTTTGCCTTGATGAGGACATATTTGTAACTTGTGGACCTATTTGGGCCACTCATTTGAATTTGTATTGGAGCCAACTTGCTTGTTCATGGAGGTTTGAACCTCATACATAATCGGCTTCCTAGAAGCATTTGTAATCATCATCAATTATTTCATTGTCTTTACTACTTGCAATTCTAGTATGGAATTGTCTTGTTTGTAGTTTCACAGGTGCAATATCCTCCCTAGTGTGCCAATTCACCCAAATTTGTGAAGGCTTCAGTTGAAGACACATTTGTAACTATGTAATTAGAGATTTCTTATATCATCTAAAAATATCAATATCCTTTGTCATATTGTCAAATGCTCTGCGCCTTTTTGCTCTATGTTGTATTATTTATAATTGGATTATAATATATAATATTTGAAGATCTTGATCGAAGATAATACTTCGGGAGCTACCTATGTGCCTGCCTGATTTAAATAACGAATCCACTATTAGTTTTTGACTCACCCATTGTGGATGTTAGTGGTGATTGTGTATATCATGGCAACAAAGTTATCACCGTGTTTGCCACATTGATACCTCACCTTTGTGAGAACCTCTATAAAACATCGATTCCCAACCATTTGACAAAGCCTCACTAGATAAATTTGAAATCGGATGAAAAAGTGTTATGACACTTCCATTGCACACTTCCCCTTGCTTAGTATCGAGAAGGTCTTCATGCTCCCTAGTATTTTCTCCAATTTTCGTTGTATTAACCTCCTCAATATCCAAGAAGGTTCTCAGCTTTCCCTCACATTGTTTGAGCACCTTGTTGACCAACTCATAATCAGATTTGGAAACATCTTGTTCTTGCCTTGAAATATCTAACAACATATGTATAAGAGGCTGGAAAACAGCATCATTCTCATTAATTGACATAACCATTATAATCTTTATGACTGCAATAACATCTTCGTTGAGTTCTAACCTAATTGCAATCAAGATATATTGAAACATGCTATGTATTTAATCATGTAATCCCAAGTATAGCATAAGATTACTAAATCTGATTCTTGCAAATGTTTTTAGCATGGCAACCCTTCTAGAGAAATGATGACTCCTGATGGCCCCAAGATTTTGGAAACTATCAAAGATTATTTGAAGTACGTCCTTCATTGTGTTATCTCCATAAGGTTCTTCGGGTGCTAGGATTCTTGCGATGTAATGTTCCGACGGCGTGACCCCCTTCTAGTACAACCTCCAAGCCCACCGTTGGTCTTATTCAAATGTGGTACATCATCCTCTATTTCTGTATGAGGCTTCCTTGCATTTTGTTGTACAGTGTGCACTAGTCTTGTCATATGCTGCCGTTGATGTTGCCGTACGGCCCACTCCTTGACGTATGGCCACAACAACCCCTCCTTCATACAGTCACTTGCAAATAGATGTACGGTCAAAGCTGGTCAGCATTGCCGTACGGTGATGTACGGTCACTGCGACAACCTCTTTTGTCAATTGCGTACGGTCCAGGGGCCGTACGACCTCAATCGTCCCTCTTCCATGCGAAATTTACCATCCTTGGTACAAAATAAATTGGAACTCTAGTATTAAAATGGACACATTGAACAAACATGAACCCAAACACAGATTTGGAACTCACACATACAAGAGGGGATTGTATTAATAATGATAGCACTTCAGATTACATAGAAAGATATTGTTGTCGAATACAAATTTGTCTTCGAAGGAAGACTTCACAAACTTGGAGCACACAATGAAATATCGGAATGATATTTCGAAGGCAGACTAGGGTGGCTGTTAACCACCGAAACTGCGATTACAGAATAGGGAGGATCTTCCACCTCCAAAACCACCCACAAACTATCTTCAGCCTTTAGCTTCCTGAAATACAAAGAAGAGTCAAATACAATCCATGATCACTCCTACAATGCCAACGACGGGCTTATAAAAGCCTCCGAGAAGTTTCCTGAAGGAATACAAATAGGACTTCGACCTACAAACTTTAATTACTAATTTATTATTTGGGCCTTTTATTAATTAAATAAGTCCTTATGATACTATTTAATTTTTAGGACCATTTAATTAATTAACCTAATTAAAATATTTTATTATAAATTGGGGACATTACAAATCCTCAGTGCCCAAAGATTGCTTGCCCTCAAGCAATCCATCATTATCATGTCCCTATTTTAAGATAAAATTTTAATAATAATTAAATAATAGAGCATTATTTAAATAAATAATGATAATAAAATCATATATTAAAGTTAGTATTAAAAAATAATAAAATATTATTATTATAATATAAATAATAACATATGATATATTCTATTATCAATAAAATAATATTAAAAAATAAATAACAATTAAATAATAATAAAATTACAATGAATGAACAAATAAATAAAATTAAATACAAGAATAATATTGTAAAAAGTATGTTACCTTTCTAAATAGGATTTAATAATAAGGATAATAAACTTAAAATAAATAAGTAAATAAATAATATAATAATATAAATTAACTAAATCTAATGAGGGTCAAGAGATATTTAATAAAGAGTTGCGACTCCTTCAAAATAAGATATAAAAGGGAGGAGAGTTCATTTGAAAGAGAAAAGAGGAGGGGAGTTAAAGAGATATTAAAGGGAAGAGGAAGGGAATGAGAATAAAATAAGGGACTTTTTCAAAAGGTTGTAATAATGAAAGGATGCGACTCTTCAAAAGGATTGTAATTATTAATAGTTGTGACTCTTCGAAAAGGTTGTAATTAGGAAGTGTTGTGACTTTTGAAGGGATTGTGATTATGAAGGATTGTGACTTTTTTTGGAAGGACATAGATGACAAACTAAACAAGATTTTTAAATCACCATTGAATAAGAAAAAAAAGGAAGACAGTGATAAGAATTAAGGTGATAAACATTAAGTTGCAGAGAAATACAAAAGGGGAAAATAGGCAGGGAAACAACGATTGGCAGAGATAAAAAATAATGAAAAAAAATAATAGTCATTGATTAAGAAAACGGTGAGGAGAAATATTAAATAATAAGAGATATTAAACGTTGTAAATATATAGCACTTTGCCAAAAGAGAAGAGCTTTGTATATAAAGGGTAATTGCAGAGAAGAGGTATGTAGCAGAAATTAAATAAATTCTTATAAATTAACAGTCATGAGTATTATTTGTATAAAGGTAATTATTTTAGGGATATTACCATTTTGGGACTTATGATTGTTATAGAGACCAAGTTAATCTTTGTAGAGGGCATTCATTAAGAATGTCAAGTGTCTCTAAAAGAGGACTCACAGAGACTAGAGGGCATTCTTTATGAATGTCAAGTTTCCGAATTGGAATTTGGAGAGAGATTTATAGAGAATCTCTTAGAGGCAATATATATTGTAGTGATTAATCATATGCATATGTTAGAGACAAGAGGCTTGGGTAGAGGTAGGATCTCTGCCAAGTATTTACTGTTAATGAGTTCGCTCATTAATAGAGATCCTAGAGGCCTTAGAAGGGTACTCTCGATGTGATGGTTACCTAATCGAGAGTTATTCTCATCAGAAAATTAGGAAAATATTAGTAGAGTCTCTTTCTAAGGATTAGGTGGGTGCAGTATGTGATTAGTATTTAGATGATTTAATATTTATTTATCTTGTTAATCACTAATAATTGTTTTAATATTCATATATATTTATATTATATCTTCGTCTACTAACAATTGTTTCAGGTTTTAAGCATCAAATACTCAACCCGGAAGCAGGAACATTATAGTGGTGCTAGAGCATGATCCTGCCATCTTGTAGGGTAAAAGAGGATGTACGAAAATAATTCATATGAAAGAATGTGGAAAGACAATGGAAGTTGGAAGATGTTTGATCATAGCCATGACAACAACCTAATAATTAGGACTAAAAGATGTATATCTTTCGAATCATAAGAAAAAATTATCTAATTGCTTGAGGACAAACAATTTGAGGAAGGGCAGACTATCATGTCCCTATTTTAAGATATAATTTTAGTAATAATTAAATAATAGAACATTATTTAAATCAATAATGATAATAAAATCATATATTAAAATTAGTATAAAAAAATAATAATAATAATAATTTTTTTTTTTTTTGAAAAGGTGGCATAGCCACTTAATATATAATTTTACGCTGGTTCAAAAGGAGCTCCCGGAGAAAAGAACCGAAAAGAAAAACTTTGTTCATAGCCTCATATCCAAATAGAAGAGAGGAGGGACTACCCTAAAAGAGACTAAAAAACCCCCCACTAGCCATAGTTAGATACATTTGAATACCAAAAAATCCCTTAAAACAGCCCTAAACCTAGCTATAGCAATAGCCCTTTAGGCATTATACATGAAGGCCTGAAGGCATTTATACAAAATCACATTCTGCATTTTAAAGTTTTAGGCAGATAAGAACTAAAGTTTTTGCAAAACAAAGAGAGCCCCACAAAATTCTCTTTCTTCTCCTAGTCGATGAAATAGTACTTGAAAATCTGTACGAGGAATCTGCACAACAAAAAACTACAAAAAAACCCTGCAACACTGACAAATTTTAGTCTTCCATAAAATATGATGTAGCTTCACCAAATCCTAATTTCAAATTGAGATCAGGGATAGGTTGAGTAGAAGTCGAGATAAGCTGAGGAGAAACAATAGATTGAGCATTGGAAGGAGTAGAGTCTTGTTCCAAAATATCTAATAAGGAAAACACAACCGGATGTATTCCATTAACACATTCCTTAGTTAAGAAACCACCAAATTGCTGCAAAGAAGCTTTCACAGGTTTGAAAGACTATCACTCAAGAGCCTTTTTGATGCTTTCAAGAACCATGTAGACCCCATGGTTATTCAACACCAAGTGATGATGGAACAGACCACCAATGAGTGCAACGCCACCCCAGAGATCATATTTCTGGATGGCCTTGTTTAGCTTATTCCCACAGAGAAATTCTGTCTTAACATAATGACTTATAATCAAGTCCAAAAGAAAAGGAGATTGCAGGAGATCAAGAGCATTGGAAAGAAAAATCAAAAGTATTTGAGATGGATATATGATATGCTTGCCAGAGGGGAAAAGGATATCAAAACCAACAATTCTCTTAATGCCACGACGTATATGGGGATGATCACAAAAAAACATAGTTGTCAACATATCATCCTTAATGCAGCCTACAAAAGGTTTCTCCCAATCTTCAACTTCCAAAAACACCCTGTAGTTATGAGGGTAATAATCCATATGCAAAGAGGAGCAGGACGAACATACCTCTACTTGTGTACTAACACCAACCGGAGAACTCGGCCGCCTAGACATCTTGAGCATCAACGGCAATCATTAACTACTTAAAATGAATATGACAGTGAAAAACTAACCAACCTTGGAATAAGTAGAACATAGGGACTAAACAGTGGAGAAGAATGAAAATAGAATATTGTTCATATAGTGAAAAGCAATAGAGAGAAGTGACATCTCATAAATGAATGTACTCAGAAGAAATGAAACCAAGTTAAGAACACCACTGAACAATGATGACAACACACTTGATACTAGATTTTTTATCACTCCATAATCGGAAAGGACAGGTGAGAACGAATGAGAAAAGCCACATACAATGAAATATACTAAAACAAATGACTGCGCACAAGTTACCACATCTAGATCATCCAATTACTTGGATGAAAACACAGGGGTAGTCAAATCAAAGAATGAATGGAGGGAAGTACTAAATGAAATAGAGGAAAGGAGTAATCCACACACGAGCCCAAAAATCGGTTGACGAAAGACATAATACAATAGATATCAGACATGACCAAATTAAACAAGCCTTCTAATAGTGCCACTGCTTTTGCCATATTATTGGTACCTTGAGAGATAGGAGAAGCTTTCAAGGCTAAAACTTTTTGTGAGTGATTTCTCAGGCAAACTCCAATCCTTGAATCACCAGGGTTACCTCTTGAGGAACCATCAAAGTTTAACTTAACAAAAGAGGATTCAGGTGGCTGCCATTTAATGAATGCTCTACTAATGGGGGTATTCCTAATATGGGGAAAGATAGGGGAAGAGGGGAATGATGTAAGCTTCCAAGATGAAACCACCTGACTATCCCAAGAAGAAAAGATGACATTTGGATTAAAATGAGACAAGACAAAATTATTGACTTGTTCAGAAATATGCTTTTCAATAGTGATGAGAATTGAAGAGAGGTCAGAGGTCTTCCTAAAAATTCTTTTATTCCGCTCCCAACAAATTGACGAGATGACAAAGGATGGGATAATGTGAAGAGCCTGGCTGACTCTTTAAATTCAATTTGATGTTTTTTCCCAATTTGCTTGCAATTTGTTTTGGAGTTTGAACAAATATGAATTTTATAAAATTTTTCCAGAATTTGAATTAACAATATCAACCAATTATTTTAACTCCCAATCTCTCAAATAATCAAACTTAGTAAATGTTTAATGTTTGGATAACATAACATGAATTAAAAAAATAGAAGCACCTTTTTAAGCAAATCGTGGCATGCCAAGGAAAGAATGCAGCCACTAGAAAGTGAATGCTGCTGTTGGTAGAGGTGTCACACCCTCCCAAATTAAAGTCGCAGCCTTCAGCCAAACACGCAGCCTCCAATATAATAACTGCAGCTTCCAGAATAATAATCGCAGCCTGTTGTGAGTGAAACACAGCCTCAAGGTGAAGTATGCACAAGCTGGGAAAGGTTACGCCAGCCTCCAGATGATTTCGTAGCTTCTAATCAGTGAAGTCTGCAGCACTTATTTACCATATGCTGCCAGCAGATAGATTGCAACTCCTGTAGAAGAAGAACAGACTTCTACCAAACAATGACCACCAGGAAGAAAATCGAATCACCAATTATAATTCAAAACTTATTCAAATATCCTCAAATTTGATATACTTCAGCATCAAATTCGAATACACAAGACCATAATTGTATTCTCAGAATTCAGTAGCAAAATTCACCATTAACCTACAATGATTCAAATTGCACAATGAGGAATCAATCTTCAAACCCTAGCCATTTCTCCTCTCTCCAATTTTCAATAAAAACACAAGTCTATGAATGAGGTTCGAATTCTCATAAGGCTGTATATATAATATTTTTCCATAGCTTCTCAATGACACTTTTCGCTTAAAAGCCACTTGTTTTATGGTTGCACATTTGAAATATAATAAACTATTATATTTCCCTTCACTTTAATGCTGAAAATGACCCTTTCATTAAAATAATGCTATTCTGACACATAGGGTCCCTGTTTTATGAGCTAAAGATTTAAAACTTCTCAACCCGGTTCCAACGAGCTATAACACTAAAATGGCCAAAAGAGATTCCCAATAAAAATGGCAACCTTAGCTAATTTAATTAAATAATAATCATAATTCACCCATCTTGCGAAAATGACTGAGGAAGCATCAGAATCAAAATCTGACATCACAAGAGTGATCCTGATGATGAAAGATGATGAATGAACCTAACGGAATGACTTTCTAAAAATAGACGCTCCCTCCAAGATTCTTGGAGCCCAAACCGGAAGCCGAAAATAAAAACTGAGAGCATCATTTAATTCCTCTAAATTCATTTGAGCTCATCAGAACCAACTGTTGACTTACAATAAATGGTAAGTCCCTCAAAATAGGCCAAAACCCACATCGGGATCCTCTAATCACCAGAATTAGCCTACAAGGACCCAATGATAGGCTAAATCCACTAACTCCAATGCTCGCTCAAAATGGGGACATTACAGATAATTATCCATAGGCATGCAAACAAAGAATTAACAAACAATGTGGGCCAAGATTGTAAGAGCTCCCATAAGGAGGCAGGTAGGGGGGAAGAGATAGACAACTTGCTCATGACAAAAGACCAACATTGATATGCAAAGTGACACTGAACAAAAGATGATCCACATATTCCATACGATTACCACATAAAATGCAATTAAAGGGAAGGGCTATCTGCAACCTAACCAATCTATCACTAGTAAGAATTTTGTTTTGAAGAGCAAGCCAGGAGAAAACCCCTGCTTTAGGTAGGACAGATTTATTCCAGCAGAAGACCAATGCCCGATGAGCCCTATGTTGGTTTTCCATATGTTGAAGAGCTATATAGCCATTTTTGACAGAATACATACCATTTTTGCAGGGACACCACAACAAACTATCATTGCCTTTAGACAGGTAAACTGACCTATTCGAAAGGACAGAGGTGAACTCCCTAGCATGATCTAGAGATATAGGAAGGGATGAAGGATCTTTCCAATTAACCTTATGGGAGAAGATATCCACATGATCCACATAATCAATCAACTTTTCACCCCAATGCAGGGTGGAGATGTCCATAACCTCTGAAAGAAGATTCAGAGAACTCAAAGGAGGATAACCATTCCAAGAGTCTTTCCAAAATGACACATTTTCCCCACAATGGATTTGCCAAGATAAAAAATTTAACACTACCTCCCTAGAGGAGATCATGAAGTTCCATGCGGGGGATCTTGAAGGGGGGTTAGAGATGGTGAAGATTATATTAGGATTAGGGGAATCTAAATACTTGGCTTGCATAATCTGACACCAGAGAGATTGAGGCCTAGAATACATGCTCCATAACAGCTAACCTCCAAAAGCTTTATTTCTAGCTGCTAAATTATGGAATCCAACACCCCCTAAAATTTTATCCATGGAGAGTTTTTGCAGAGAGACAAATAATTTTCTTTTCATTAGTCATTGTCTTTCGAGAGGAAAGAGCGAATGATTTTTTCTATGTGATTAGTAACTAACTTAGGAGCTTGAAGAACTGAAGTGTAGTAATTAGGAATGGCAGTGAGCACGGTTTTGATTAAGAGTATCCTACCAGATAAAGAAAGCCATCAAGCTTTCCAGGCTGAGATTCTATTTTTCAACCTGTTAATGACATTATCCCAATAAGAAGGTTTAACTTGACCAAGCAAAAAGGAATTCCCAAGATAAGTGGAAGGCAAACTATCCAAAAAGAAATCAAGGATGTTAATAATTCTCTGCTGAATAGGGACTGATGTAAAAAACATATAAATTTTAGACTTAAGAGGGTTGATGACTTGACCAGATCCAAAGGAATAAAGATCTAGGATTTGTTTAATACACTTAGCCTGTAAAGAGCCCAGCTGGCTCTCTATCGCAAATTAGATCTTTCCTCAAATTTAGTTTGCAATTTAATAAAGAAATCTGAACATTAATAATTTACTTTGATAATTCTGGAATTTATTGCTTTTACGTTTTATATAAGTCTTTTAATAACCTCTTGGCAGATAACCAATGCACACAGGAAAATTAATTGTAATTGCTTGTAATTATGAAATCTGACTACAAATTCTCATCAAATACTAATGCAACGGAAAACGGCACCTCAGTTATGAAATACGGCTGCCATAGAATTTAATAGCAGACACTACCATCCGCCAACAATGAAGACTTAGTTCCTCACGCCAAGGAGTTTGTTGATGCTGCCAAGGAAGATGGAATGATGCTGGCTGGCCACCAAATAATACCCGCTTCATAAGCTATAGAAAATGCCTCCAAACAACAAGCACGCAATGCAGACTATGTATGGCAATTCCTGGTAATGTACGGCTGCAGCTGCGTGCCGTACAGCCTTCAACAGGCACAAAATACAATTTGAAAAACCCTGTCTAAAACAATAGCTAATTACGTTGGCATTCAGAGCATCCCAAGTGCAACTCTGAGAATTTATCAATTCTCAAATACACATCTCAAACCTTATCTCTCCAATTTGATTTCCTGTGATGAATACCTTCAGCCAGCAAATTAAATAATCTTCTACAAACCGGTATACAACAACACCAATTTGTATTTCCTCAAATAAAATCAGAATATAATTCTCAGAATTTCAGTGGCAAAATTCATCATCAATCAGTGATGATTCAAATTGTAGAAGAGGAATCAGTCCTCAAAACCCTAGCCATTTCTCATAGCCAAGAAGCTTCATAAATTTTATCAAATCAACAATGAATGATGAAAGTGCTTTTTCGAATTGAATATATAGCTTTTTTTGGAAAAAGCTTCAATTTCACTTTTTTCACTTAAAAGGCTTTTTAAACACTTCATTTTATAACATTAAAGTTATAAAGTAATAAAGTTATTAAATTAAAATAATTTAATTTAATAACGATAACTTTAAAATAAAAAGCCACTGAAGCCCACTAACTGCAACAAACACATTTCTGACATCAGAGCCTCAAACTTCAATTGCTCTACTAGAAATAACCAACTGCCAAAAATAGACTTACTATAAATAGTAAGTCCCTCAAACTGGCGATTCCTTGAAACTTAGTCCTGAAACATCTGACACCTTGTGTAGACGCCTTGCTAAATTTGGCCATACCCAAAAATACCACTTACTAAAAGTAGTAAGTTGACCAAATTGACCCGAACGAAGAGCAGACCTGGTAATTTGAACCTTCAGAATGAAATCCCAACACTGGCTCCGCCAACTGACCCCCTCTGATCACTTGATTAGCTTGCGAGGGTTGCCAAATCAAGCTAATCCCAAAAGTCCGAAAAACGGGGACATTACAGTCCTCCCTTCCCAAGATTGCTTATCCTCAAGCAATCAGGAAAAACAAGCAACATCACAAACCACTCGGATCCCAAGGATGGACATAAGTAATGTCCCAATCCTCACCATACTCTTGTGAAGAAAATCCCAACATCCACAGTACAGACACGAACATCTGAGAAACTGCCCTCGACACCCAAATAACTGACATCACTGAAAACATCATCTGAAGACCAATTGCAGATGCCGATGCAGAAAACAACCCCGCGGAACTCAACCCAACTGAAACATCAATTCTGCCAAAACTCGAGTTCCTGTCTAACTCACACTGACACCCAACTGCACTGAGAAGAAGACAATGACCAAATGTACCTGAATCACTGTTACCAACTCTAACCTCTGATAAACGGTCCCGGGTGTGTGGATGCTGCAAGTAGTCTAACTTGCAACTGCCAATTCCATTTGCAAAAGATGGTGCTAATCCATCCCATAATGGATGGTAAGAAATTGGAGCCGGTCTACACCTGCGTGAAATCAAATCTTCTACCTGTGGGTCAAAAGAAAAATGATGAGCATACCCCACCATATATTGTCGGTAGAAAGCCCCAATCTCCGTCAATGGCTCATCATTACCCAACTGGGAATCATGAGATGGCTCCAATCTTTGACTCCACATAACTACAGGTTGGGTAGGAACCTGAGCAACCCTCTCAACAAACCCAACCTCGAAATCCCTGTGGGGAAGCATAGTAGATAGAGTCTCCACAATCTTCCCTACCAACCTCCGAATAGCACAAGAGCCTCGGATGAGAGTACCCTCAGACACTTTGTATGAATCCTCTCGCACATTTGCACTCTCAAGTAAATACTCCATGAATGAATCAGTGCAATAGAAATTATATGTGGAAGCGTCAACTTGCTCCCCTACAACCCATAGCTGATCTCTCTGAAAATTTGGCACAGCCAACTGTCCCATGCTATCAACTATGTGAGATGATGAAATAGATTCACTTCTAGCAAAAGGAAGCAAATCAACCTAAGAGCTTAATTCCACTGGTACTTCTACCACATCCGTACCAAGTGCTCCCATATCCTGAACAGATGTGTCTGCCACATCATCATGTTCCTCATCACCAACCGTAGAAGCAAACTCACCACCGACCACCTCAATGTGCAATTGAACAGGGTCTAGGGCTGGTGTGGACCGTAAATGCTCCAACTCCACAGTCACCTCCTCCAACTAGATCTGCGACTCCTGAAGAGCCCGCTGAGTGCCCTCTAAAGCCACAGTAGTCGCTGTGAGTTCCTGAGTAAGCTCACTCACCTCCTCCTCTCTGTCCATCAATGCCTCATATGCTGTACTTCCCCACTCAACTAGGTGATCTCGGTCAGCTAATAACTGTAAATAATTCTGTCTCAAAATCTTGACAGCCTTCCACAAGGAATGAATCTCTGTCAAGGAAAGGTAACCACCACTGTGATCATCTGTCATAGGAGCACCCCAACCATTAACAACCAACAATTGACGAGTGACATCAAAATGCTCGAGACTAGAAGTAATATCTCTCTCATCAACTCGCAATTGGCTAGTCACATGACTCTGCACAACAGGCCTCCTATGAACAACCTCTACTATGTTGTCCACACTAGGAGAGGAAGCTGCATCCAACAAACTCCCCTCAAGATCACCGTATCTCTGTGTACTTTCATTCGAGTACACATCTACAAACTGAGTACAGGCATCAGACTCGTCCTCATCTAATTCCGAGGAAGCTGCTGCTGAATCCAACTCAACACCATCTCCTGCTACCTCCTCCTTTGCAACCGCTTGACAATCCAGATCCTGGGATCCATCCTCACTCAGTAACAATTCAGAGTCCTCCCCCAAAGTCTGATGAATCAAACATGTCCCGCTGCAGGACGAATCATCCTCATGAGTTATCGAAGAAGTAACCCCCTCTCTAAAAGTGGAAGCTCTGGCTGTAACAAACTCCTGCTACTCATAAGCTTCCCTGTCTTCATCTGTGAGTCCCTGTAACAAAGAATCCTGGAACCCACCACCACCATATGACAACGCTGAATCTACACCCAAAGTCAGATATAAAAAACCAGAAACACTACAACACTCATCATCCTCGCTCTCAACAACGGAAATGTCTGTGATGCTAGTGTCCATATCACTTATCTGCGACTCCACTAACTTCGGCTGCATACACGACTCAATGTCGTCATGTGAATCAACTATACTGTGGCATAAAACTACGTCGCCCAAATCAACTGCAACACTCCCATCCTGAGTGTCATCACTAGATAGCTCCATGCTCACATCCTCAACACAGGAAAAAACCACTGTCTCCTGTACTGATCCCACACTGCGACTGCTATCATAAACCTCAGAGCTGTCAGAGCTCATACGCTCTTCGCAGTCATCGCCCAACATCTCACAGGGGGTGTCATCCCCATTGCAGCTCACAGCATCCTCAAAAGTGTCATCAGATGTGTCTATACTATCAGCTCCCACACCTTACTCTGCACACATGACTCAACATCAGGCTGTGCACCAATAATGCTGGAGCACGAACTGTTATCAATTGACTCCGCTGTGGTACCCAAATCACCAACATCACCACTGGGAGACTCCATACATGCATCGGTCCCATCTGAGGAAGTAACTGCCTCCTGAATTGGAGCAACACTACTACAGCTAACATAAAAATCTCCACTAACTACTCCCTCCACGAAAGAGTCTGAACACTCTGTGATAACTACAACATCAGCTGCCTATGTACAATCCGTAGTGACTGCTCTAGGAGCCTCAACCTGTTGATGCTTAGCGCTGCTATCAACCAATGGTACTGAAACATCCACTGGTTCCTGTGAAATAAATCCATCATTAGCACTGAGGATAGGAATACCATGTGCTGTACTAGATATAGGAACATCAGCATCATGGACACTTGTCGGAGAAAAATCCAGCCTTCTCCCCTGCAAACTCGATGTCGGCCTTCTAAAGGCGGAGACCATATACCTCGCTGCCTTGTCTACTCTCACTGGATCCGACAAACTCTCTGCCAATCTCTGCTGATGCAATCTATGTCTCTCCACACTTTCTACTAAAGCATTTAATTCCTCTCTTTTTCCCATACTGCTTCGGCGACTTCCAGAATTGGGCATCCTGTATTTATCCATAGCTAGGGAAAGTGGAAGTGCTGATCACTTTTAAATAACTTCAGAATATAATGAATCCAGACCCCACAGGATGGCAGGAAAAATGCTCTGATACCACTGTAAAGAGCCCAGCTGGTTCTCTATCGCAAATTAGATCTTTCCTCAAATTTAGTTTGCAATTTAATAAAGAAATCTGAACATTAATAATTCACTTTGATAATTCTGGAATTTATTGCTTTTACATTTTATGTAAGTCTTTGTATTTTAATAACCTCTTGGTAGACAACCAATGCATACAGGAAAATTAATTGTAATTGCTTGTAATTATGAAATCTAACTACAATCTCTCATCAAATACTAATGCAAAGGAAAACGGCACCTCAGTTATGAAATACGGCTGCCATAGAATTTAATAGCAGAGACTACCATCCGCCAACAATGAAGACATAGTTCCTCATGCCAAGGAGTCTGTTGATGCCGCTAAGGAAGATGGAATGATGCTGGCTGGCCACCAAATAATACCCGCTTCATAAGCTGTAGAAAACACCTCCAAACAACAAACACGCAATGCAGACTATGTACGGCAATTCCTGGTAATGTACGACTGTAGCTGGGTGTTGTACGACCTTCAACAGGCACAAAATACAATTTGAAAAACCCTGTTTGAAACTACAGCTAATTACGTTGGCATTCAGAGCATCCCAAGTGCAACTCTCTGAGAATTTATCAATTCTCAAATACACATCTCAAACCTTATCTCTCCATTTCGATTTCCTGTGATGAATACCTTCAGCCAACAAATTAAATAATCTTCTACAAACCGGTATACAACAACACCAATTTGTATTTCCTCAAATAAAATCAGAATATAATTCTCAGAATTTTAGTGGCAAAATTCATCATCAATCAGTGATGATTCAAATTGTAGAAGAGGAATCAGTCCTCAAAACCCTAGCCATTTCTCACAGCCAAGAAGCTTCATAAATTTTATCAAATCAACAATGAATGATGAAAGTGCTTTTTTGAATTGAATATATAGCTTTTTTTGAAAAAGCTTCAATTTCACTTTTTTCACTTAAAAGGCTTTTTAAACACAAGTTCATTTTATAACATTAAAGTTATAAAGTAATAAAGTAATAAAGTTATTAAATTAAAATAATTTAATTTAATAACGATAACTTTAAAATAAAAAGCCACTAAAGCCCACTGACTGCAACAAACACATTTCTGACATCAGAGCCTCAAACTTCAACTGCCCTGCTAGAAATAACCAACTGCCAAAAATAGACTTACTATAAATAGTAAGTCCCTCAAACTAGAGATTCCCTGAAACTCAGTCTTGAAACATCTGACACCCTGTGTAGACGCTCTGCTAAATCTGGACATACCCAAAAATACCACTTACTAAAAATAGTAAGTTAACCAAATTGACCCGAACGAAGAGTAGAACTGGTAATCTGAACCTCCAGAATGGAATCCCAACACTGGCTCCGCCAACTGACCCCTTCTGATCACTTGATTAGCCTGCGAGGGTCACCAAACCAAGCTAATCCCAAAAGTCCAAAAAATGGGGACATTACATAGCCTCCTGTATGGACAAGCTACCAAAAAGCAAAGTGTCGTCAGCAAAGAAATTATGAGATACAACTATATCTGGATTAGGGATACTTATACCTTTCCAATTAGAAAGAAGGTTGTGTTTTTGAATAGTTCTACTAAATGCTTCTACCATAATAATAAACAAGAAAGGTGATAAAGGATCACCTTGGCGAACCCCCTGAGAGGCATGAAAAAAACCAGATGGAGCACCATTTATTATAATTGAAAAAGATGCCCCAGATAGACAATTCTTAATCCATTTACACCATTGATTAGAAAATCCAAATTTCTTAAGAACTCTGAAGAGAAAAAACCAACGGACCTTATCATATGCTTTCATCATATCTGGTTTAACTACAAATGAAGGAATTTGAAGTGACTCAATAGAATGAACTTCCAGGGCAACTAATGCACCATCAAACATTTCCCTCCTTGGGACAAAACCACCCTGCTGGGGGGAGATGATTCTAGGGATTAATGGCTTAAGTCTTAGATAAATTGCTTTAGTGAAAATTTTGTAAATTGAATTACACAGTGAAATATGCTTGAAGTCCGCAAATGTTTGAGGCATTTTGGTTTTAGGAATTAAGGTAAGGTTAGTTTTATTAAATATTTTTAAGACATACGCTTTCCTACGGGATTCTTCAATAGCAAGGAGAAGGTCAAAACTAATGACATCCCAACATTTCTGGTAAAAAAGTGTAGTAAAACCATTTGGACCAGGAGATTTATCTGGTGCCATAGAGAAAACAACAGTATGAAGCTCTTCAATACTAAAAGGCTTCATTAGGGAGTCATTATCACTATTAGATATAAGAGTGGGAATGGACTGCAGGAGTATGTCCATAGCAGGATTATCATCAACCGGGGAGACCAAAGGGGCTAGCAAATTTTTGAAGAAACAAACCCCTTCATTTTGCTGTTGTGAATTTAAGACAGACCCAGATATAGCATCTTTAATGGAAAAGATGGAGGAGGGTTTCCTAATTTTAGCTAAGGCATGAAAGAATTTAGTATTCTTGTCCCCCTCTTTCAACCAAAGTTCACGGGACTTTTGTCTCCAATACATGTCTGCTCTTGTACAAAGAATTTCCCAATATGTTTGTAGATTTTTCTGTATTTCAGCAGTAGAAGAGTCCAATCCAAATTTACCAATATGTTTAGAGATCAATCTAAGGTCATTCTCAATCCTGTCCTTTTCCTAAAAGATATTCTTGAAGACTTCTTTATTCCAAATCACAATATTAGATTTGACAAATTTTAACTTATTGTGAAATTGGAACATTCTAGTGCCTTTACAAAAAGGAGCACTCACCCACCATTGACGAAGAAGGGAAAGGAAGTGGGGGTGAGTAAACCACATACTTTCAAATTTAAAAGATGATTTAAATGTTTGAGTTGCAACTGACTTTTCTATAGTTAGAGAAATAAGATAATGGTCTGATTTTGATGAAGCAAGAATCTCTGAGGAGAGGACAAAGTTTAAATGTTTGAATTCATATGAGATAAGAAATCTGTCCAGTCTACTAGAGATAGGGGAACGTGCTCTATGGTTTGTCCAAGTAAATGATCCATTGGACAGGAGAACATCACAAAGTGCATTATCTTGAATAAAGAAGGAAATTCATCTAGAATCCTTTGAGCTGTTGGATTCCCCCCAGTTTTTTCTTCTAAAGATGTAATGGCATTGAAGTCCCCACCCAAGATAATTGGATTATCATCAAATTGATTAATTCGATCAGTTAAGGACTCCCAAAGGGTGAATTTATCTTGAGGTGAAGTAGGGCCATAAACATTAAACAAAAGAAAATTAAATTCAAACCAAGAAAATTTTAGTAACTGTCAATTTGAATCTGAATACAGAAGCTGTCCCTTAAAAGATTTCATATTCCAAAGAGTTATGAGACCCCCAGAAGCACCAGAGGAAGGAACAAAAACAGATTCCCAATAAGACCATTTTGCGATAGTCTTATCATATGATTCTTGAGACAGTTTAGTTTCTTGAAGAAGAATGATATCTGGTTGAGAAGGATCAATAAAATTTTGTATCCTACTTCTCTTATCAGGGGCATTCAAGCCCCTGACATTCCATGACATGATCTTCATCAAGGAATGAGAGAGCGACACGCTCTCCTTGTTCTAATGATAGGGGAAAATGTATCTAATATTCTAGATTGAATACCAACTTCTATTTCCTCTTTAATTTTAGACGATAGAGATTTCCTACCTCTTTTCTTAGGAGTTTTAACCTCAGGGTCAGATTTCAAAGGTGATTGAGAATTTGGGGATTGGGCTATTGATAGTTTTTGAGAAAAATCAAATTCCTTCTCTTATTGAGGTGAGGAAGGATCCTCATTGACTGATAGATCCGAAGATGAATAAGGGGACTGCAATTCTACATCTTCCTCAACTATTTCATCAACAAGTTGAGAGGCTACCAAGATTAAAATATCATCAGACATGAGTTGTAGTTCTTGATCAAATAAATGGGGTAAAGATTGAGGTCGAGGCACAGGAATGAAAGGTTGCTTGTTAAAGATAAGGTTTTGTATAATGTTACTATCAACTTCGTTAGGTTCAATACAACAATGTGAACACAACAGCCAATCTACCCAAGAAGGTCGAGCAATTGGATAGGTTAATAAAAGAGGAGCAGGGGATATAGGTCGAAACTTCTCCCGAAAAATAAGATTAGCAGAACCAGCCTTTAACCAGTAGGTGATTATGCTGATTGGTAAACCGGGAGATGTGATGGATCCATTCTGAAAGAGCGATGGCAAACTAAAACCAGCAGCCAATTTAAAACTTCCATAAGATTTTAACAGACATGAAACTTCCACTATCTCATCATGATATTCAGGAAAAAGACCAATGTCAGAACCAAAGACAGGGGGATTATAACAAGCCAATTGTAAGGAAGACAAAGAAGGTGAGAGTTGGGGACATAAAAAAGAACATTTGTGAAAATCAATGGAAAAATCCGAACATATTTTGGTTGAAACCACAGAGGAACCATGGCACAGATAGGACAAATGACCCAGTGAGCTAGCATGCGCATCTATGATATATCATTCAAAAACACCGCTATCCTTTGTCATTTTGTTGAATGCTCTATTCCTATTTGCCAAATGATATATTAGTGATACTTGGATTATAATAATATAATATCTAAAGATCTTGATCGAAGATAATACTTTAGGAGCTACCTGCGTGCCTACCCAATTTAATTAACAAATCCACTATTATTTGCCATTATTCAATTTCCTTGCGCATCTTTGATAATCAATCCAACAAATTGCATATTGCAAATTCTTTAGACATCAATTCCAATAATTTATATGACAAAAGTGTCTTATTATCTTCTTACCTATTTGACATCGATGACAATATTTCTAACAATGGGTACATTTCAATCAACAACAATGTTTTTCTTCCCTTCATGTAATCTTTGTCAAAGTAATAGGCTTTTATTTTACTTATCCACTTCTACTGGTGATTATTTAAGTCCTATTAGTCAAGAAGAATTATACACTAATATGATTAGTTTTCACAATGGATTTACCACAAACCAAATATTGTTTGTACTTCTACAATGCATGCATAATAGCCAACGTTTCTTTATCATAGATGGAATAAGACTTTTCTAACTAATTCAGTTTTCTTCGTTCAAAGGCTATAGGGCGTCTTCTTTGAGTTTGAATAGTCCCTATTCCTTATCTTGAGACATCACATTCTACCACAAATGTAAGAGGAAAATCAAGTATAGCAAGTGTCGGGCATTAAATCATTCCTTGTTTAATTTAATCAAAAGTTTCATGAGCATTTGTAGTCCATTCAAAGGCTCCTTTATCAAATTTGTTAGTGGTGCAATGAGCTGAAAAATCCCTCAACAAATCTCCTATGATAGATTCACAATCCAAAAAATCTCTCAATTGTCTTAATGTAGTAGGTTGTGACCAATTTAAATGGCTTGGACCTTTTGAGGATCCACTTGAATGTCCTTGGCACTTATGTTATGC
This sequence comes from Chamaecyparis obtusa, assembly GCA_027943335.1. Taxonomy (NCBI): domain Eukaryota; kingdom Viridiplantae; phylum Streptophyta; class Pinopsida; order Cupressales; family Cupressaceae; genus Chamaecyparis; species Chamaecyparis obtusa. The sequence continues at coordinate 189,376 of BSBK01001021.1, read as the reverse complement.
CCTAAATACAACATTTTTGTTGGCTCAAATGCACATTTGGATTCTTTTGCATAAAATAATTGTTGTTCTAAAATGCCGAACACCATGTTCAAGTGTTTGAGACACCCTTCCCAAGTTTTATTATGAATTAGAATGTCATCAAAGAAGGCTAACTCAAATTTTCTGAAATGGTTCGTGAATATTTGATTCATTGTTGACTGGAGTATACTTAGGCCATTTGTTAGACCAAAGGGCATAACCAAAATTCCAAAATGTCCAAAGTGACATTTAAATGTTGTTTTGTGTACATATTCATCTCTTATTTGAATCTTATGGTAGCCAAATCTTAGATAAGTACACGAATTCATGTAGTTTGCCTATTAGCTCATCTATCTTTGGTATAAGATACTTGATCTTGATAGTCTTCTTATTGCTTGGTAATCAGTACATGTTTGCATGGTCTCATCTTTGTTAGAGATGAAAAGGTACTCGGATTACATCTTATGTAGCCCATCTCGAAGAGTTACTATATAGGCTTTTCAATTACTTCGTTATGTGCCCTTCGGTTATGGTATGGAGTGGTTATCATTGGTTTTGCACCTAGTTCCAATTCTATGACATATTGGAATCTTCTATCATTGAAGACCATACTAGGCCCATTTAGAAATTTTGAATGTCAATGTGATGAGGAGATTCCTTACTAGCAAAACTATTTGTCGCCATGACCAAGTAGTTGGCCACCTATGTCACTTGATCCCTGTAGAAAGATCTTTCCAATTTTATTGTTGTGACCACCCTAGAGGTGTCATTGGATATGCCTTTGAGAACATCTTTCCTATTTGATTTGAAATTGGGTTCTATAGATTGGTAATTCTTAGTCATAGTTCTAGGACTCTCGAGGACTCTCTGAGTAGAGTCCTAGTGATTGTTGAGCTGAGTGACCCTAGCCGAGTCCTAGGGGTTTGGGACTCTCTAGGAACCCCTCTAGTTGAGACTCACTAGAAATGGTATTTTGCCAAGCATTTGCCAAGTACTGCCATTTTGCCAAGTCCCGAGTTTGGTCATCCTTTCCGGGTCCCAGTTTTGTTTCTATGTTCTTGATAGATTGACCTAATGAATGTAATAATTGTACACCCAATACCAAATCTTTTTGTTCCAAGCTAACAACATAAAAATAATTACACACCTTATGATCTCCTAGGGCTACATAAAGTTGCCAAATTACCTTGGTACAAGGAAAAATGATTTTTTTCACAACAATTACATTGAAGCCCTCAAAATCTTCCACTTTTAGTTCTCTTTTGACCACCAACCCTTCATTAATGATATTGTGGGTTGCTTTTCTGTCTATAAGCATTGAAATTCATTGTCCATCCAGCTCCACATACTCCAAATGGGTTGTATTAGGGTTCTCTTTTAAGAGTTGCAAGTGTGCATTTGTTCCTTTCTTCCTTTCTTGCTCCCTCAGGTTCATGGTCCTTTAAATCTATAAATTCTTCAAGGTCATCTGAAATAGAGTCTTTGTTTGGTACTACTCAATGTAGTGCACTTAACCCTTGCCAAGGTACCTATGACCTGGGCTCCAGGGTTCTCTACTAGTAAAACGAAACCTCTTTCTCCTAAACTCATTTTTAGTGTCCTCTAGTTTCTTTAGGATAGCTGGAGAGAGTCTTTTGATAGGGTGTATGGAATCCCTTTCCTTGGAAATTTGCCTAATTTTCCTCAAACATGGGTGTCTTGGAATGATAAGGAAATATATTCTTCAGCACAATAGATGGTGCAAAAGCTTTGACACGAACTTTGAGAGTCTCTAGGAGTTCTTCAATAAAAAGATATTTGATTTTTTTTTCTAATTTTTTTTGCCACCATAACAACAATCTTCTGGAATTCTGCTACATAGGCATTTGCTATAGTTTGTTGCTTGATCTTGGAGAGTTTGTTGATGTATTTTTCATCATCTTTAAGCTTGAATCTATTCAGTAACCTTGGGCAGAACCCCTCAAATATTAATATTTGATATTGTTCTTATGTGATGTAGCCATGGTACCAGCAATGATATGCTACACCTAAATGCAAAGAAGAAAATTTGATTGCTTCTTTTTCCTTCATGGGGTTGACAGTGAAGTAAGTTTGTAACTTCTCCAAACAGGCCCAAACTACAGTTTAGTCATTCTCATCAAAAGTGGGTGTAAAAGTTTTATTTAGCTTATTTTTCAACTTTGCTTTCCACTCTTTGCCCATTCCCTATTTTTTTCTTCTAATGGGAATTTATCCTTAGCATATTGACATATTTTTCAAAAGAAGGGATGCTCTAATAGCATCAGATTGATTCTGATATTTATCCATTAATTTGTCCACTTCTTCTTCAATAGATTCTTCATTAAGGGTGAACAGTTTTAGATTCTTCCTCTTGTAAAAATAAGGGTCTTGAGGATTGTAAGATGGTATCACGCAGTATTCTACTGTTTGTTTGGGGGCTCTCCCATCCATGGAGATTTCTTGTGGTTGTATGTTTGACCAGCTTCCCAAGTAATTCATTCGACTATTTTTGCCTTTGATAGACTTTGAAAGTTCCTATTAAAGAAGTTTTCTTCCTCACCCATCATCTATCTGGACCTCCGATTGTCGTAACTTCTCCTATACCCAAACCCTTAGTCTTGAAACCTTCAACCTGAGATTTCTTTTGTTCATGTCTTAGGTATTTGGCTTCTCATCACAAGAAAACACAAATTGTTGAAATACCCACCAATATTCTGGTTTGATACCACTGTAATATTCCTAATGGGTATTAATGCTAAAATTCAATAAAATCCCTTGCAAATATATATTTTAAATGATATACTCTGAGACCACTTTAATGCTTCAATCAAATTATTTCAGGGTTAACAAACTTTCTGTTTCAAATATTTAACCCAAAACTATCAAAAACCCAAACTTTCCTCTTTTAAATCCTAATATTTAACTTTATCAAATTTACCTTTAGCTTTTAATATGGAACTCAAAATGAAAAAATCTTGATTAATCATGGGCTTATAATATATTTTTATGCAGACCTTAGAAATAAGATAAATCTTTATAGAACCTTTGGCCAAAAATGTCTGAACAATACAATTAGTTACATGGGAAGAATAAGAGACAACATCGTCAGTGATAACTGATAGCCACTAGCACAATGGTTGCAACAGTAGCAACTACAACTGAAAATACCCTATGGTTTGCTTACAATAGTTTGCAACATACTTGATGCATTGAATGTCAGATTTGCAACCATGGTGTTCCCTTTCAAATTTTGGATAAAGTTGTCTCAGTAGGTTAAAGGATTTTGTACGCAGAGCTCTCCCCTATTTAGGCAGCTCGGTAAATGGTGAGGCCTTCAGTGTTGCTCTGAACCCAAGGTGGGTTTAGGAGAGTGCCCTACACCTTTAGAAGATCCTAAAACAAACTCAATTACACTATCCTCACAGAAGGATTCAGTGTCTCCAATGGGCTTGTACTCCCTCGGGTTCTACTGGTGCTCGGTTGATAATCAGTGTCTATGTTAACCGAGTGGGCTCGGTAGCTTTACCGAGTGATTTCCTGACACTCAGTAATGCCTACCGCAAAACGCCTTACTGACTTTACTTTGTAATAGGAACCTATAGACTTGGTAAGGGGATGGAAAGGTTCCATACACGAACAAATGTCTTCTATGGGAGTGATTTCCACAACACAACAGGATTTAAAATAACAAGTTTAAGAGTTTAGACCTTGCCGAGCTTGTAGCCTTCCGACGAGGTTCTAGCGTTCTAGTTCCAGTTTTTCACAAGAAAACTAAGGAAACAAAATATATTCAGACACCCTTCAATAACTTGTAAAAATCCTCAAGATCCTAGGATCCTAAACATAAATCAACACTTAAAGACTCCTGGTCTACTAGTCCCGATAGGGCTAATCAACTCCGTTGATGAAAGACAACTTCACCAGTTGATCGTTCAAGGTTGACCGCCAGTTGCAATGGTATTGGGAATCCCACAGAGACAAAAATCTATCTTTAGACTTCTTTTATCCACCCCCGAAGTACTTCTGTCACTTCACTTGTTCATTTCCTGAACCAAGCACATAGAGATGCTTGGTCTAGAGTCTGCAAACAAACTTCTCCAGACAATGCCCCTTCTCCTGTGCTCTAGGGAAATTAAAATACATTGCCCCTACTTGCATTTCCCAACATTGTATGGGAGTCCCATAAAGGAAATACAAGGTAGGGCATGTTCGACCAAAACCCTGGTCCAGGAAGGTTTCCTGAAAACCTGGAATTTATTCCTTCAACTTTCGACTCCGCTCTTCAAACTGAGCGAAATGGAGTCCTACTGCATGATACGTATCGGATCAAACAAAGTTCTTGATCGTTCGTACAAATCCGTGCACACACTATTACAAATCCAAAACTTAGAGAAAATAGGGATCTTTTATTGATTTGGATGCAAAAATTACATATAGTATCCGTACTGTTCAACAACACTCTTCCACCGGCCTGTAAGGGCTATATGAAGACTTTCCTCAATGGATCCAACCGTTTTTCGAATGGTTGTGACCGTTGGGCGGTTGTGTAACAGGTCGGTAGCAACTTGTCAAGGAAGTTGCCGACAACATTCTTTTACATTTGCAACTTTGACAAAATGTCGCATTCTTGCTCTTAATGAGCCTATAGGCCTAATGCCTTACATTATTGAAATAACTTAAAAGACACCTAGGAAACCTAACATCCTAAATGTGCCTTTGGACCATAGTCAAAAACCCATGGTTTATAATCACACCGAGGGTGACTAGGTCTTACAAGTAGGCTTATTAAAATCAACCTATCAATCTAAAAATTTGTGAAGAGTGGGAAGTGTTCCTTCGATGCTCTTGCACCATACTCCCATGTTTTAAAAACTCAAGTCCCACTTGAGAGCAGTTTCTGAACCGAAGTTCCATGGTTGTTGATACACTCTTCACTCATCCATGTAGCATCAATGTCTGGTAACCCCTTCCATTTGACCAAGTAATCTTTGTAGGTCTTCTTCCTGGTTTGTTTGACAACTTTGCAGTCCAGAATCTTTTCCAACTGTAGAGGTTGGCTCGGTGGCAAGTCCTTTATCCATTCGGCCTAATCATCTTTAGTGCCCTGCAAAGTGTTATTAGATCCTGCATTACCCTTAAAAGGAGTGAGATCACAAATGTTAAAGATAGGAGAAATAGAAATAGTAGGGGGTAAAAAAATTTCATAAGCATTATCCCCAAATTTATGAAGTATTTGTTTGGGACCGATCTTCCTCATCTGCAATTTGGTATGTCCCCTTGGTAGCCTTGCCTTATTCAAGTATACCCACACTTGATCTCCTACTTTGAAAGTAACATGTCTCTTCTTATCTGCCTGTTCTTTGTACTTTGCAGTGTTCTGTATCAATGTATCTCGGACTTGATCATGAATCTGTTTGATCCATGCTGACAGTTCTTCACCTTGTGCACTGACTTTAAAGTCAGTCGGTAACTCTCTTAGTTCCATAACTCCTCTTGGATGGAGTCCATAGTTTACTTGGAATGGTGTCTTCCCTGTTGATCAATTTATTGAATCATTGAAAGCAAATTCTACTTGAGGAAGGATAGCATCCTAAGTCTGTCCATACTGTTTTGTTAGACACCTTAACAGGTTGCCTAGTGATTGGTTTACAACTTCAGTCTGCCCATCGGTTTGTGGATGGTAAGCAGAACTGAATGATAGATTTGTCCCCAACTTTTTCCAAAGGGTTCTCCAAAAGTGTCCCTGGAATTTCACATCTCTGTTGGAGATAATGGATGTCGGTAATCCATGAATTCTGACCACTTCTTTAAAAAATAAGTTAGCAATATGTAAAGCATCATTAGAGACTTTACAAGGAACAAAATGTGCCATTTTGCTAAATCTGTCAACTATGACAAAAATACTATCAAATCCTTGCTTGGTTCTATGTAGTCCTAAGACAAAATCCATGCTCACATTGTCCCATGGCTTTGTTGGGATCGGTAGTGGTTGGTATAGACCTTGATTGGTCCTGACTCCTTTAGCCCTTTGACAAATAGTGCATGATTCAACAAATTTTCTGACATCAGTCGGTAACTGAGGCCAATGATAGTTTCTCCTTACAAGTTCAAGTGTCTTATCTATGCCAAAATGACCTCCTAGTGTACCACAATGTTTCTCTCTAATCAGATTTTCTCTCATGGAGCATTTAGGAATACAAAGTTGACCTCCTTTGAACAAAAGGCCATTCTGTAATAAGTATTCAGAATAAGTAGTATTATATGCATCTGATAGAGTAGAGCAAACCTGATAGATATCACCGAAATCTGAATCATCCTTGTATAGATGTTTGAGGGCATCAATCCCTATGCTTTGTACCTGCACTTCTTCAACCAAAATTACTCTTCTGCTGAGAGCATCTGCAACTTTATTTGAAGTTCCTTTCTTATTCTTTATGGAAAATGTGAAGGCTTGGAGTTGTTCAACCCATTTCACGTGTCTGCAGCTTAGTTTATCCTGGCTATTCAAAAAACTTAAAGCATGATTATTTGTAAAGACAATAAATTCTTTAGGAAGCAAGTAGTGCCTCCATTTCTTGAGGGCTTGAACCATCGCATACAATTCCAAGTCATATGTGCTGTATTTCTTCTTTGCTTCATTCAGTTTTTCAAAGAATAAAGCCACTGGTCTTCCATCCTGACTGAGGATTGTGCCTATGGCCGGATTGCTAGCATCGGTTTCCACTGTGAACAATTTGTCGAAGGTCGATAGTGCCAAAATGGGATATTGTGCTACTCTTTCCTTCAGGTATTTGAAAGCTTCATCTGCTTGTGTTGTCCACTGGAACTTTATTTTTCTACCACCCTTGATGGTATCAAGTAAAGGTGCACAAATGTGATTGAAATTTTTGATAAATTTCCTATAAAAGGTAGCCAATCCGTGAAAGCTCCTGACTTCTCTTGGAGTCTTTGGTATGGGCCAATTAATGATAGCCTCTACCTTTTCAGGATCCATTTTCAATATGCCCTTTGAGATAACAAAACCCAAAAATATCAACTCTTGTTGCATGAATATACATTTTTCTAAGTTGATAGACAGTTTCGTCTCATGTAGTTTTTGGAGAACTTGCTCCAAATGTCACATGTGTTCCTCCATAGTCCCACTAAAGATTAAGATGTCATCTAAATAGACCACCACAAACTTTCCTATGAAATCTTGAAGCACTTCATTCATTAATCTCATGAAGGTGCTAGGAGCATTACTAAGGCCAAATGGCATCACAAGTCATTCATACAATTCTTCAGTGGTTTTGAATGCAGTTTTCCACTCATCACCAGGCCTTATCCTTATCTGATGGTAACCAGATTTAAGGTCAATTTTTGAGAAATAACATGCTCATCCAAGTTGGTCTAAAAGATCTTCAATCCTGGGTATAGGGAATCGATATCTGATTGTAATTTTGTTTATTGCCTTGGAGTCAATGCATAGTCTCCATTTACCATCCTTTTTAGGGGCCAAAACACTCGGGACTGCACAAGGGTTGAGACTCTTTTGTATGAGTCCTTTAGTCAACAATTCACCGACTTGTCTGGTGACTTCAGCATTCTGATCAGGAGTGAGTTTGTAAGCAGCTTTGTTGGGTAGGGAAGCACCTAGGATGAAATCTATTTGGTAGCAGATATCCCTCAATGGTGGGAGTTCATCTGGTGTGTCTCCTGCAATTATTCCTTTGTACTTCTGCAGTAGACTATCTATTTCCTTTGTTACTTCATTGTGCACTGTTTTCTCCTTTGGCTTAAGGACTAGGGCATATCCTACCTCAGAATCTTGAATAGTACTTATCATCTCTTGTTCTCCTGCAAGCATGACTAACTGTTCTTTTGGTTTTTCTTGTGGAGGATTAGGGAGAGGGAGCAGATTGTATTTGTGACCATTTTGAACAATTTGGTATTTGTTTGTGACTCCATCATGTTTAGCCTGTAGATCATACTGCCATGGACGTCCTAACAAAAGGTGACATACATCCATATCTACAACATCACAAAGGACTCTATCCTTATAGTCTTTAATAGAGAAATCTACCCAAGCTTGTTCATTTATGAGGGTCTGCTGCCCTTTTGTCAACCAAGATACATGGGATGGGTTTGGGTGGGGTATCTTTTCCAATTTTAATTTATCTACCATTTCCTTAGATACAAGATTTTCAGTAGAACCAGAATCAATTACTAACTTGCATACCTTTCCGTGGCTCTTGCAGTTGGTTCTGAAAAGACTTTTTCTTTGGGGAGGTTCCACCGGTACTGGTGCTTGGATCAAAGTCCTCTTCATCATGAGGCTTACTCCATCTTCTCCCGTACAGTCTCTCATACTGTCAACATCATCTTCTTGTACTAGGTTGGCTCTTCTTTCACCTTGGTTATTTTGCTTGTCTTTGTCCGGACACCTATTGGTGTAGTGTCCTGTCTGATTGCAGTTGTAACATCTGAATTGTCCATTGTTTCTTCCCCCATTTCTACCTCTGTTGTTTCCTCTTCTACCTTGGTATCCACCTCTTGAACTGCTTTCTCCTTAGGTGTTCTCCTTATTAGCTTCTCCTTGTGTTCTATTGTTCTGTCCTCTTCCTCCAAAGTTTCCTCTGCCTCTTTTATTCTTGGCTTTTCCTCTACCACTCTGTTCATTCCTCCTCTTGAACTTTTCCTCAACCTTTAATGCCAATTGATAGCATTCATTTACTATGGTAGGGCTTGTCAAACTGAGTTCATCTTGAACTGAGACCCTTAGGCCTTGCATATACCGAGCAAGCTTTACACATTCTAGTTTAGCAAGCTTGGATTTCATCACCAATCTCTGAAATTCTTCGGTATAGCTAGAGATGTCCATCTCTTTCTGCCTTAGACTCATTCTCCTTTTATGAAGTTGAACTTCATAATCTTTAGGGACATAAGTTTCCCTAAGTAGGGTCACCATCTTCTTCCAAGTGGTGACTGGATTCTTTCCATTCTTCACCCTATCATCTTGAGTGAAGTTCCACCATGTGAGTGCAGAGCCTTTGAGCTTTGACTTAGCAATCTTCACCCTCTGATTCTCAGGGATGTCTTCACAATCAAAGAAACTATTTGGGGCATCCACCCAATCCATTGCAGCGTCTGGGTCCATCTTCCCATTGTATGTAGGCAACTCAAGCTTGGCATCCATGGTTCTCCTCTCAATAGATTTTAGAGTCTTCATAAGTAGTCTCTGGTCTGCAGGACATTCTTCTTCCTCTTGCTCAAGGGGTTCTTCATCACTCCTTGCTTCGACATCTTCAAAGTTTCCACTACCTCTCTTCTGAAGCTCTTCCCTCAACCTGTCCATCTCTTGCCTCATCTGCTGCATCTCGGTGTGTCTCCGATCATCATGTTGTGTCTTTTGCTCTCTCAGGTATCTTACTATCTCTACATTGGTCATCCTTGATGACAATCCTCCATCATCTTCTCCTTCCATGGTGCTGTTATATCTTTACCCTAAGGATCTTAGGTGCTCTGATACCACTTGACACAAAGCTCTCCCCTATTTAGGCAGCTCGGTAAATGGTGAGACCTTTGGTGTTGCTCTGAACCCAAAGTGGGTTTAGGAGAGTGCCCTACACCTTTAGAAGATCCTAAAACAAACTCAATTACACTATCCTCAAAGAAGGATTCAGTGTCTCCAACCGGCTTGTACTCCCTCGGGTTCTACTGGTGCTCGGTTGATACTCAGTTGGTGCTCGGTGTCGTTAACCGAGTGGGCTCGGTAGCTTTATCGAGTGATTTCCTAACGCTCGGTAATGCCTACCGCAAAACGCCTTACTGACTTTACTTTGTAATAGGAACCTACAGATTTGGTAAGGGGATGGAAAGGTTCCATACACGAACAAATGTCTTCTATGGGAGTGATTTCCACAACACAACAGGATTTAAAATAACAAGTTTAAGAGTTTAGACCTTGCCGAGCTTGTAGCCTTCCGACGAGGTTCTAGGGTTCTAGTTCCAGTTTTTCACAAGAAAACTAAGGAAACAAAATATATTCAGACACCCTTCAATAACTTGTAAAAATCCTCAAGATCCTAGGATCCTAAACATAAATCAACACTTAAAGACTCCTGGTCTACTAGTCCCGATAGGGCTAATCAACTCGATTGATGAAAGACAACTTCACCAGTTGATCGTTCAAGGTTGACCGTCAGTTGCAATGGTATTGGGAATCCCACAGAGACAAAAATCTATCTTTAGACTTCTTTTATCCACCCCCGAAGTGCTTCTGTCACTTCACTTGTTCATTTCTTGAACCAAGCACATAGTGATGCTTGGTCTAGAGTTTGCAAACAAACTTCTCCAGACAATCCCCCTTCTCCTGCGCTCTAGGGAAATTAAAATACATTGCCCCTACTTTCATTTCCCAACATTGTATGGGAGTCCCATAAAGGAAATACAAGTTAGGGCATGTTCAACCAAAACCCTGGTCCAAGAAGGTTTCCTGAAAATCCATAATTTATTCCTTCAACTTTTGACTCTGCTCTTCAAACTGATTTAAATTGAGCGAAATGGAGTCCTACTGCATGATACGTATTGGATCAAACAAAGTTCTTGATCGTTCGTACAAACCCGTGCACGCATTGTTACAAATCCAGAACTTAGAGAAAATAGGGATCTTTTATTGATTTGGATGCAAATATTACATATAGTATCCGTACTGTTCAACAACACTCTTCCACCCACTTGTAAGGGCTATATGAAGGCTTTCCTCAATGGATCCAACCGTTTTTCGAATGGTTGTGACCGTTGGGCGGTTGTGTAACAAGTCGGTAGCAACTTGTCAAGGAAGTTGCCGACAACATTCTTTTACATTTGCAACTTTGACAAAATGTTGCATTCTTGCTCTTAATGAGCCTATAGGCCTAATGCCTTACATTATTGAAATAACTTAAAAGACACCTAGGAAACCTAACATCCTAAATGTGCCTTTGGACCATAATCAAAAACCCATGGTTTATAATCGCACCGAGGGTGACTAGGTCTTACAAGTAGGCTTATTAAAATCAACCTATCAATCTAAAAAGTTGTGAAGAGTGGGAAGTGTTCCTTGGGTGCTCCTGCACCAATTTTCTGTCTTGGACCTACAAATTAAAGGGGTTTTTGTTATCTAGTTCTTTGCAAATCTAAAGGTTTTCATCCTTAGGTGTGACACTCTAAACAACATGTTCATTGAGCATTATTTGCTGTTTACCCTCGTGGGGTAACAAAGACTAATTGCATGCAGAAAGTAAAGTATTCAATAGGAAATGTAAAGAGAACATAATAGCATTGTATTCATATCATAATTATCAAGTAGAAGTGTATTCTCTATCACCATTGCCGTCCCTTGCTCAAAGAGAAGAATGCATACATATAATGTCCGAGGGAATGCGATGCGAACTGTTGCATCCTTCTAACTCCCTTGGACGGGCTAACCGTCTAACTACCCACTTTTCCGACAACATTTGCTTGGGTTTCAATGAAGATAAATAAACTTGAGTCTTCCCAGGAATACATCCAACCTTTTATAACATGAAGATAATATAGCCAAAATGGGTTCTTGCTCAAAAAAACTGAGATTTGCGACGACCAAGGGGCAAGGGTTGCAGCCACCATGATAAATGAAACACAGGCATCTTCTCTTTGCACTGCTGCAAAAAATGAAAATCAGCACCCAAAATAACATATAATGTTATCTTAGATGGGAAAATGCCTTCTGGAGTGATCACTAAGTCAAAATTTGCCAGTAATGTTGTTTTGGGTTGTCCAGGGGCATGTAATGTCCTGTTTTTGGAGCAATGCAATATAACCACAAAATGTAATGCTCTGATACCACTTGTAATGTCCCCTTATGTTAATATTTAGGAATAATATAATGGGACAATCAACTTCAAAAAATCAATTGCAAGAGACTACTTACAAAACTCTAAATTCTTATGAAATACTGGTAGTGCTGATAGCAAATACTTAATTGAATGATAATGTATCAATTCTGAAGTATATAATAGTATAATGAATATTCATAATCTGCAAATAATAATATGCAGATTTGATGGTAGATCACTTGTATCTGATTTGAGTTGAGGAATTGTTCACATTTCAGATGTTCCAGTCTACAGAAGTATAGAGAGATCTCTGCTCTTCCTGATATGTCAATGTGAGGTATACACTCTGAGCCTTCTTCTTGATGATAGCAATAATGCTATAAAGTGCTGTGTCTGATATGGCAATAACAATATGCTGATAATCTTCTCCTATCACCTACAGCAATGAATGATGATTGCTGTTTCTGATCATGACTTTGGAAATCTGCAGTGTGTGTGGTGCTATTAATAATTTATCCTTCGAACTATGGAACTTGTTTGATGCCCAAGGCAAGTGCTCGATTGGGCAGATCCAAATATGGATACAAATAATAAACAAAGACAATATTTGATGATTTCTGGAAATGAATATTGATCCCTTATCAAATATCTTGGTACAGATTGGTTGCATCCCTTTGATTTGGAATGGTCATATCTTTCCTTAACCGTGTCTCCTGATAAGTGATTGTTATGGTCTAATCACACATTTCCATTGTATATTTGTTGTTTATACAAATTGGTGTTGTTCTTAAATGCTGCCCAATGGAATGGTTAGTTGCTGATCGATTTTTGTTAATGCCTTAATTGGTATTTGTTTGATCATATACTCAAACTTCATCTTTGATATGGATTATCAACTTCTCATTCAGTGATATGCTTCTTGATATTACATATTACTCTTTAGACAATTGGATTCATGAGGCAATCAATGCTCACTGTTATCTTATGACAGCAATGAATAAGAATGGATGTTATAGTGGTTAGATTGAGAAGAAGTTGTCTCCATGTATGATCGGTGTGTTACTGATATTTTTGTCTTGTTTTATCCATGTGATCAGGAAGCCTTCATGATGATGATGCTGGAATATGTTACTCATCATCTTCATTGTCTTTCCTCTATATGACAGATGTTATAGATCAATGCATAAGAGATTTTCATGTATTATGATCATAGCTTCAGAATGCTGTATGCTCTTAAAGCTTGATTATTAGAAGAGTGTATAGCATATTATTTTATCTTATTCTCTATGAATTACTTGGATGCTTGATAGGAATATCGTGAAGTCTTATGAATAAGATGATTTTCCATAAGGTCTTCATGCTATAATCTTTATTGATATGATATACAATTACTTACTTGAACTTCTTAAACACTATGTACAATTTGTTATTTCTCAACTACTAACTAATTGGAGGTGTTTCAAGGCTGCAACCCTTGATCACATAAGTGTTTTATTGCTCTTTATTATTAAGTTAAAGATGCAAAAATCACAGGGTAGGTAGGATTGAGCAGTGAAAATTGGCAGGAGCGTCTGGTTTGAGAGTTGGGGATTCCACAAGACACACCCCTAGTCGGGAGTTGGGATTTGAGTAGACAGAATACTGATAGGAAGAAGTCTGATGCTTTGATGGGAATAAAGGAGAAAGACAAGGGATGGACGGAAGGCATGCTTGGATGGATATATCTAACGACTCATTATGAGAGAGAGAAAGTGGAGGTTTGAGGAAAGGCATGTTATGTTGGTAGGGAAAAGTCCAAAACCCTGATAAGGAGAAGGAAGGAGTAGAGTTCTGGCAAAAAGGTATGCCTGAATGAAAAAGTCCAGAACTCTGATAAAAATCTCACGCATAGGAGTTTGGATACAAGACCCACTATGTTCAAGAGAAACTAAGACCAAGATGGTTGGGATTGATCAGGCTCTGCTTATCAAAAAGAAATGGAAAAAGGACTTCCGGTTCCAACATACATTTATTTAAAATGGGATATTACACAATAGTAATTTATGCTGATTCACATTATACAGATTGAGTGAATGATTCAAAGAGACTACTAGAAATCTGTTAGGGGTACCTTCTGAGAAACCCCTGGAAAATCTTTTGGGAAACACTAATGGAAAACTTGTAACTTCTATAGAATAAAACATAATCATGTATAATTTAATTAAAATTTTGTGCTTCATTGCTTTAAAATGTCTCATTAAATTATGTACAGGTAAGTTTCTTTTTGAGGCCAAAATAGTTGAGGTGACATTATGACTGGTTCATGACTGCAACAATTAAAGCTATTGTTTACAAGTTTTAGCTGTCTCAAGTTTTAACTACCTGACGTGTTATAAGCATAGAGAAAGCATGAGGTTTTATGTGAGACTAATATCATTTTTAAATATACTATGGGGAGATGCTGCATATTTTGCTCTACATAATGTAATTTTTATAGATATTATACATTTTCTTTCTGCATCTCTATTCCTATGTTAACTGTAGTTCCTCAGAGAAACTGTGAACTGTTGAGTTGTATTTCCATATGCTGTTGATAAGTTCACAATTAATGACAAATCATGGTTGTGGGTGAAAAATAATGTTTGATCAAATGGTTTAAGCAAAATCTTCTAGTTTGTTTTAACGATTTCACATTAGCAAATATGCCAGTGATGTTAATTGTAAAGGTGTCATTTGGATGAATAAATCAGGATGTAAATTGTAGATACAGCGTGCTTCTTGTATGATGTTTATTTTGTTACCTTGTTGTATATTATGTAGGTTATTTTGAAGCAGTTTCGGGATACACACTGCCATTTCTGCTTCAAGGAGCTTCCAGGGGATTCTGTGCCTTGTGAATCTTGTGCAATACCTTTATATTGCTCAGAAAATTGCAGAGAGCATGCTGGAGGAAGTCTATACTGGAGTAAACATTCTGAGAGCATTTCATTTCCTAAGCAAATCTCAGATGTTTCTGATCACAGGACTGGGACAACATGTTTATCAGAGAATGATTTGTTCAAAATATCACAAATGAATATAAAAGATAGGAATTGGCCCGAGCATAAACATGAATGTGGAGGGGTGAGTTGGCCTGCAGTGCTACCAACAGAAGCTGTTTTGGCTACTCGCATGTTGCTCAAAACTATAGATAAGGAATCACAGTGGTATTTACGGGATTGTTCAGCAAATATGGTATTATATCCTTATTTTCTTGGACACAATTTAAGTTGCATGTTTGTAATCACCTCCAATGCGGTCTTCTACTTATTGTAGGCAGACCGTGAAGAATTCCTTTAACTTGTATTGAACTTGCAGAATCTTTGCCATCATTATGAGAAGATGCAACCAGATGATAAATTGGAGTTACACATATTTGCCATTGTTCTTGTGTGCTGTCTTCAATCTTCAAGGTCAGGGATGTTTCAGTTAACAGGGACTTCTATTTCGGAGGTACTTTTGATCACACAATAGAGGAATTGTTTTCTATCTCCTTTAAATTATATAGAGAAGATCATCTTTACACACTACATTTCAGGATGAACAGTTCAAAACTTTGTTCACTACAAGAAAACACTTTTATGATTGATAATCTCACTTTTCATTTTTTATTTTGATATATATGCTGTTTTCTGATTTTAGGTACTTTTCTATAATGGTCTTGAGACAACACAAACTTGTAAATAAGGCACACAAACTAACATTGTGGCAAAAAACCATGGATTTCCCTGCCTTGTTGAATTTTTGTAATATCCCTTTTCCTCAAATAAGAATTTAAAAATAAACGAGAAAACAAAATTAATGGACAAATAAATACTACCAATATAATATATTATTATAATTATTATAATATTATTGATATATAATATATTATTATAATTAATATAATATTATTTTTGAATTAACTATAAGGAGTTCAAAAATGAAAAAGGAACAATAAGAGTTTTAATGGGAGAGGCGCAGCCTCAGCCACACGAGTTCACGAAAAGTTTGAAAGTTAGTTACAGTACATAGAAAATAACATATTATGCTAGAACATCATTGTTGTCATCGATCTAGGCAGTCCAGCCCCCAGGGCCTTCCATCCAAACAATGCTTTTCTTGTCTTGGATTTGGTGCAGCAACGTGATTTGTCGATCAGTGGCATTCTTGCTGCTATTGACTTCTTTGGTGAGTTTTTTCAGATTTTCTTCAAAGTTGGCGAAGTTATCAATGTGATTCCTCCAATTGTATCCGTCTTTCAGCTCGTACACAAACATGGTAGCGTGCCCTGCTTGAAGGAACCTTCTAAGTTTCTTCTTATCCAAGGTCATGTTCACGTTGACCTGCGAGGAAATTTTAATGTATGTGAGTTTTCAAAAAAACTCAGTAAGGGATCTAGGTGAGTCTTGATACCTCTCTTCATTTCTGCATTTCCTGAGCTGCCAAAGAATGTTAGAGGACAGCATATGCCAAAAATTATTCATATCATTTTTAACATTATCGATAAAACCAGTAACAATTTCAAAAGTAGTAACAAACATAGGGTAGTGAATACCAAACATGCGCCAGATGCTTTTGGCAAAAGCACATTAAAAAAAGATGTGTCTACTAGTTTCCAGGTTCCCACAAAAATTGCAAACAGAATTACTGTTATGATCTTTTTTAATAGGAAGTTTGTCGAGAAGCAGCAACCATTTAAAACACTTAATTTTAGGCTCGATAGGAGCCTTCCAAAGTCTGTCAAGATGCTTTTTCCAATCGTTATCATCAAGGTTAGAGTACCAGAGTCTGTTGATATGACCAGTAATATTATTGTTAGCAGCAATAATTTTATAAATGTTTTTAGCTTTTAATTTTTCCATAATGGTACCATCCGGCCATTTCATCTTAAGAAATCTATGAGAGTCAACATGGCAGTTAGTAGGTAGATCTTTGCTGGCTTTGACAATCATGTCATAAGTCTTCTTTTGAGAAGGAGGGATATTGTATTTAGAACTGATATCCTCCCAACTAATAAGTCTATCATTCTCAAAGAGAGATATGAGTTGAGAAATTGCCAGATTGTTCCAGTGCTTGGTAGAGAAGCCTTGGGAGAGGCCGAGGGGTTTTCCAGCAAGGTGCAAATTCCACCAAATGGATCGTTCACCATAGGGGAGATTTTGATCAAAGAAGGTTCTATTAGGAATGAATTTCTTAGTATGTTCCCAAGCTTTCCAGATAGTTTTAAAGACCGAGGATCCCTGCACAAGAATAGGGAAGTCACACTCAATGATATCACAGAAGGGGATGTTCTTCCAGGTTCTAACTTTTTTAGGGATCCCTCTTTCAATATTGCATCTAATAAGGACCTTCCAAGGTTCTTCTCCCTCCAACGAGTGAAAGATCCATTTGGTGGCTAATGCAGTCCCTTGGGTTTTAAGATCTTTTAGGCCCAAACCCCTAAGGAGCTTGTTGGTTTGGCACCAGTCCCATTTGACAGCATGATGCTTATTGTTACCTTTACCATCAGACCAAAGAAAGTTTCTAATGGTCTTCTGAATCTCAAAAACTTGATAATTATTAAACATCCAGGTAGAAGAGTAGTAAACATTGTAGGAGGAAAGAATTTTTTGACAAACCTGGACTCTGCCAGCAAGGTGTTTACCCGCTGGGGTAAACTTAGTATTGCACAGACAGTACGGGAAATATAATAAACACAGAATATATCAGAGAATAATAAATACTTTCATTAATCATTCCATACTGGCAAGTACATTCACATTATATTGATCATACAATCATATCTCATGTCCAACCTTCGAGAGAGTATATAAAGTACCCGAAGGGCCACGACCGAAACGTCGTGACGTAACTGTCTAACCTCTCGGTCGCTAACGACCGAGAGTAACATAATACTTTACTAATATAATAACCCGTACATACAATTATCCCGACAACATCATCCCCCCCAAAAAAACAAGTCGTCTCCGACGACTTACAACAACAGAGAGATGAAATACACCACATAGAAGAAGAAAATCACTGAGAAGGGGCAAAGGGGCATCCCTGAAAAAGCTGAAGTGCCGCCCTCCCCAGCAATGCTGCGTCCAGTAGGTCTTTTCCGTCACATCCCATTCCTCTCGTGCCTGCACCAAACTTGTCTCCAAAACATACTATTCAGCTATAGCCTCCGCTAACACCATACTGTCTCCCTAGCCAATCTGACCTTGATAGCCACCCGTGCCAACTTCTCTGCTTCCAACTCCTGGGTACGCTAAGCCAAGTGTTGCTCTAGTGCCTCCAACTGGGTGGTCAACTCCTCCCGAGCTCTCTATGCATCCACCAAGACAGTCTCCCGTCTAGCCAACACCTACTCCAAGTGCCTCAAAGCGTAGTACCCCTCTCCAAAGGCTTTCTCCAGTGCTCTCTCCACTTTTCGTATATAGACGCCCCCTACCTGCAGCAGCTCTGGGTCCCTTCAACTGGTCACACTCTTTGAGGACTGATAACTGAACTGACTGGGAGTCTAGGGGGCAACGCCCCCAGCGGGGTCGAGAAACACACCATTTTTGTGATTTTCTTCTGATCCCATGCTCTTTTCTGCAAAGCGCTTATGTTTTCCTCACTACCTGCTTATGCCCTTCCTTTTGGTACCATACATTATTTATTTTGAACTATCTTGATTTCTCGTCTTTTTTTTTTTTTTTTTTTTAAAACCTCTCCTTGCTCTGCTGCCAGTCCTTGTTATTTTTTTTCAATGCTCAGGCCGAAATGCAGTCGTACATCCCTTGGGCGGTACTCCTTGTATGCATCACAAATTCGTACGGTTGATAGCACTTCCCTTGCCTACGTGCGACCATACAGTGACTTTTCAGTAATCTCTCTGGACCGTACGGTCAATGTTAAGAATTCCTCTTTGTACGGTGTCAATGATACCGATTCGCCTATCGTACGGCTCCGTACGGTCTCCTGTCTATACAAAACAATCCACTAATCACTCGATGCATATACTCGTACGGCATGTATTATGTCACTTCCTCCTATAGCGGTACGGCACCTCGAAGATAATTTGTATGTTCCATACGGTATTGTCCATTGCTGACGTGTGGTATGGATGCTGTACGGTGCTCTTCCTTATGCCTTTTCCTTGCCGTACGGCATCTAACTTTGTATTGTTCTTTACCGTACGGTATGCACTATTTTATAGTCTTTGTGGTCGTACGGTATTTTGCCGCTCACGTGCTGATGGCTGTACGGTGTTTAGTATGTTCACTTCCATTTTCCGTACGGACTTTTAAACTAAACCGTCCTTTGTTATCGTACAGCAACTAGCACTTGCCCCTGCCGTACGGTCTCCTTGTAGCATTTGTTTTTTCTTTTTTTTTTAAAACTCTTTTCATGCCGTACAGTGCCGTACAGTTTTGGTTTCTATGGTGCCGTACATACATTGCTCTTTCTTTTTTTTTTTCAACTTTTTCAATTTTTTTTTTCATTTTTGTTTTTCAATTTTTTTTTTTAACTTTTTTTTTTTTCATTGTTTTTTTTTTCATTTTTTTTTTCCACCATACGGTCATGCATAGCCGTACGGGTATTTTTCAATTTCCTGTCCGGAGGCTTCTTTGGTCGCTCGTACGGACGGCTCTCGAGTCGCATCCCTGACCACTCGAGTCATTTTCCATCCTCTCGGTTGCTCTGTCCCTCCTCTCGGGTCCATCTTCTCCGGGTAAAGTTTCAATTTGGTCCCATTGCTACCATCATGTATCCGTTCATCGAGAGTCCACCGAGTGTGCAATGGTTCCCTCTCCTTGTTGCCGAGTCCGTTTTCAATGGCGATCCAAAAGCTTGGGACCATAAATGCTACAGGGACCACAGCCTCTTGCCCGTACATAAGAAGAAAAAGGAGAATCAAGATTTTGAAGACTACGGTCCTCCACACAGGATTCCAGTTGTCTCCCATAACGATGGGTTTCAGATTTCTCTCATCCCCAAGATTTATTTTTTCCAACTTTGCTTCTTTGTGCCAGATGGGTTCCTCCTTCCGAAACTCCTGGGCAGGGCTTTCTTTCCTTTCGACTTCCCCTTCTCGGTATGCTGTATATTCTGGAGGGAACTCACTCTCGGCTTCCTCAATCTTCAATATGTTGCAGGACGGCGGAAATAATTCATAATCACCCATTTGCCAGTGGAATAGACCGTCCATCGAATCTGTATCATCCTCCACTTTCAGTATCCCTTCGGCATTAGGTTCCATGTTTCCTTCCTCTCCGCCCATCCCGTCGTCTGACTCTGAATCGGATGCCATTTCCTCCCCAACCATCTGCGTGTTGAGGTCCACTAAAAACTTCCTTCCCCCCTTTTCAAATGCGAGGGTGTTTTTCTTCCAATTATGATCGGCTCGGGCCGTCACCAACCACCCTCTACCCAGGATGGCATCATACCCCTTCTGCTTAAGAGGGATTACAACAAAATCTAAGTTGAAAGGCTGGGTTCCAATAGTCACCTGCTGCGCCATCAGTGTACTGAGAGGCTTAATACCGTGCTGGTCGGCCCCCAATAAATTGAAAGTCGGTGGCCACAGCGTCGGTTTCCCCAAGCTTTTCCAAGTTTCTTCCGGGAGGACATTGACTTCCGACCCACCGTCAACAATTGTGTTCGTGAGGATGGTACCCAAAATACCCATCTCCACCACTGCGGGATTCCGCCCATTATTTATCGATAGCGTCATGGGGTCGGCTGCAGAGCCACTCGTGATCTCCGTTCGTTCAACCGTGCTTGCTGGAATGTTTTGCCCAAGGAATAGAGCCGTTTTGAGATGCGGCATCGTTTCCAATAGGTCCTTGACCTTGACTGGTACCTCCAATTGCATTATCTGCCTTAAAATATTTTGTTCGGCCATTGCTCGAGTAGAAATGCCGACATCTGTGGAGTCCCTTCGGTCCTCCATACCCTTCGCGATCTCAGCCTTCGCCTCGAGCATCCTTTGTTTCTCTGTCGGAGGGTGAGGATATGTGGCCTTCTTCATTTGCCCGCGTGTGATTGCGAGGACCTTCTCCGTGCCCCCTCGTTCCATGTCTAGGATGTTGCAGCCGGGCTTCGGACAATTAGCATCCTCATGGTTCCCCGGTCCGCACCACCGACACAGTTTTAGTGGAGCGGTAGCCTCATTCTGACAGTCACGGGCATAATGTCCCCATTGGTTACAACTTCTGCACTGTATCATGGGCCTCCCCTTCGCGTCATACTGGACTCACGGCTTGTTCTCATCATTGCCTCGGCCTCCCCGTCGGTTGTTTCCATACCCACCGGATGATGGAGCATTTTGTTGTCCGCCAGTACCAGACGTGGAAGGTTGCTCCTGTGCATAGAGCACTTGTTGATTTCTCGCCCTCAGGTTGTAGGGACATTCTTTAGTGGAATGTCCTGCGATTTGGCAGATATCACAAAAAGCCTTCTTCGGACAAGAACCTTTTGTGTGGCCCGCTTCCTTGCAGTCCGTGCACCACACCGTATCTTCTCCTGTCTTACTGGTACTTCCCTTGGCGGCCTTGAGTTCTTTCATCATTCTTTCAAGGTCTTTTTGCAATGCGAGCACTTTCTTGCTCGACCCATCCTCACTGCTTTCAATCTCCGAGTCATCGTCAGAAGATGACCTCATCTTCTTGGAGGTCTTACACTCACTCTCTAAATCCATTGCTCGGTTGTATGCATTACTGTACGAAGTAGGTGGAACTATCTTCATTTTCTTTCGTAGGGAGGTTTTGAGTCCCTCTACGAACCACCTCTTCTTCAGTTCGTCCGCTGGGGCCGACTCCATCTTCCCGATGAGTTCTTTGAGTCGCCATCCGTACGCACGGACGGACTCATTCTTCGCTTGCTTAGTGTTGTAGAGTTCCGCTAATATTTCATTATCATCTCGTAACAATTGAAACTCTGTCTAGAAGGCCTTTTTGACCTGGTCCCATGTCGTCAGGCTCGTCTTGTCAACATCCGAGTACCAATCAATGGCACCTTCCCTCAGTGTTGTAGGGAACTGACGGATCCATTCGTTCTCGTCAGTTACCCCGTGTGCAGTCCATATCGTTTCACACGTTCGACAGTGCCGAACTGGATCCTCCTTGGATTGCCCCGTAAATTTCGGTAACTTCTGCTTATTCACCGTCATGGTTGGCCGCAGTGGAGGCGGTGCACCGATACCACTCGTGCCCACACCTCCCTGAGTACTATGTGTATTGTTCACCGATGGCACTTGCCCTTGCGGTAGTTGTGTGACTGGTGGGACCGTACTGTGCGGGGTTCTCAGTTCCAACGGAGGGTCTGCTGGTGTGCTCGTGCCACCCTCTGCAGTATCACCCTCTCCGCCGGTTTGGTTCTCTGCACCTGGTGTACGGAGACCCACCTCAAACCGTACTCTCTCCTCTTTGAGAAAGGCTCTTCTCGCCCGTGTCTCCTCAAGTAACTCTTCCCGACTCTGCACTCTCCGTTCCGAAGAAGTGAACTCTTCGGCTTCTGCACCCTCCGTACCACTTCCGAGGTCCCCTTCGGGCAACGCTCCGGCAAGCTGGTCTTTGGTAAGTTGCCTTAGCCTATAGCGACGTTCACACTGCTGTGCGGAGATTAGAGCTGCGTGTGCGGCCTCTTCGTCATCATTTCTCACTTTTCTATTTCTATCTTTATTTAAAACATTGGGCATAAATCCTTTCCTCACTTCTCTTCCCGAGTACGTCTAGGCAACAGCGCCAGATGTTTACCCGCTGGGGTAAACTTAGTATTGCACAGACATAGTACGGGAAATATAATAAACACAGAATATATCAGAGAATAATAAATACTTTCATTAATCATTCCATACTGGCAAGTACATTCACATTATATTGATCATACAATCATATCTCATGTCCAACCTTCGAGAGAGTATATAAAGTACCTGAAGGGCCACGACCGAAACGTCGTGACGTAATTGTCTAACCTCTCGGTCGCTAACGACCGAGAGTAACATAATACTTTACTAATATAATAACCCGTACATACAATTATCCCGACAACACAAGGGAGAGGTATTTGTTATGCCACTTGTCAAGCTTATTAAAGATCTTATTCTTAACCCAGAGCCACATATCCTTAAGGGAGGGATCAATGGAAAAGGGGATACCCAGGTAGCGCACAATCTTTTGAGGCCCTACCCAAAGGAAACCAGAATTAGCAAACTAGTCAGGGGTTTGATCAGACCAGCCGAGGCAGATGAACTTAGTTTGAGAGATACGGGAGCCAAAGATGGAGCAGAAGGTGTTGAGCTTAGTTTGGAGGGCATCAAAATTAGCCTCATTGACTTCAAAAAATAAAGAAGTATCATCAGCAAACTGGCAGTTAATAAGATCAGCATTATTGGGGAGAGTTATGCCTTTAACAGCAGGGAGAGGGAATTATCCTTAAGAATGTAAGATAAGGCATCAAAAGCTATGACAAAAAGGGCAGGGGCCAGGGGGCAGCCGTGTCTAATGGATCTACCAAGAGGAAAGGGGGCAGAGAGGGATCCATTGACCTCAACCTGAGCCGAGGCATCTTTGAGAAGGATCTTGACAAAATTAGAGAATAGAGGGGGGAAACCAAAAGCTTCTAACATCATGAGGATGAAGTCCCATTCAATACGGTCATAAGCCTTTTAATAATAATCAACAATAGATGAAAATAATAATATAATAGATTATATGATAATAATTAATAATATATTATAATATTAATATAATAATAATCAATAATATATAATATTGATAATATATTATACATAATAACAATATAGAAATAATATATCATTTATTGATATAATCATAATTATTTTAATAAATATTAAATATATTTGAAGATCTATTAACAAACATATAAATATAAATATATCTTGTTTAAAACAATGACTAAAGGTGGACCAAGTAATGATTAACATATATTATTTCCAAAGTTATAAGTTAAACAAAGGTTAGATCAAATAATCTTTCCAAACAATAAGGATTGGAACTGTCAATGGTTTATGTCGCTGGAAACAATAGCTAGCTCTGAGTTTAACAGGGACACAAGTGTTTGATACATGTCATCACAGGGATCAGAGGTGGCAAAGTAATTAAGCAATGGAATTGACCAACAATCATTTTTGGAAGGAATTAGGATGCTTGCGATGGATACCAAGTTGATGTCGATTATAAATATGATTTATACGATACTCTATATCTGTATGGGTTACTAACAAACACATTGAGTGGTAGTCGTCTGTGTCAAGAAATGTTTGGCAGTCCTCAAGATTGTTGATATGATATGTTAATAGGCGACAATAACTATCATCATCGAATACAGACCATAGACCATAACCATTAGTAGATACAACTGCTGAAGGATAACGACTATAAAGTCGACTAATTATCGATTAGTCAAAGTCTCTCCACAAGAGGAATCCATATACGAAGACAACGATTTGTAAATTAGATAATCGGTATTAATCTGCATTAAGATACGTTGACCATTCACTCAATAACTAACTGGAATGATAATATCCTAATTAAAGTCTGTTAAAAACATCAATTAAGAGAAACCGGGACAATTGATTAATATTATGAAAGAGTGCAAATATAGAGAATGGTCATGGTGAAGAGACGAGGACGTTTCTCTTGGGAAGCATCACCTCATTAGACCAAGTATAAAAGGGGAGTCGATTCTCTCATTCAAAATTATCAGATGCTTCTTATTCTTTTTTTACATTCTTAGTGGATTGCTCAACTGAGCAATTGCCCTTGGCAAAACTGGTTGCATATATCTAAAATAAGAAATAAGGGAGAGTACCATTGTCACAAGTTTTAAACGAAAACAGCACTATATCACTACAATCAAGACCATACATATTTGCACATTCTTAAGGATATATATGGAGCAGTAAATCATCTCATCGCTATAAGAAACAGAAATATATTGCAGCATACTTTTCATTGTCCTACCAGAGATGGCTATCAATCACATCGGTTGAATAATTCAGATTGCACAACTCCGATTGCACAGTCCACACTATTTAGCAAAGGTGCTGATTGGATACTGGGATCAAAGATCATCTTTCCATACACCAAATCGCTATATTAGAGATAGCAGTGATATTTATTCTCATATATCTTATAACATCATATAATAAATAATATCAATTGTATAACATAAGGACAATCATTTAGAAAGGGGTATCTATTCTTGCAATTAAGTAATTTCAATCATTAGCAATCTAAGTATTATCAGAGATCTTTTTGGAAGAAGTCTCTTGCAATTGTAGTTATAGTCCCATAAGCTAGGAGACTACAAGGGGGGACATTACAATTTTAACCATATTTTTGGTTTCAAATTTATGTTACTTATTTCTGATAGTGGTATTAAGCAATCTATATTACTAGATGATGGTTGTTGACATCACAGACATTAGGACCTTATGATTTACCCACTGATTTTACCACTGTTCTAATCTTTTTCAATTTGGTTCTTTGATAGTGCCACTATATTTAACTGATATTTTCGGTAGCTTGATTATATAATATCTTCTCCCTTCTTGGGGATCATCTCCCATTCCTTTTTTAAGGCATTAATGATTATATTCATGATCCCTTGAATATTTGACCAACTATCGGTAATTGTTGTCATGCCCAATCTCTTGATCAACTGTTCTCAATAACTGTTGTTCTATTGTCTTCTCTGAGCTCCTCATGGTTTCCCAATTTTAGACCCCTCCACTATGGAAAGGCTTCTAACTTATCTATTTTGAGCTTCTTCTCATATCCTTTTGGCCCAACCATTTTGGTTTGGATGGACCTTTGTCCACCACTTCTTTCTAAACCTCTCAATTTCTTAGCTATATATGAAGGCATTTTCCCTTAATCGTTTTTCAACACCCTACCCTTTTGTTTGGTTTGCCACACCTTTTTGTTTCAATTAGGCTAAGCATGTTGGAAGAAAGGTAGGCATTATTTGTGAGCCCATAAGAGAGATAACGACTCATGACATTTTTGCCTATTGACCCTATCTAGGTAGCTAGAGGGCCTATTGGTATAGTAGCTATACTCTAGTAGTAGTGAGTGAAGCCTTTTATTACAAACCTATCTATGTGGGTAAATAAAGAGCATGACTTCTGAAGCCCCTTGTAATGTCCCCATTCTTGAACCAATCCTACTAAAGCAGTAAGATGCATTTGTGGACAAGTAGTGGCAGTCCTTGGACACCAATAGCAGTTAGGAGTTAGTAAAATTAGTTAGAGGTAACTATATCTAGATATTAGTAAGAGAATAAGAGATGAGGAGTCTGAAGTCTTATAAATAAGACGGTTTCCAAAGATGAAGAAGGGTTTGATCCCAAGAAATGATCATCACCCATAGAATACCAAGTGTCTCCATCATAATAAGATATTAAAGGTGTAATGATTACCTTGGAGATATCCCTCATACAATGGAGTAAGGAGATTAATGCATCATACAGAAAGCAGAAATAACTTTTCTATATCAAGGATAACTAATCAGAAGATAAACACAGTCAACCAGGACCAGAAGACATTCGATTACTGATTAAGCATAATATCATCATCAAATATAGTAGATCTAATGACATAAGATCCTAAAGCATGTTAACTAGTTCTAATCAGTTGATAAGAGCATCAAGAGAGAGGCATAGAACTATTATCTATCACCATGATGAAAGAGCATGGAGATCAGTAAAACAGAATGAGAGAAAGAGATTGATTAATGAACCATCGACTAGGATTATGAAGGACGTCTTCCTTTGACAATAATGGCGACTAAATCAGGTTCAAGGATAACAACCAAAAGGATTGGAAATAGCCGATTTAGAGAAGTTGACAGAAAAAGTCATGATCAGCATTATAAATATAGAGTTGATGTCATGTAATCGATCAAGCAGAGATTAAGATCAAAACTCGACTGTGTTGCCATCATAAAATGATATGGCGTACAGTAGTACTATTTATGCAAATCAAATATCATCACAATTAGATCGACTAAGCAAGCTAAGGAAGGGGATTGATAATTGCAATTGATATTATCAATCAACTGTTAACAACATCGACTAAGGAGATAAGATGATCATTTATGTCATCAAGTTTGACATCTAAACATATCATTTGTAAGATATGATGTGTTGATCAAGAACAATGATATTAATGTTTCAGACAAAGTATCTATTATTCAATAAGCAAGATATCCTCCAATCAATAGTCATGGACACATCAAGGTCGAACTCCATTACAAGAAAATTAGTCAACGAAAGATATCATCAGATGTAAGCATAACATATCAATCATAAGATATGCATCATTGCTCAAGTATACTAATATTAACATTGCAGAGAAATGCCAATGATTAAGTCATAAAGGTTGACCGATCAAGATTAAGATTGATCAAATATTAATAAAGAAGATTGTTATTGACTTGATCGATATTACTCAAGTAATCAATAATATAAATCAATTATAATATAAGAGCATTACTAATATTGATTAAGGATATTGACTTATGCATTGATTAAGTAAGAAGGCTGAGGCAATTAAACATGGTCTGCAATTAGTGATGATAATGAAAGAGTGCGATCTATATACAGTGATTAGCATCTGTTATTGATAATATTAAATTGTTATGAAGTAGGAAGATTATCTAATGTCCCCTTTCCAGTTCTATGGGATTTGGAACTGATTTCTCTAAATTGCAAGAGACTAAATCTTATACTCTTAAAGGATTTGGATAGTAACACGATGCTTAATTGAAATATCAACTCTCTTATTATTAATGCATTGGTAACCATTGATGGAAAGGATCTTTTGGTAACCATTTTAATAGCTAGGTATTTTTTTTCCCTTACTCCTTTTACTCTAGTCTTATTTGTTGCAACTGAATGTACTCTTCTAGTTCTGTTGACCTACAGGTGGTCATTTGTGGAAATTTGTATATTCTATTTATTCTCTTTTTCTTGCTGTACCTGTCTTTAGGTTTTGTTTTACTAAAAAGTTAAAACTTGGGATGGGCATCTGCTACAACATCCTCATAGCTCTCGTCATGATACAAGTTTCTAACTCGCAATGTAATACTTGTGCAGTAGTTTTCTTTTTGTAAAAATAAACCTCTTTGCCTGCCCCATGCGCTTAGATTTTGTTTCTACATTAAATGCAATAAGAGTTATTAACAATATATCCTCTCAGATGGGCTATTCAAAAAGGAAATATTTGAACCATCTAATTGATAGGAATGTTTTATCTTGTGATAGGTATTTTGATAAAATTTGGACCTTTCTTTTACATTTACTTCAGTGGAAAGCATTTTCAGTTTCTGGATCACTCTTTTTATTTGTGGGTCTTTTGTTTTAATATTTTTTCGTCAATTATAGATTACTGGTTCTTTCTATTATTGACAATGGCAGCTGGCCTATTAGGCAATATCATCCAACTATGTTCAACAAAGTTGGTCCCTTCTCCATTTTACTTGTAAATATTTCAGGGCTATAAATACCACCCAAATATTAGCTATTGCTTCTTTTTAGAATATGCATAGTTGCTAGAAATTTCAGGGGCTAATATGAGCTTTTTCTGTTCTCATTCTTTTTTTTTTTTTTCATTTTCAAGGGTTTGCATTCCATCCTCATTTCACTGTCATTTCACGGAGTCATACAGATATTTTCCTGCTCGAGTTTTAGTTTCATTTCAAATAAAAAGTAGCTTAAAACTTTTTGTAAGATCCAAAGTCCAATCTATCTTTTTAAGATTGTTGGCCCAATTATCTAAGGAAGCAACACACAGTCATTTGTGATCACTGCTTGCCTTGAATGATTTGCACACAACTTATTTTTGAAATATCTTCCTGGAGTTTTTTCTTTCTAGGAGTGCCACATGTATTGTCACTATGATTTCGTTGGCTTTTATGATGATTTCTAGCACCATTTGTCTTTCCTTCAGAACGCATGAACTTTCATCTTATAATATGCAATTGCTGAATCAAATTACCCTGCAAAATGCTAACATGCTCATTTTATTTGTTACAGATTGTATTACTCATAGCACAAGTCAAAGTTAATGCCATGGCAATTGTGCATATGTCATCTCCAGATGCAACTAGTAAATTGGGAATATCAGTAAAACAGAATGAGACATGTTCTATTAAACAGGTTAGTAAATCTTGATTATTGATTCCCTTGGAAGTAAAATCTGTCTGCCAATGGGCATGCCATAAATATGATGTTTATCTCAAGATTCAATTTGAAAAAGAAAAAGAAATCTTGGTGCATGTATTCAAGTTGTTATGGTTTCACGTGATCTTTGTTTATTACACCAGCAAGATAAAGATGCTTTATATTGAATAGCAACTAGGAGAGTAACATAGATAAGAAAGAGTATGTTTGATATGTTAATGTGTTAGTGCCTATGTAAAGATAATCTTCTCACGATAATTGAGGAATTGTAGCGGACAAAATACGCTGACACATATTATAAGAGAAATCACCATTTTACAAAAAAGTAAAGGAAATGATATTTCCTTAGAAAATTAGATAATATGACCTAGACTTGGCAGGGATTTAAGCACATTAAAAACAAAAACTAAAGTTGAACCTGTGTTTTTTTTCTAATGGCTAGGAACAAGGCAAATCAGCATTTCTGTACTAGATAAGAGGTTTTTCTATTTTTGACTAACACAGATCTGCACAATGATAGACACTTATACCATTTGGCTGAAAGCAGAAGCTAGAAGGTGTAAGTACACACAAGGATTGATTGAATAAATGCAAGGACACAAGCACTTAGGAAAATTGAACTAAGGAATTGCATATAAAGCTGCAATTGCCAATCTTGAGTGCATCTAAAATACAAAATCTGCAAACTTACCAAAGGCAATTTAATTTACATAAGTACACATGAGATATCACAAGGAAAGGCATTGAATAATAAATTCAGCAAAAGGTAGGAATAAATTTACCATTGAAAACTATATACAAATAAAACTTATAACAAAAGGCTAATGTAGTCTTCTACATTGTGAATAGTTTCCTTGCTGACATAGAGATTTCCTTAAGTCAAGGGCACACTTGATAGTGGCACTTTCTAGACTATCTCTGATCCCTAGCAAAACACTGGCGTATGGGAACCTGAAAAATAGGCCAATCCTGCTAGAAACACTAGCACCAAGGAAGGCGCAAAAATTGGGACATTACAATCCACCCTCCCCAAAGATTGCTTGTCCTCAAGCAATGCCAATACAACCTCCAATCAACATTCTGATCCAAACTGAAATCAAGAATGATCCCAGGGACCCAAATCATTCCCTAGAAGAAACCACCACACTGACGCTGCACCATTGATCATAATTGAAATATCATCGTGCCAACCCACCAAATCTCCATATCCAGTATCCCTCACCTCATCTTGAAACAACCATCCATGAAGAAAGACCACCAAAAGGATGTGATGAACTCTCGTGAGCCAATAAACCAACACATAAAGTCTCCTAATACTGTCTCCCAATACTCTTGTTATGCTTGTCTTCCCTCCCCAGCAATTGAATGGTTGGCCCACAAGCAATTTCATAAATCAGCCTTATGGTGAGCCTAAACACTCTGACCCATACTTTATGCAAAATTGATCTCGAATGCACATCAAGCTCCTGCTGTATCACCCTTCCAATGCTATCAATATAAATCTACCTTATTCTAAATGGTGCTATATGACCTTGATTGAATACTGCCATGGGTACAATGTCCATCAACTCTGTGTCACTAGTATGACAGGGATTGACACCCAATAAACTACAAATCATGTTGTAGAGCCTAAGCCTGGCCTCTGACTCAAACCAAACAACTGCCAATAGAATGTTGGGGTCTAAAGGAAAGATGAGTGGTAAGGAGGAGCCATGACCAAAAATTGTAAGTAGCTTAAGGTAAGCTACACCGACATTATATTTGAGTGACCCTCGTAATCTGCAAGGCACATCAAGGGAAAATGAAAGCCTTGCTACCTCCAAATGTCTATCACATCCCAAAGCAATACTCACCAAACCACCTACTGCTCCAAGAAACATAATGCTGCTCACGAATGGACAACCAAGGTCCTCTGCACACTCCGCCAAAGAAAAAGAATCATACCTAATGATGGGAGTGACCTCATAAGAGTATGTCAACTGACTCCCAAATCCTTGTGGCGTATAGCCTCCATGACCCAAAACACCCAAGCACCAAGGAGTCTCTAGGTGACCAGCAAGCACATATCCCCCAACATCTAGCTAGAAGTCACAATTTGACTGTAATGCACACATCAGTGTTCCATAATCATACATTGTAGCAACATCCCCATACCTAGACTCATGAGCCAATTGAGTCTCCAAAGTATGCCAACCAAATGCAAGTCTCCTTGGTATGCATACCCAATCTATGTGATAGAGGAGCTACATATTCTATGAAAGAGTAATCAACCAAGCGAGACTTGTGTTAATCCTAACTGGTGACTGAGAGGGGGGTGAATCAGTCAACTCAATTTATTTCAAATCTTATCCTATGAAACAGAATACAACTACTATGTGATAATGAAAATGTAATGTATGTTTAACTAAAACAGAAATCACATACAACAACTTACACAAAATTTATACGTGGAAACCATCAGCTAGAGGGAGAAAACCACAGTGGGAAAAAACCCACAATCTTTACTACTATAGTAATAAAGTTGCCTTGTTAGAGGCTTACAACAACACTTGTTAGAGTGCTACCCTGTGAAGGGATTTGATATAGATCGGTTAAGATCTTGACCCTATTAGGACTCGCCTCGCTAGAGGACTTAAGAACATCAATCAAGATGTCACCCGATTAAAAGATTTATACAATGGAACCTGTTAGGGTTCACCCTGATAAAGGGATTTTTACGAGCTCCAAACAATAAGAAAAATGATCTTCTGTAGACACTTAATCTGTCATTTAGATCATACTTGTTCTATTCCTCGCTCGGCTTGGCTAATCAATCTTTGTCGTTCACTCTTGGTGACTGTATCCCTTCTCAGAAGACTCAGCTTTT
Organism: Chamaecyparis obtusa; assembly: GCA_027943335.1. Taxonomy (NCBI): domain Eukaryota; kingdom Viridiplantae; phylum Streptophyta; class Pinopsida; order Cupressales; family Cupressaceae; genus Chamaecyparis; species Chamaecyparis obtusa. The sequence continues at coordinate 157,477 of BSBK01001021.1, read as the reverse complement.
CTACTCTGCTCTATCTCTTCACACTTGATTTCTCCAACCACACAACTTATAAACGATAACCCACATATATAATGATCTACACAATATAAAATAGAATTGTGGTGCCAAGCTATAAATCCTCCAAAATGCCGCTGTTCTGGAAGGCATTCCAAAAATCTCGCATGCAAAACTCCAGTTCATACCAAAATGCTCGCATACAAAACTCCAGTTCATCCCAAAACACTCGCATACAAAACTCCAGTTCATCCCAAAATGCTCCGTACAAACCGGATCGGATTATAAAAACGCAGACCGGTAGGTCTGATACTATTGCGCAGGAACCGGTGTGCTACCGGTTGAGTCATCTGCCTTCTGTGATTTTCTACTAGACCGGTTGGACAAGACCGGTATCGTCGTGACCGGGTTCCCTTCATGTGATCGGTGCAATTACACTGGTTACTTAACAATTTTGATGGTTGTCGACTGTGACAACTACCGGTTCACCAGTGCTGCTCTAACATAATGACCTGTGTGTTTGATGTTTGCCAATGATGACAACTAAGCATAATGCCAACAATATTCCCCTTTGGCATTGGTGGGAAAACATATCACAACTTGCAAAAGAGTATATACACATAAAGCTTTCATCATAATACTTCCCTTGTCAGGTATCACCCTATCAACTGGTATATACTGCAACTACTTCCCCTGTGCATTGGCAACCCTTGTGTCTGTCTCTACTGACCAAAGGACATTGATCTTCCCCTTTTTGCTTCCAAAGAACAAAGGGTATGAATACTTAGAATTGAAGCTGGTTAAAAATGTCCTTGTAGATTTTCCTGGCTGAAACAAAGAATGGTTTCCATGCAGATATGACTTGGTCAATGGTGTACTTCATTGCTTGTAGATGTAATGTCCCCATTTTTTGCAGGTCATTGATCTGATGGTGCCAGGTCATTATTGTGATCCTCGTGGTCTGGCGAGGTGTTTAGAGGGTCTTTGGTGTGAACTTACTATTTATAGTAAGTCAATGGATAGTTCTGATGAGCTCAGATGAGTTAGAGGAGTTGAATGATGCTCTTGGTTTACATTTCTGGCTTCCGGTTTGGGCTCCAAGAATCTTGGAGAGAACGTCTATTTTTAGTAAGTCACCCGGTCAAGTTCACTCATCATCTTTCATCAGCTGGATCAATCCTGTGTAGACAAATTTCGATTCGGACGCTTCTTCAATCGTTTTCGCAAGACGGGTGGTTTATTATTATTATATAATTAAATTTGCTAAGATTTCCATTTTTGTTGGTATTATTTACTGGATACCTTAGTGTTATAGCTCATTGGAACCAGGATGAAATGTTTTAAATCTTGGGCATAAGAAACAAGGACCTTGCGTGTCATAATTTCATGATATTGGTGAAAAGGCCTTTTTTGGAGCCAAATGAATTAATAAATTATATTATTCAATATGTGCCTAAGTATAAAAAGTGTTTTAAGTGAAAAGTGTGTGAGAGAAGACACTTTTGAATTATAAAAGCAATGCTTTGTGAAAGGAAAATCATCCATTGTTGAATTATGATTTTATTGAAGTTTGTGAGAAAGACAACCCGGCTAGTGTTTTTAGGACTGATTTCTCTACTGGCAATTTGAGCCATTACAGGTTGATGGTGAATTTTGCAGCTGTAGTTCTAATTCTGAATTTTAATCTGGTGCTAATGTATACTGGAAATCTAAGAAGTTTGTTCTACAGGCAAATCAATTTATTCATTCTAGGATTTGATTTGTCTTCTTGCTGAGGATTATAATTGATTGGGGAAATCTGCAACGAATGCTACAGGTTGGGAGTTGAAAGACAAAGAATTCTGTTCCATAATTCCTAAGTGTAGCCGTACGGAATTAAAGACTTCATATTTTTCCAGCCTGCCGTACGCCATCAATTCAGGCATGCTGAGTGAGTTTTTTTTCTTTGGGTGGATGGTCATGTGATGCTTATTGGGTGAAGGTGATAAATGTTTGGGAAGAAACGTGCATAGCAGGAGCTGTTTGAGATGTAAGGGGATTGCGTCCATTTCCAGATTTCATTATTTGCACCCGGGTTTAAAAATCAGACTTGTGATAATTCAAAGATTCCCATTTGTTACAGCCAACTGTAAGTTTCATACACCTGCAGCTGGATTCGTTTAAGAGTGCCAAGTTAATTTGTTAGTTGTAGTATGAAATTAGTTATAATAGTTGCTTTAATTCTGATATTTGTAAGCAATTCAGTGGTGTTATAATTTCTGATATCATTCTAATAAATGATGAAAATCTGAAAGTGTTCATTGAATTTCAAAATTATTGTTCATATATTCTGAAAGTTATTTTAAGTGCAATTAAATTAGAGAGAGCCAGACAGGCTCTTTACAGTGGTATCAGAGCTTTTTGCCTACCATCCTGTGGGGTCTGGATTCATTTTTATTCAAAAGTTTTTAAAAGTGATTAGCACTTCTATTTTCTCTAGCCATGGATAAATACAGGAGATCCAGTTCCGGAAGTCGTCATAGCAGTAAGGGAAATAGGGCGGAATTAAATGCTTTAATAGAAAGCATGGAGAGACTTAGACTGCATCAGCAGAGATTGGCAGAGAGTTTTTCGGATCCAATTATAGTAGATAGGGCAGCGAGATATATGGTCTCTGCCTTTAGAAGGCTGACATCGAGTTTGCAGGGGAGAAGGCTAGAGTTTTCTCCGACAGTTGTCCGTGATGTTGATGTTCGTACATCTAGGTCAGCACCTGCTATTCCCATTTGCAGTGCTGATGATGGATTTATTACACCAGAACTAGTGGATGTTTTAGTGCCATTGGATGACAGCAGTGCTGAGCATCACCGGGTTGAGGCTCCCAGAGCAGTCACTACGGATTGTACTGAGGCAGCTGATGTTGCAGTTATCACTGAGTGTTCATACTCTTTCATGGAGGGAGTTACTATTAAAGATGTTTATGTCAGCTGTAGTAGTGTTGCTGCAGTTCAAGAGGCAGTTGCTTCCTCAGATAGGACCGAGGCATTTACGAAGTCTCCCAGTGGTGAGGTTGGTGATCTGGGCATTACAGCGGGGTCAATTGATGACAGTTCGTGCTCTAGCATTATTGGTGCACAGCTTGACGTTGAGTCATGTGTGTAGAGACACGTGTCCGCAGATTAGATTTCAGCAGGAGATGTGGGAGCTGATAGTATATACTATAGACACATCTGATGACACTTTTGAGGATGCTGTGAGTTGCATTGGAGATGACACCCCCTGTGAGATGTTGGGTGATGACTCCGAGGAGCGTATGAGCTTTGACAGCTCAGAGATTTATGATAGCAGTCGCAGTGTGGGATCAATACAGGAGACAGTGGTTTCTTCGTGTGTTGAGGATGTGTGCATGGAGCTTTCTGGTGATGACACTCAGGATGGGAGTGTAGCAGTTGATTTAGGCGACGTAGTTTCATGCCACTGTATAGTTGATTCACATGATGACATTGAGTCGTGTTTGCAGCCAGAGTTAGTAGAGGAGATGCCGATAGATGATGTGGACACTAGCATTACAGATATCTTCGATGCTGAGAGCGAGGATGATGAGTGCTGTAGTATTTCTGGCTTTCTATATCTGACTTTGGGTGTAGATTCAGCGTTGTCATATGGTGGTGGTGGGTTCCAGGATTCTGTGTTACAGGGACTCACAGATGAGGACAGGGAAGCTTATGAGTGGCAGGAGTTTGTTACAGCCAGGGCTTCCACTTTTAGAGACAGCATTACTTCTTCGGTAACTCATGCGGATGTACCTCAGGATCTGGACTGTCAGATGGTTGCAGAGGACGAGGTAGCTAGAGATTGTGTTTTGTCAAATTCAGCAGCAGCTTCCCCGAGGTTAGATGAGGACGTGTCTGATGCCTGTACTCAATTTTCAGATGTGTACTTAGATGAAATTACATAGAGAGACGGTGATCTTGAGGGGCGTTTGTTGTATACAGCTTGTTCTCATAGTGTAGATAGTGCGTTTGAGGTTGTTCATAGGAGGCCTGTTGTGCAAAGTCATCATGTGACTAGCCAGTTGCGAGTTGATGAGAGAGATATTACTTCTACTCTTGAGCATTTTGATGCTGCTCGTTAGTTGTTGGCTATTTATGGTTGGGGTGCTCTTATGACAGATGAGGCCAGTGGTAGTTACCTCTCATTGACAAAGATTCATACCTTGCGTGAGGCTGTCAAGATTTTGAGACATAACTACTTACAAATGGTAGTTGACCGAGATCACTTGGTGCAGTGGGGGAGTACAGCATATGAGGTACTGATGGACAGAGAGGAGGAGGTGAGTGAGCTTACCCAGGAGCTCACAGCAACTACTGAGTTTTTAGAGGACACTCAGCGGGCCATTCAAGAGTCGCAGATCTAGTTAGAGGAGGTGATTGTGGAGTTGGAGCATTTGCGGTGCACACCAGCCCTAGACCCAATTCGATTGCACATTGAGGTGGCTGGTGGTGAATTTGCTCTTACGGGTGGTGATGAGGAACATGATGATGTGGCAGACACACATGTTCATGATATGGGAGCTCTTGGTTCGGATGAGGTAGGAGTACCAGTGGAGTCGAGCTCTCAGGTTGATTTGCTTGCCTTAGGTGGTAGTGAATCTATTTCATCATCTCACATAGCTGATAGGATGGGACAGATGGCTGTGCCACATTTTTAGAGGGATCAGTTGTGGATTGCAGGGGAGCAAGTTGACGCTTCCACGTATAATTTCTACTACACCGAGTCATTTATGGAGTATTTACTTGAGAGTGCAGATGTGTGACAGGATTCTTTTAGAGTGTCTGAGGGTACTCTCATCGGAGGCTCTTGTGCTATCTGAAGGTTGGTAGGGAGGATTGTGGAGACTCTATCTACAATGCTTCACCACAGGGATTTTGAGGTTGGGTTTGTTGAGAGAGTTTCTCAGGGGCCTACTCAGCCTACAGTTATGCGAAGTCAAAGATTGGAGCCATCTCATGACCCCCAGTTTGGTAATGATGAGCTATTGACAGAGATTGAGGTTTCCGACCGGCTGTATACGGTAGGGCATGTTCATCATTTGTTTTGTGACCCACAGGTAGAAGATTTCATCTCTCGCAAGGGTAGTTTGGCTCCTAGTCCTTATCATCCATTATGGGATGGGTTCTTGCCATCAGTAGTTGATGGGAGTTTTGGCTGCAAGTCAGTAGCAGGTGACTTGCAGAGTTATGGTGACTACAGAGTTTATGCAATGTGTGGATATCCGGGTCCTGGTACAACTTTGTTCAGGGGTATTCATCACTGTTATGCAAATGGTCTACACACTCAGTACGGGTTAGTTGGGAGCACAGGGGGAGTTCAGTGTGTATGGGATCTGAGTCTCCCATACATCTCGGTTTTTTATGATCCTGAAGTTCATTTCTTTTGGGATCTGGGTTGAGACAGATTCAGTACAGGAGTTTGGGTGAGTGGTTGTTTTGGGTCTCTTTACAGAGTTATCCGATTTGTATTTTGGGTGATGTTACAGGAGCCTACAGTTGATGTCAGTGGCACAGTATATTCTTTTTTGTGGGATCCAGGTGGATTGTGATGTTTCTTGTTTTGGTGATTGCTTGGGGACAAGCAATCTTGGGGAGGGAGGACTGTAATGTCCCCATTTTTTGAAGGTCATTGATCTGATGGTCCTAGGTCATTATTGTGATCCTCATGGTCTGGCGAGGTGTTTAGAGGGTCTTTGGTGTGAACGTACTATTTATAGTAAGTCAATGAATAGTTCCGATGAGCTCAGATGAGTTAGAGGAGTTGAATGATGCTCTCGGTTTTCATTTTTAGCTTTCGGTTTGGGCTCCAAGAATCTTGGAGAGAGCGTCTATTTTTAGTAAGTCACCCCGTCAAGTTCACTCATCATCTTTCAACATTTAGATCAATCCTGTGCAGACAGATTTCGATTCGGACACTTCTTCAATTGTTTTCACAAGACGGGTGGTTTATTATTATTATTTAATTAAATTTGCTAAGGTTGCCATTTTTGTTGGTATTATATGCTGGATACCTTAGTATTATAGCTCGTTGGAACCAGGATGAAAAGTTTTAAATCTTGGGCATAAGAAACAAGGACCTTGCGTGTCATAATTTCATGATATTGGTGAAAAGGCCTTTTTTGGAGCCAAATGAATTAATGAATTATATTATTCAATATGTGCCTAAGTATAAAAAGTGTTTTAAGTGAAAAGTGTGTGAGAGAAGACACTTTTGAATTATAAAAGCAATGCTTTGTGAAAGAAAAATCATCCATTGTTGAATTATGATTTTATTGTAGTTTGTGAGAGAGACAATCCAGCTAGGGTTTTGAGGACTTATTCCTCTTTTGGCAATTTGAGCCATTATAGGTTGATGGTGAATTTTGCAGTTGTAGTTCTGATTCTGAATTTTAATCCAGTGCTGATGTATACTGGAATTCTGAGAAGTTTGTTCTACAGGCAAATCAATTTATTCATTCTGGGATTTGATTTGTCTTCTTGCTGAGGATTAGAATTGATTGGGGAAATCTGCAACGAATGCTACAGGTTGGGAGTTGAAAGACAAAGATTTTGTTCCATAATTCCTCAGTGCAGCCGTACGGAATTAAAGATTTCATATTTTTCCAGCCTGTCGTATGCCATCAATTCGAGCATGCTGCGTGAGTTTTTTTTGGTTGGATGGTCATGTGATGCTTATTGGGTGAAGGTGATAAATGTTTGGGAAGAAACGTGCATAACAGGAGCTGTTTGAGATGTAAGGGGATTGCGTCCATTTCCAAATTTCATTATTTGCAGCCGGGTGAAAAAATCAGACTTGTGATAATTCAGAGATTCCCATTTGTTACAGCCAGCTGTAAGTTTCATACACCTGCAGTTGGATTCATTTAAGAGTGCCAAGTTAATTTGTTAGTTGTAGTATGAAATCAGTTATAATAGTTGCTTTAATTCTGATATTTGTAAGCAATTCAGTGGTGTTATAATTTCTGATATCATTCTAATAAATGATGAAAATCTAAAAGTGTTCATTGAATTTCAAAATTATTGTTCATATATTTTGGAAGTTATTTTAAGTGCAATTAAATTAGAGAGAGCCAGGCAGACTCTTTACAGTGGTATCAGAGCTTTTTGCCTGCCATCCAATGGGGTCTGGATTCATTTTTATTCAGAAGTTTTTAAAAGTGATCAGCACTTCTATTTTCTCTAGCCATGGATAAATATAGGAGATCCAGTTCCGGAAGTCGTCATAGTAGTAAGGGAAATAGGGTGGAATTAAATGCTTTAGTAGAAAGCATGGAGACTTAGATTGCATCAGCAGAGATTGGCAAAGAGTTTTTCAAATCCAATTAGAGTAGATAGGACAGCGAGATATATAGTCTCTGCCTTTAGAAGGTCGACATCGAGTTTGCAGGGGAGAAGGCTAGAGTTTTCTCCGACAGTTGTCCGTGATGCTGATGTTCCTACATCTAGTGCAGCACCTGCTATTCCCATTCACAGTGCTGATGATGGATTTATTACACCAAAACTAGTGGATGTTTCAGTGCCATTGGATGACAGTAGTGCTAAGCATCACCGGGTTGAGGCTCCTAGAGCAATCACTACGGATTGTATTGAGGCAGCTAATGTTGTAGTTATCGCTGAGTGTTCAGACTCTTTCATGGAGGGAGTTACTATTGGAGATGTTTATGTTAGCTGTAGTAGTGTTGCTGCAGTTCAGGAAGCAGTTGCTTCCTCAGATAGGACCGAGGCATGTACGGAGTCTCCCAGTGGTGAGGTTGTTTATTTGGGCATTACAGCAGGGTCAGTTGATGACAGTTCGTGCTCTAGCATTATTGGTGCACAGCTTGACGTTGAGTCATGTGTGCAGAGACACGTGTTGGCAGATGAGATTTCAGTAGGAGATTTTTGAATTGATAGTATAGACACATCTGATGACACTTTTGAGGATGCTGTGAGTTGCATTGGAGATGACACCCCCTGTGAGATGTTGGGTGATGACTGCAAGGAGTGTATGAGCTCTGACAGCTCAGAGATTTATGATAGCAGTTGCAATGTGGGATCAGTACAGGAGACAGTGGTTTCTTCGTGTGTTGAGGATGTGTGCATGGAGCTTTCTGGTGATGACACTCAGGATGGGAGTGTTGCAGTTGGTTTGGGCGACGTAGTTTCATGCCATTGTATAGTTGATTCACATGATGACATTGAGTCGTGTTTGTAGCCAGAGTTAGTAGAGGAGATGCGGATAGATGATGTGGACACTAGCATTGCAGATATCTCCGATGCTGAGAGCGAGGATGATGAGTGCTGTAGTATTTCTGGCTTTCTATATCTGACTGTGGGTGTAGATTTAGCGTTGTCATATGGTGGTGGTGGGTTCTAGGATTCTTTGTTATAGGGACTCACAGATGAGAACGGGGTAGCTTATCTTGTTTTCTCTTTGTTGGCTACTTGAGTTGCTTAGTTGACATTTTTCTGATGTCAACCAATGTTTCCCCTATTTGTGGAGTTTCCATTTTCCCTTTCTTGGAATCCAGTTCTGCCGTGAAGGATAGCTTCCTTTTTAGTGAAGAGGAGCTTGGTATATTTGCTGGTTGTTTGTGTTGACTGCCATTTTCTCTTGATTTGTTCTCTTCTTGTTGTTGCTTCTCTTCTACATTTTCTTCTTGTTGTAGATCTTCTTCTTCCTCTCCTTTTTGCTTCTCTCCTTCCTTTCCTTCTCTTCCCTGTTTGTCCTCTTTTTCTTCTTGTAGTTTCTTATCTTCTCGGTTGATCTCTTTGCTGATGTGTGGGGTGACTCTGTCCTTCTGGGCGTTCTCTGTATCTTTTGCGTCAACCGTCTTTGTTGATGATCCCCCTGTTGCTTGGTCTTCCGGTCTCTTTGGTGTAGGCTGATCATCGGTTGTGTCCTGCTCACCAGTTGTGTCTTTTGTCCCATCACCTTTTTCCTTCGATACCTAGTGTCTATTTATATTTCTGGTAGGACTGTTGCCTATGTCTATTGAACTTTAGATTTATCTTGTGGACCTGTTGAATGAGGTGTCTTAGTAGATACCTGTGCTAATGTCAATTTTTCTTGCTTCTTTGTTGGAGTGGTGTAATCATGATTCTTCCATAATTTCACTATTTCTTTGCAAACTTCTTGTTCTTGGCCTTTTATGATTTTGGCCACTTTATCTCGAGAGTCCAAGTTTAGTATTTCTGCTTCAATGAGAATGTTGATTTCTTCCTCATCTAGTCCTAGTTCTTTTTGATCTAGAACTTCCCTTATTATTTTTGCATGTTTTGCTACTCCTCTCCATTTTGTTAGGAGCCTTTTATTAAGTTCTACTGGGAAAATGAACCTGTAGTCCTTGGGTCCCCGTTTGAACTCAAGAAAAATTTCTAACAAGGCGAGTTCTAATAAAGCCTTATCATCAACGCCTAAGGCACTGTACCATTTTGCAACATTGCTAACCTTACCAAAATCTAAGATTCAATCAACTATATCATCAACAGTAAGTGTTTTTGCTTTACTTTTTACTAAAGATGCTAGAATAGTTGGTGGAGTTAGATCACCACTCGTGTGTTCAGTGATGTTCACAATAACCGGTTTGTTTGCTGGCTTATGGTAGACCAGTGTATCTATGCCCAGAATGCCTTTGCCTCTCCCGGTGTCCTTTTCTGGTTTGAATGAGGACTTTTGACATTCAGCTTCAGCCTTGTGTTGCTGCTCAAGTATGGTTGTCCAAATGACAACTCCTTCATCATAAATAGTATCAACTTCTCCAATTAATACTTGACCAATCCTTTTTCTGATCTGAAAGTTTTGTTCATGAGCATCTGCTTGATTGGTTGCTTCTCCAAGGCTTAAGTGGCTTTGCACTTCCAGTAGTGCCTTGATTCTGAGCTCTTTCTCTTTTGCTATTGAGGATTTCCACCTTCCTTCAATAACCTCATGTAATTTTGCAGGAATCGTGCCATGAATCTTGGTAGGGGTTTTGCTGAATTTGTACAAGCTGTATATTACATCTTCAATTTTCCTTTTGTCTTCTTCATTAGACAAATTATATCTTCTCCCAACCGATGCCATCCCACCTGTAGTCTTTATACCTTCAACCATTTCATCAATGGTTGGCCTTTTTGATTTTGGTTCCTCCTACTGTACTGGTTTGTCAATCTTCTTTCTTCTTATATAAGTAGCGGTTTGTTCTATCTCGGTTTCTTCCAAGTCTTCATCTGATAAAGATTGCTCTGTTGTGATTGATTGTGCCTTCTTCCTTTGTACTTTAGGTTCCGGTATAGCTACCTTTCTTTTCTTTGATGTAGTTGACTGTTTGGAGACTTTTGCAGCTACCTTTTTGCTGTCTTTGAAGATTTGTTCTTTAGATTTGCACTTATCTCATCACACGTGCCAAACCGGTTGGCTGATAGGTCTAGGTTGTTTTCTTGAAGTGCCTCAGCATATGCTTTGGTAGTCTTTGTTGATATTTCATATCCTAGCTCCAGTTCAAATTTTGTTCTGGGCTAAACAGCCTGGATTATGCCATGATTAGTGCTTACAAGGAAACAAACGTCATCCTTGTATTCCATAACAATAGAGGATGGGATCCTTTCACTTTCATGCATTCTACATTGAAAATCTTTGAAGTAGTCTGTCATAACCTTATTAAAATGGTTTGCTAGGTTATTAATCATTTCTCCTATTTGGACCATGACTGGTCTATTTGTTACCCATGTAACATTTTTCACCCCTAGAAAGAACTTTTGATAATAGAAGAAGAGACATGCCATTAGCATTCTATACTTGAAGAATTTCTTCTTTACCATTCCGAGCTTCTTCATGTTTTCAAAGATTTGACTTCTCAACATAGCGCATAGGTCGTATTTGGCATTGTTGTGCATGATTCTGTGAGTTGCATGAATAACTCCTCCAGGTATGCTATTGAGACAACTCAATTGATAGATTTTATAACCAAGTACTACAGCAGCGAACCAAACACCTTCATCTTCAATATCTATGACAGTCATCATGCGATTGTCATACCTCAAGTTCGTGAGTCGGGTGACTTCACTGTTGGATATGGTTCTCAGGGTAAGGGCTTCCCCTGTGGCACTGAACCCTGTCACTCTGCTCAGGTCTTCGTTTGTGATAGGTGTAACCATAGTTCAAAATATCGTTATCGACAACTTATCGACGAGGGCAAAAAAAGAGATATCAACAAATATCGGAGATAAGTCGGGAACTTCTCGGGAAAATATTGGGAACTTAAAAAATTGCTTAAATTTAATTAGAAATGCATTTTTTTTGCAAAATTCAATAAGGAGATGCATCTAATGAGTCAATAAATGAGTAAACAAATCAAACAAGCTGATCTAGATATATATAAATGCAAATACTAATAGGATACAAAATCGCATCCTCGTATGGAATGCTGATGGCTCATAGCCATAGTCTAATAGTTTAAACTTTGAAGCAAACTAAAAATAGCAAATTGTCTTTGTAAATAGTAAAACTCTAAGCAAATACAAGTGTCAAGTACAATATCAAAATAGTCTACATCGCCCTCTTCCCCTTCTTAGCAGCTCTAGTAAAAACAACTGGAATGCGAGAGCTCGGAGGGGCTCTAGCCCTAGAAGTCTGTTGTGGCTGTGGCTGTGGGTATGATTCAACCTCCATCTTGGATGAAGATGGTGCTGACACTGGCAATGACTCATCATCTGTATCCTCCTCACTCTCAGATTGAGTGCCCTAATCCTCCTCATGAATGTCATCCAATCCTGCTGTGAATCTGCTGTCCTCCATAGCCCGTCTCTCCAAATCATAGATCTCATCCTCTGTAAACAATGGAGGCTGGTCCTGTGATGTCCAATCAGAGTAAGGATCTATGCCATCTAAATCAAGTAGACCAACTGGTGCTAACTCTACCTTTCTTATGCGCAACTTAAGATTATATTGCATGAAGACAAGGTCATTGAGGCGTTTCTGTGCTAACTTGTTCCTCTTCTTTTTGTGAATGGCCTCAAATAAGTTCCAATTACGCTCACAACTGGATGAGCTACAAGGCTGACATAAGATGCGAAGGGCAAGTTTTTGCAGATTTGGGACATTTCCACCCCAATTTTGCCACCAAGCATCTACAAGGTAAATATTAAAGAGTTAGAGAGCAAGGTGAAAACATATTTTTGTAACTTAGTTTTTATCTACTTATCATGCATGTGAAAGATTCTAAAAATCCAAATATTGTAGCTGGGGTTTGAGTGTTTCTTCCTCTCCTTGCCACGTCTGAGGAGAATAGATTGCCCATTGCATTCTAGTACACTTCCATCTCGGCCACAATGAGGTCTCTCACCTCAACATCGGGTACCATCCTCTGCATGCAATCAGTGAAGCCCTCCATGACCTCTCCATTGGGATCCGTGTAGGATGGAGAGAAGTGAAAACGAGGGTTGAGCAAGTACCCCGCCACATGAATGGATTGGTGGAGCTGATTGTTCCACCTATCAATAATGTCCCATATGGGGTCAAATTTGAGGCTGTCCCCCTTGTAATTTTTAATAGCCTCTTTGGCCCTATCCATGGCCTCGTAAAGATACCCCATTGGGGTTTGATCCCCATCTACCAAGTGGAGAACTTTAACCAAGGGCTCTGTCACCTACAATTGAAAAGTAGAAAAAGATTATCATTAATCATTAGAGACTAGAGTTACAAATTAATAATGAAAGACTTGATTCTTGAATACAAAAAAATTAAATATTTAACTTTTGAAGTTTCCAAGTTACCTACACAATTTCATTAGCACCATAAAAAAAGTTGTTGTCAAAGATGATGTATGCAACTCTCTCTTCATCAGGCTTCTTTGAATAAGTTGATTCTATCCATTCTAGACTCACAAACATTTGCTTCAAAGGGTTCAAAGAAGTAATAACACTTTGCAACGTTAAGATAATCGTTGCAAACCTTGTGACTGCAGGTCTAACCAACTCCTTCCCATGGGTGTATTCTCTCATCAAGCAGAGAACCAAGTATGATTGAGATATATTTTGTTATCTTTCTTGCATCCTCTACAATCAGTCTCACCCAATCCAATTTTCCTATGTCCTCCAAAAGAAGATCAAGGACATGCGCTGCACAAGGAGACCAAAAAAGTGTGCTATACTTCTCTTGGAGGATCCTACCCGCTGCCACATATGCCGCTGCATTGTCGGTTATGGTTTGCACCACGTTATCAATCCCCACCTGCATCACAGCTAGCTCTAACATTAGTGTAAAGAACCGGATTTGGCTCTACTAGGATTCTCAATATTTATTTTAAAAATATCTGCAGCTTATTGGCAATAATACTTCATGCTAAACAATTCTGAAAATAAATATTTGGATTTCGAATTGCAGACATAAGTTTTCCTTAAACTATCATCAAATGAACCTTATTAATCTAATCCAACACATAAACATATCAATTTTCGAAAATTATGAAAGCACCTGGAAACGTCAATGCTCTATCACTATTATGTCTGTTACATCATTGATTTCCACCACCCTTGAATGTTGACACGTGACTGCAGTTTAACCGAACGTGAGGGAATAAATGTTGAATGCCGTGCTAAGTCCAAATGGCTCTCTACTTTGCTAACGCTGGAGAACTCCAGACAAATTCGCGAGTTCAAGAATTACTCTCACGTCCAAGGTCAACCTCGAGACCCAAATGAATTAATCTCTGCCCAGTTTGAGGCTCACGATCATGCAGAATGAAGACGTCTACAGCAGGCAGGGAATCCGCATCCAAGAAGGGGAATTCCCAATGAACTCTAAAATCGCAGCTCCAAATAAATCCACTTTCTCAAAAAAAATCAATAATCTCCAATTGCTCTATTCTTTCGATACTGACAAATATATAACCAGTCTCAGAATAATTACTCCAGCACCTTGAGTTGATTGAATTGACAACACAATTTCATCAATGAATCGGAATTCCAAAATTGAAATTTTCAACAATCCAATCTACAACAGCATCGAATTGCAAACTTAGTAATAATCAGCTGTGAAATTCACCATTAACAGGCAATGGCTCAAATCATGAGAAAGAGGAATCAGTCCTCGAAACCCTAGCCAGGTTTTATCTTCTTCCCAAATTCCAAGAAAAATAATGATTGCATAAGATGAGAAAAGTGCTTTTTCCAGTAGAATATATAGGCTTTTTGGAAAAAGCACTTTTTAATATTTTCACTTAATTGGCTTTTAAAAATAATCTCAGTTTATAACATAAAGTTATAAAGTCATAAGTTATTAAATTAAATCAAAATAATTTAATTTAATAACACATTTAAAATAAAAGCCACTGAATTGTTTGACTGCAATCAATGAACTTCTAACAAAGCAACGAGTCCAACTGCCCAGATAGGAATAGGCACTGTCTTGCCAGAAATAGCCACTGCTAAAAATAGACTTACTATAAATAGTAAGTCTCTCAAACTGGAGATAACTGAAACTTGATCCTAAGATATTTGACGCTCCGTGCAGACACCCTGCTAATCTTGGCCATACCCCAAAATACCACTTACTAAAAATAGTAAGTTGACCAAAATGATCCAAACGAAGAGCAAACTTGATAAGTCGAACCTCCAGAATGGAATCCCAACGCTAGCTCCACCATCTGACCCCCTCTGAATGCCTGATTAGCTTGTGAGGGTCGCCAAACCAAGTTAATCCCATAAGTCTAAAAACGGGGACATTACGGTCCTCCCTTCCCAAGATTGCTTGTCCTCAAGCAATCAGGAAAAACAAGCAACATCATAAACCACTTGAATCCCAAGGATGGTCAGAAGTAATTTCCCGATCCTCACCAAACTCTTGTGAAGAAAAAATTAACATGAACAGAACAAGCACCACTGAAAACATCTGTAAACCAACTGTAGATGTCGACGCTGAAGACAACCCAACGGAACTCAACCCATTTGAAATAACAACTCTGTCAAAACCTAAGTCCCTGTCTATCCAACACTCACACCCAACTGCACTGGGAAAACAACAGTGACCAAATGTGCTTAAATCACTGTTATCAACTCTGCCCTCTAATAAACAGTCCTGAGTGTGTGGACACTGCAAGTAATCTAACTTGCAACTGCCAAATCCATCTGCAAACGATGGTGCTAATCCATCCCATAATGGATGGTAGGATATTGGAGCCGGTTTACCCCCGCGTGAGATCAAATCATCCACCTGTGGGTCAAAAGAAAAATGATGAGCATACCCCACCATATAATGCCGGTAGGAATCCCCAATCTCTGTCAGTGGCTCATTATTACCAAACCGGGAATCAAAAGATGGCTCCAATCTCTGACTCCGCATCACTGTAGGCTGGTTAGGAACCTGAGCAACCCTCTCAACAAACCCAACCTCAAAATCCCTGTGGGGAAGCATAGTAGAAAGAGTCTCCACAATGTTCCCGACCAACCTCCAAATAGCACAAGAGCCTCAGATGAGAGTACCCTCAGACACTCTATAAGAATCCTGACGCATGTCTGCACTCTCAAGAAGATACTCCATAAATGACTCGGTGCAATAGAAATTATACGTGGAAGCATCAACTCGCTCCCCCGCAATCCACAGCTGATCCCCCCGCAAATGTGGCACAACCAACTGTCCCGTGTTATCAGCTAAGTGAGATGATGAAGTAGATTCACTCCCAGCTAAAGGAAGCAAATCAACTTGGGGGCCTGTCTCCTCTGGTACTCCTATCTCGTCTATACCAAGTGCTCCCATATCTGGAACAAACGTGTCTGCCACAACATCATGTCCCTCAACACCAACTGTAGGAGCAAACTCACCACCAACCACCTCAATGTGCAATTGAACGAGGTCTGGGGTTGGTGTAGACCGTAAATGCTCCAACTCCACGGTCACCTCCTCTAACTGTATCTGCGACTCCTGAAGAGCCCGCTGAGTATCCTCTAAAACCTCAGTAGTCGCTGTGAGCTCCTGGGTAAGCTCACTCACCTCCTCCTCTCTGTCCATTAGTGCCTCATAAGCTGTACTGCCCCACTCCACTAGGTGATCTCAGTCGGCTACCATCTGTAAGTAGTTCTGTCTCAAAATCTTGACAGCCTCACACAAAGAATGAATCTTTGTTGATGAAAGGTAACCACCACTGGGTTCATCTGTCATAGGAGCACCCCAACCATAAACAGCCAACAACTGACAAGCGGCATCAAAATGCTCGAGAGTAGAAGAAATATTCCTCTCATCAACTCGCAACTGGCTAGTCACATGATGAATCTGCACAACAGGCCTCCTATGAACAACCTCAAATGCATTGTCTACACTATGAGAGGAAGCTGTAACCAACAAACTCCCCTCAAGATCACCCTCTCCCTGTGTACTTACATTTGAGTACACCTCTACAAACTGAGTACAGGCATCAGACACATCCTCATCTAAATCCGGGGAAGCTGCTGCTGAAACTGACTCAAAACAATCTCCAGCTCCCTTGTCCTCTGCAACTATCTGATAATCCAGACCCTGAGATACATCCACATGAGTCACTGACGAAGTAACCCTCTCTCCAGAAATGGAAGCCCTGGTTGAAACAAACTCCTGCCACTCATAAGCTTCCCTTTCCTCATTTATGGGTCCCTGTAATACAGAGTCCTGGAACTCACCATCACCAAATGACAACGTTGAATCAACGCCCAAAGTCAGATATAGAAAGCCCGAAACACTACAGCACTCATCGTCCTCGCTCTCAGCATCGGAGATATCTGCAATGCTAGTGTACACATCATCTATCGACATCTTCTCTACTAACTCTGGCTGCATACACAACTCAATGTCGTTATGTGAATCAACTAAACTGTGGCATGAACCTATGTTGCCCAAATCAACTGCAACACTCCCATCCTGAGTGTCATCACTAGAAAGCTCCATGCTCACATCCTCAACACAGGAATAAACCACTCTCTTGTATTGATCCCACACTGCGACTGCTATCATAAATCTCTGAGCTGTCAGAGTTCATAAGCTCGTCGCAGTAATCACCCGACATCTCACAGGGGGTGTCATCTCCAATGCAACTCACATCATCCTCAAAAGTGTCATCAGATGTGTCTATACTATCAGCTCCCACATCTCCTATTGAAATCTCAACTATTGACATGTGACTCTGCACACATGACTCAACGTCAGGCTGTGCACCAATAATGCCGGAGCGCGAACTGTCATCAGATGACCCCGCTGTAATGCTCAGATGACCAACCTCACCACTGGGAGACTCCGTACATGCCTCGGTCCCAACTGCCTCCTGAACTGGAGCAACACTACTACAGCTAACATAAACATCCCCAATAATAACTCCCTCCATGAAAGAGTCTGAACACTTAGTGATAACTGCAACATCAGCTGCCTCTGTACAATCCGTGGTG
Organism: Chamaecyparis obtusa; assembly: GCA_027943335.1. Taxonomy (NCBI): domain Eukaryota; kingdom Viridiplantae; phylum Streptophyta; class Pinopsida; order Cupressales; family Cupressaceae; genus Chamaecyparis; species Chamaecyparis obtusa. The sequence continues at coordinate 140,081 of BSBK01001021.1, read as the reverse complement.
ACTGCTCTGGGAGCCTCAACTTGGTGATGCTTAGCACTGCTGTCAACCAATGGCACTGAAACATCCACTGGTTCCGCTGCAATAAATCCATCATCAGCACTGCGAATGGGAATAGCAAGTGCTGAACTAGATGCAGGAACATCAGCATCACGGACAACTGTCGGAGAAAACTCTAGCCTTCTCCCCTGCAAACTCGTTGTCGGCCTTCTAAAGGCTGAGACCATATATCTCGTTGCCCTGTCTACTGTAACTGGATCCGACAAACTCTCTGTTAATCTCTGCTGATGCAGTCTAAGTCTCTCCACGCTTTCTACTAAACCATTTAATTCCTCTCTATTTCCCTTATTGCTATGACGACTTCCGGAACTGGATCTCCTATATTTATCCATAGCTAGGGAAAATCGAAGTGCTGGTCCCTTTAAAATAACTTCATAAAATTAATGTAACCAAACCCCACAGGATGGCAGGAAGAAAGCTCTGATACCACTGTAAAGAACCGGATTTGGCTCTACTAGTATTCTGAATATTTATTTTTAAAATATCTGCAGCTTATTGGCAATAATACTTCATGCTAAACAATTCTGAAAATAAATATTTGGATTTCGAATTGCAGACATAAGTTTTCCTTAAACTATCATTAAATGAACCTTATTAATCTAATCCAACACATAAACATATCAATTTTCGAAAATTATGAAAGCACCTGGAAACGTCAATGCTCTATCACTATTATGTCTATTACATCATTGATTTCCGCCACCCTTGAATGTTGACACGTGACTGCAGTTTAGCCGAACGTGAGGGAATAAATGTTGAATGCCGTGCTAAGTCCAAACGGCTCTCTACTTTGCTAACGCTGGAGAACTCCAGCCAAATTCGCGAGTTCAAGAATTACTCTCACGTCCAAGGTCAACCTCGAGACCCAAATGAATTAATCTCTGCCCAGTTTGAGGCTCACGATCATGCAGAATGAAGACGTCTACAGCAGGCAGGGAATCCGCATCCAAGAAGGGGAATTCCCAATGAACTCTAAAATTGCAGCTCCAAATAAATCCACTTTCTCAGAAAAAATTGATAATCTCCAATTGCTCTATTCTTTCGATACTGACAAATATATAACCAGTCTCAGAATAATTACTCCAACACCTTGAGTTGATTGAATTGACAACACAATTTCATCAATGAATCCGAATTCCAGAATTGAAATTTTCAACAATCTGATTTACAACAACATCGAACTGCAAACTTAGTAATAATTAGCTATGAAATTCACCATTAACAGGCAATGTCTCAAATCACGAGAAAGAGGAATCAGTCCTCGAAACCCTAGCCAAGTTTTGTCTTCTTCCCAAATTCCAAGAAAAATAATGATTGCATAAGATGAGAAAAGTTCTTTTTCGAGTAGAATATATAGGCTTTTTGGAAAAAGCACTTTTTAATATTTTCACTTAATTGGCTTTTAAAAATAATCTCAGTTTATAACATAAAGTTATAAAGTCATAAGTTATTAAATTAAATCAAAATAATTTAATTTAATAACACATTTAAAATAAAAGCCACTGAATTGTCTGACTGCAATCAATGAACTTCTAACAAAGCACCAAGTCCAACTGCCCTGCTAGGAATAGGCACTGCCCTGCCAGAAATAGCCACTGCTAAAAATAGACTTACTATAAATAGTAAGTCTCTGAAATTCAAGATTCACTGAAACTCGATCCTGAGATATCTGACGCTCCGTGTAAACACCCTGCTAATCCTGGTCATACCCCAAAATACCACTTACTAAAAATAGTAAGTTGACCAAAATGATCCAAATGAAGAGCAGACTTGATAAGTCAAACCTCCATAATGGAATCCCAACGCTAGCTCCACCATCTGACCCCCTCTAAACCCCTGATTAGCCTGTGGGGGTCGCCAAACCAAGCTAATCCCATAAGTCTAAAAACGGGGACATTACAATTAGAGCCAAAGTTTCAACAGTCTTTACTTTATTCAAGGCATCTAGGGATTTCATAAAGACCACTTGATCCTTGCAAGAAACCAAAAAATTGATGATGGTAGGGTTTCTTCCATCCGTCCATCCATCTGAAAGTATGGTACAACCAAATTCTTTCCATTGTGCTCTTTGGTCTTCTACCTCATCTCTGGCTCTAGACAACGTCTTTGAGCAACCTATAAGCACGGATTAAAATTAACGTTAAGTACACAATTTTGATTCAAAAAAAACTTGCATTCAACAAAAATAAGTAAAATGTAAAATTGTAAATTACTAAATAGTAAACTATAAAACATTTAAAAATTAAAACAAGTCAACTAACCTCCCACTCAAGTCTGCAGGAGTAGGCGCCTTGTTGCCCTTTCCTGCCACAGAAATTCCTGTCACAAAATTCAGCCAATAGGGACTTGCTACAACATTGAAGGGGATGTTGTTAAAATACCAAAAATCGGCACATTGAATGTCAACTTGCCGATGCACATCATTGTTCCACCCAGTACCCTCTAGTGATGGTTGTGCTCTAGGTGTATTTCTGTGCACAAAAAAATTATCTATAGAAGATGTGTGTGGCAGTGGTCTACTAGGATCAGCGGAAGTCGAGGGGATGCTAGGTTTGCGGATTCGTGGGCCACGAAGAGAGCCCACTATGCCCTCAAGTGCTTCTTCTTCGTCAAGATTGGATGGGATACCTGGTCACAACCCACATTATTTCATTATGATCATTGTAAAGCAAAATCCAAACTAATAATTGTGATTAGAAAATAATAAATGATTGTTAAAAAGGAAATAGTGTGAGTTTGTGAGATACCTTGCAATTCAGAAATGGCTGCCCTCATGGCGATTTTTGCCCTTTACCTTTGTAACTTTTTCTCTTCTTGGGCAGCGAGCAAGGCATTCATCTGTCTCTTTATTTCATCTGTAGTTTTGTCACAAACCCTTGTGTCATGCTTTTTGATCCTAGCAAGGTGGTATTTCAAATGAGATATGCCTCCACTAATTAGTTTTTCACATTTTATGCATATCACGGTATTATATTTGGGTCCTTCAAAAGCATATGCCCATGCCTTGTCTCTAGCCCCTTTAGGGCACATGCCTACATATCCAAATGGACATGCGTCTATTGAGGCACTGGCAGACCCTGCAGCTGACCCAATTGTAGAGCTATCCCTATTTGCCATTTTAATGATAAATCAACGACAACCTACACATGTCACATACAAATTGAATAGACACAAATTTAGAAATTTAATAAACAAATTTAAAAACAAACTAAATTATTTTAAAACTTTAAATAAGTTTAAACATAGCTGAAACTTAAAACTTGAAAGAATAAAACAAAAAAAAGTGTTAGTTTATGAAAGTTTTAAGAAAATATGAAATTCTTGAGAGAACTATGAAATTTTTTTGCCAAAATTGCTAAAAAATGGTGTTTGATCTTGTTCATTACACTCTAAAACGAGTTAGAGTACATTGGAAATGGTATTATAAAGTTTGTATAAACTTAGTTGCAACTAATACAAGACAAAATGATTTTTGAAAAAAAAGAAAAAGAATCTTGAAAACTTACTTGTGAATCCAAATCCGCTTGAAAAATCTCTTCGAATCCGCTTGAAATCCACAAGAAATCGCTATTGAAGGCTTCAAATGACCTTCTTTCTCCTCCAAAACCTATTTGTCCTCTCCACAAGTGCTTCGCCAAAAAAATAAATGTGTTTTGCCCTTTTGCTGGGCGTGCGAACTTTAACTGGCTGCGTGTGCGATAAGTTGGAGACTTATCTGCGATAACTTGCTAACTTATTGGCCGATATTTAACACTTATTGACACGCGAAAGTTACGTTACTTATCGGCCGGCATAACTTCTCGCGATAAGTTAAAATATCGCAAATATATTTGTGATATTTTAATCTATGGGTGTAACAACACCCTTTGCCAACCACATACCTTGATCGTGTACTCAACTGAGTACCATTCCGATCCAGTTGGGTTGAAACACGGTAGGGTATTCAACCCCATTAGTCAGTCCAACAGTTTCTAGTCGAGCATAATTTGCCTTCAGCTTCCTGTCCTTGCAAAGCCCTAGAAATTCGCTCTGAATGAATGTTTCGCCCAACTCCTCTTGCTTGCAGTGAATGAAGGCAGTTACGTCTTCAATCAACAACATGTCGTCAGGTATAGATGATAGGGCTCCAGCCATATCATTTGACCTATTCTGCACTTGCATCACATCATATTCAGGTCGATCTTGCTGATTGATGTCAATGAGGGTTGTAACTGATGACGATGATGCCATTTTGTTGGTAAGAGAATGCAAACAAAACTCTGTTGAATTTGTGGGATTTGAAAAGTAGAGATTGCGAACACAGATAGATAGATTACTCAAGCCTTAAGAAAATTTTACACAAAAATAAAGTAAAATGAAATGAGTAATGCACTTTCCCTTTTATATCCTTGGGCTCCAACGGTAATTAGCAAATGGTAGCATTTTGTTAAAGGTTATTGCATTTATGCTGAGTTACCACATTCGCCTTTGGAACCCCAAAGTCGAGATGCGATTCGCTGCAAATTTGCATACGGTGCGAATTTGCTCTAAATTTGCTGTTTGACTGACAAATTTGCATGAAATTCGTCGAACAGGACCCTGTAGGAATTTCGGACGAATTTGGCCGACTTTCCTAATGCCCGCTTGAACCCGGAGAGAATTTGCAACGACTTTGGACGAATTTGGTAAACATCGGTCGGGTGATACTTCCAAAGCAGCATTTCAGGAGAGAATCAAAACTATTCAGTGGAACAACAAAACCTTTGAAATCATGCCGAAACATTTTAATAAAGTTTTTCAACATTTTTTTGGCTAAAAGTTAAACTCGGCACCGCTTTTTTCATTGTTGCGCACCGATTTTAGTTTCTCCGAACAGAGCTTGACCCCCAAAGTTATATTATTATTATTTTAGGGATTCATTATTATTAAACTTCAATACTTAAATATTTAATATGATTATTTTTAAAGTTAAATATTTCTAATTTATTAATATAACAATAAACATGTTTAAAATGCTATATGTAAAATTTAAGATTATTAATATATATATATATATATAGAATTTAATATTATTTAATCTATAAGTAATAAATTATATATGTTTAAAAAAGTTATGTAAGATTTAAGATAATTAAGTAATAAATATAATATTATACATATTTAGAATTTAAAATTGTTTAATATATAAGTAATAAATTTAATTTTATGGTATGGACGAACCCAAAATGAATCGAACCCACCCAAAAAAAAATTTGGACGAATTTGGAACCCGAATCTCGAACCCACATCCGAACCAACAACTTAGCATTTATGAGCCTTACCGGTTTTCACCTAACTTCACCTTTGTCGACCGGTTCATCATTAATCCTGCTTTACCTGTTTTACCGCAAGAACCTCGGTGGATACTTTAACCATTTTACATTAGTCTATCATCGAGAAGCTAATTAACCAGAGCATACCGCATACTCTTCTGACTGGTTCTTTGATCTTAGATCGGAGACTGCTTCTCCATAATAACTTCCACTTAGTGAGAGTAGATCTCTCACTAGTTACTCCGGGGACAGTAGCATTTCTACCTGTTCCCCCCTAAGCCTTGATGACTTAATTTGATGAAGAGATATCATCATCAGTAGATGATGACTTTGTCTCTAATCTTTCTCCTTTAGAGCTCTTTGCCCCCTTTTTGGACCATATCAGATACATGCTTTAAAATTTCTTTATTATTGAAACAAACTTAAGACCTTACAAAATTGTCTCCTTTGGGGACTTCACAAATTCAGCATAGTTGTGAACTCTTTTGTGAATCCACTGCCAAGAAGAGCTAGGTTTTTTTATAACCCTTCTGTTAACTCCAGAAGGTTTCCTTCTCTAGAAATCATAAAACGTTTTACCAAATTAGACGTGTCTGAAACATTACCAAGATCCCCCTTAATTAATTGTCACCTTAAAAATTGGGAACATTATATATGTACGTCCCTGGTCGATAATTAAATGAGCCTCTTTAGGACAACCAGTTACTTAATATGGGATTTGTTGCCCCTTTAATCGTGTACATTGAGTTGTCTACCCATATCTATTGCACTTAGGAGAGACCAGTCACACCGCACAATGTTATTTATGAATCTGATTTTGAAAACCTATTTCCTTGTCATGTCCCTCTGTTTGAAGACCACGAGCGACATTCTCATTTGTTCACACCCATTTTGCAGAATCTCTAAAAAACAAAATTGTAATAATGAAGATCATTTAGAACTTTAACATAAAAGATTTGATAATAAATGACAATAAAATTACTGAATTATATAACATGATAATAATTATATGTTATAATGATATATTATATAATAATATATTATGATAATAATAATGTATTATAAAAATGATATATTATAATAATAATAATTATAATAATTATAATCATAATAACTATAACATTATTTACCATACATAATAATATATATATATATATATATATATATATGTTATTTAGTTATTAATATAATAATTTATTTTTTTAAAGCAAAAGTGGATGAACCACTGTATATATTTAAATATTAATAAAAACCGATTCAAAAGCTCAATCGGGAAAGAAACAGGGAGAAAACTCGAAATTGTCTCTATTTACAAAAGTTTATAAGGTTAAACCTTATACAGTATTAATTACATGTATTTTCACATTGCATTACAATCGAGAGGCTAGGAGCAATTTGGAAAAAGACTAAAAAGGTCTAAAGACTGATACGTTTTCGACTCCAAGATGAAGTTGTCATGACCAAAATAATGATAAACATCAAGTCAGGTACACGCTAACATGTGTATGAACATTCAAAAAATATAGCTGAGCTGATCAAAACCTCAATCTACTCCATTGCATCAGGCACGTACGGGGCAAACTCCGGCTGAGAGTTCGATGACCAACCCGAGGGCTCAGTAAGCCATCCTGAGATCGGCTCAATCTCAGAGTTTGGATTCCACTCGGAGCCATGCACTTCATCACCAGAGCCCCCAGAAAAAGGATTAGCATCATTCCAACCCAGGTCCGCAGAGTGTGGGTGAGCAGGGTGAACCACTGGAGTGCCACTGGTCTCAGCAGAAAGCAATATGTTTCCACTCGGGCTCGTCATTGCAGGTAACAGGAGAGCTGGAAAAAGGATTGGGCGAGCAGCAGGGCATAAAGAAGGGGGAACATTTGGGGCTTCGAGCAGTTTGAGAAGCGCCTCGACCACCATTTTAATCTTCGTCTCCATTTCAAAACCCAACATTCGACCATACAGTTGCAGGGAACCCTTGACATATCGAAAGCTCTGCATTTCCAACGCTTTCTTGATACTGTCGTAAGTGACCATGAACACATGATTCTTGAGCAGCAAGTGTCGAGAGAAAAGGCCACCCACTAAAGCATGTCCAGACCAAAGATCATACCGCTGCATTGCCTTTTGCAGTTTCTTTCCTTCCCAGAAATGAGGCTTAACAACTTTGAAGGTGAGGATTTCCAATAATTGTACGGACTGCAACAAATCCATGGTGTTTGAGAAGAAAATTGACACAACCTGCGACAAGTAGAGGAACTATTTTGACCACGGGGTAAGATTTTCTTCCCCAATTATCAATTTGATGGCTGGCCGAGTTGAAGCAGAGGAGATAAACATCTCGTCCAACATGGAGTCATATATATTCCGTGGTAGTGCTTCTTCATCCTCGCAAGGCGGAATCCACAATTGGTAGTTTTTTGGGAGCATTTCATTGTGGAAGTTGGCGCAGTCATCACACCAAACACAGACATCAAGTAAATTCGCCATTAGTAGAGCTTGCCACACCCAAGATAAGGAGGAATAAAATGAGGCTGCCTCATAAATAACCCCTGTGGAGGGAAAGTGGCGAATCCAAGTTGATCTGAAATCATTGATTGAAATTGAATACACCACAAATGAAGTGGACGGAAGCATGTGTGAATTTGCCAGTAGATAACTGTGAGTAACTGCTTAAGTGTGAGAGTTGTCCACCCGTCCCTATGGTAGCAGAAAAAAAGGGGGAATGGCAGCCAATTCATATTATCGCTGCAATGTACGCCTTGTACCATACAGCCATCACAATTATTGCAAATCGCCTCCATCTAATGCAGGGAATAAATGAATGACGTGGTACCAAATATAAGGTTATTATCCTACGTGTGTCCTGACACTAAACCCGTCGCTCAGGGCAACTTCAAAGCTACAATGACGAGGAAGAAATATATTCAACTCGTGTGCTTATTTCATTTTCCCTCACTTGGGGGTTTGTCTCAGATCACCAATCTTTGCTGATCACAACATTCTTCAGGGAATTTATTTGGTACTAAACACTTTATCTCTGTTCCATCACACCCAAAATTAGCCAAGTAATCAGCAACCTTGTTCCCTTCCCTCAACGTATGGAACAGAAGTAGAAGTGGAAATGTATCTATGATGCGCCAAATTTGTTTGAGAACGTATGCAAGCTGCCAACTATGAGACTCCCTCTTAATACAGGCATTGATAATTACCATCGAATCTCCTTCAATATGTATTTTGGCAAATCCACCCTGTTTGGCCAAAATAAGTCCTGCAAGCAATGCTTGAGCTTCTGCCATGTTATTTGACCCTATAGGTAATGGGGAGGCAATGAATGCCTTTAAATTTCCTTGATAATCTCTTATACAAGCACCAAGACCCGATTTTCCTAGGTTTCCACGTGATGGTCCATCAAAGTTTAGCTTCAATAAAGTCTGATTTGGGAGAAGCTACTTAATTGTTGAACTATTCCTTGCACTAGTTTGTTCTTTGGAGGGCCCCATCCTACTGGGATGACAAGCATCTTCCAATCTCTCAGGACGACACTATCCCACTGTGATGCTACTGGATTGAATCCATGACAGTGAATACTCGCATTTACCACTTCGGAAATTATTCTCTCAATGCCCCCCAAAACATCCTCAATTTGTGAAGAAATATTTTTGAATATACGTTTGTTTCTTTCCCACCATATTGACCACACAACTAATGCTAGTATGCACTTCCAGAGATTGGAGAATAGGGAGTTCGGATACAGAGTTGGCGATGATTGGAAAAGGTCCCAAATTTTACTAGGCAAAGGGGTAGAATAACAAAGTTTATTGAGGACAAAGGACCAAAATTCTTGTGCAAAAGTACACTTCAACAACAAATGATCTACATTCTCAATATGATCTTCACACAACTTACACTTAAAAGACTGCGTGATACGGAATTTTTCCAGTCTATCACTAGTGAGTATTCTGTTTTTTAATGCTACCCACGCAAAACATCCTGCCTTAGGAAGGACAACTTGATTCCAGGGGAATGAGTAAGCACGAGAGGAGATCTTATCGGATTCTATCTACTGGATAATTTTATATCCTTCATTAATAAAGTATTTTCCATCCTTCGCAGGAGCCCAAAATAGATTATCTTCTTTATCTGACAAATGAACTACTCTGGATGAAAGTATTTTATGAAATAGTTCTTTGTGTGGCACTGAAAGAGTTAATTCATCCGGGTCTTTCCATATGACTTTGCCTGAAAATATGCAAACAGCAGAAACATAGTTTATGACTTGCGTGCCCCATACATTTTTTGATATGGATATTATATCATGAGGGATTGATGGAGCTAATAAGATAGGTAACCCATTCCACGAATCTCCCCAAAATTTGACATTTGTCCCTTTATTGACCTCCCACGACACATACCTAAACACAACCTCTCTTGAAGACATCATGAAGTTCCAAATTGCCGATCTTTTAGGGGGATCAGAGATAGATAGAACCCGCGTTGGATTAAGATTGTCAAGGTATTTCTGTTGCATAATTTGACACCATTTGTTTTGGTGTTTGGTATTCATTTGCCATACTAATTTGCCCCCAAATGCTTTGTTCCATTTGCCCAAGTCATGGACTCCTACTCCCCCTAAACCTGGAACATGAGCCATATCCTTTAGAGAGATGAGTGGGATCTTCTTCTCATTATTCATGTTCCCTGACCAAAGAAGTCTCTTATTAATTTCTGAATTTGTTGGATAATTGAGGAGGGAGCTTTTAGGACTGCTAGATAATAATTAGGAATTGATGAAAGGACTGATTTGACAAGTAAAATTCTACCGGACAATGATAGCCACCTTGCTTTCCATGCCACAATTTTGTTCTTGATTCTATCGATGACCGAAGACCAGTAGCCTGACTTGTTTGCTCCAACAAAAAAGGGAATGCCAAGGTATGTAGAAGGTAGTAGATCAACCGGAAACTCCAAGATTTGGACAATTTTATTGGAGATGATATGGTTTGTGTTAAACAAAAAGATCTTTGATTTTTGTGAATTTATTTTCTGGCCCGAGGTTGCTGAATATAGTTCCAGAGTGTGTTTAATTTGTCTAGCCTCCTTAACTCCAGACATACCAAAAAGCAAGGTATCATCTGCAAATAGATAATGTGTGACTGATATGTCTATCCCTCCAATATGAACCCCTTTCCATAGACCCATAGATTGTTGTTTCTGAATAGTCCTGCTAAGAGCCTCAACCATTATAATGAATAGGATTGGCGATAATGGGTCACCCTGCCTAACCCCCTGAGAGGAAGAGAAAAACCCTGCTGCAGTTCCATTGATGATAACGGAAAACCATGCTCCTAAAATACAAATTCTAATCCACCTGCACCATTGTTTCGAAAAACCAAATTTATGGAGAACTTGCAAAAGAAGTTCCCAACATACCCTATCATAAGCCTTCATCATGTCCAACTTGATGACAAAGCTAGATGACTGATCGTTGTTGATAGAGTGAAGGACTTCGTGAGCCACCAAAGCACCTTCCATGCATGGTTTCTCGTCCCAGGACAAAGCTGCCCTGTTCTTGTGAAATAATGGATGGAATAAGGTGTTGGAGTCTCAAGTAAATTGCTTTGGTTATAATCTTGTAGGCTGTGTTACAAAGGGAAATCGGACGGAAGTCTGCAAAGGTTTGTGGCTCTTTCACTTTTGGGATGATAGCGATGTTGGTGGTGTTGAAGTATTTTGAAATAAATTTATTCTTTCTAGACTCCTCAATGACACCCAGCAGCTCCCCACCGACAGTATCCCAACAAACCTGAAAGAAAAGTGTCGCGTACCCATCAGCGCCTGGGGCTTTGTCTGGTGGCAGAGAGAAAACCACATGTCGAATTTCGTCCAAACTGAATGGGGCCATAAGCTTCTTATTATCTTGTTGAGAAACCAATGAAGGAATAGCATCAAGGATATTATTAATTTGTGCTTGAGTTGGTGAGGGGCCGGAAGCAGGGGAGAGAAGGTTCTTGAAAAAACTGACCCCTTCCGCTTGAATTTCTTGTGCATTGTTTAAAATCTTTCCATTGGCTATGTCTTTGATTGAGAAGATTGAGCAAGCTGCTCATTTCTGTTTGGCTGAGGCATGGAAATATCTTGTATTCTTGTCTCCTTCACGTAGCCACAACTCTCTAGATTTTTGTCTCCAGTATTCTTCCTCCCAACTACAAAGTTCTTCCCACTCCAGCTGGAGATCTTTTTGCTTATGGTATGTGCCATTATCCATACCATGTTGGATGGTATGCTCGTGAATGTCAGCTAGTTTTTTTTAATTGTGTCCTTTTGCTTAAAGATGTTTTTAAATACCTACTCATTCCACTGCTTTATAAGAGCTTTGACATGTTTCAGCTTCATAGAAAATTGGTGCATTTTGGATCCATCCACATGTGGGGAGCTAACCCACCATTGCTTGATCAGAGGGATAAAATGAGGGTGATGAAGCCACTTTCTCTAAATTTGAAGGATGGTTGATGACACACTAGTGCTGATGTATTATTTATTGAAAGAACTATCGGAAAATGATATGAGCCTGGTATAGCCAAAATTTTTGATTGAAAACTGCAGTTATTAAGTTTCCATTCTTGTGAAACTAGGAATCTGTCCAACCGGCAAGCAATTTGGGCAAAGTTAGCTAAATATTAATATGTATTGAACAAATACCAAATTGATTTAATGAAGAATCGCGAACCTCAAAGTCCTCTCCTTGATAAGACAATATTCAATATAAAATACCGGAAGTCACATGAACATCATACACAAACTGTAATGGGGGAAGACATGACTGAAGTCATTGATGGTAATTACAGTCAGGAATTATAGCACAGAGACCAAACACAGGTGGAGGTATCCAATCAACGTTTCAACATCGCCTTGTACGATCACAACTCCATCCAATAGTCACCATCGAATCAGCAAATGAAGGACTTGTAGGCACTGAAAATGGAGTGATTCATATAATAGAAGACATCAATTCAAAAGTTTTTCAAGGAGGGTGGACGAAGATCTCCCTAGCTACGTGCATGAAAACAGAGAAAGAGTATCGTGGACATCGCGGCAAAGGAATTGAAGTAAGATCCAAGTCTATGATGACTACGTAGACCAAAGACCAACATTAATGTTTGGTATTGTTGGTGAAAAGCATATATACCCATAAGGGGTTGAAGAAGATTAATAAGGGAGCAAATTGACTAAGTGGAGAAGGGGCTAGGATTATCAACTTACGGGAGTGGTCTTATCAAGTCAGTAGTAATATTAATAATAGATTGATGAAGAACTTGACTGATGAAGAAATCCTCCTATTCATAATTGCCGACATACCTAAACAATGGTTTTAAGAGTCACATGGATTATGACAGTGATTGTAATATCACCAGATAAGCACGTAACGACAAAGGTGTCAATTGGAAGGTGACAATAGCAACTAAGCTATAATGATTATCAATTTCAAGAAGATATTGACTAATTAAAGGATTAGACTTTAACATCACTAATTAATACTTGTGATCTGTATAATCCTTAAACATCAATGATTAGAGGGTCAGATAATAATCAATATTATGGTCAGCAAGTTATTATCGTCCAAAACACCCATGAGTTAATCATGAAAGGATACAATTAGTGAAGGAAGGGGGATATTAATGAATGGACATACGATATGTCTTTTGAATGCAACTTATCACTTCCCAAACAAGATATAAAGGCAATCACAATCCTCAGTTCAGGAGGATGGAGGTTATAATATATATTTGGTATTGTTCACAGCAAAGGATGAAGAATAAAAGGAGTAAGATACAGATATCCAAGAACATTTGATATGGGGAAAGGAGATCAAGAAGTATTATTTTGGAAGTATATAGATATATTAAATAAAATTGATATTCTGATTAAAAATAAGAATAGAAGTTTATAAGTATAAGATAGTTTATAAAAATATACAGATTAGATTGATCAGAATTAGGAAAGATTACACCTTGGTACAGATCATATAAAGAATTAGGAATAAAGGATAAATATTGTTTTTCAGCAAAGTTGAGATCAAAAGTTATCTTGTTTGATGGCTGGATATATCGCCAATTCCTAGGAAGGAACATTACAGAGATCAAGTAAATTGCCATTTCGAAACAAAATCCAAACCCATATTGGGAATTTGAGGGTAATTTAAGAGTAGCTTAAATAGGGACATTATAGTGGTATCAAAGCATGATCTTGCCTTTATGCAGGGTAAAGATAAAGCAGGGATCTGCATATAAGAGCAAAGATTGATCACCAAGAGAAGTATTGAATCAAGGGACAGGTACACAGCATTGAATATGATGATTAAGATAATTTCTCATCCATCCATTATTTGAATAAACTTATCAATCAATACAAATAGATATATGAATGATTAATAATAAGGTTGACAGATTTTATGAGTATTATCTTAATCACATAATGATTTATCCATTCACCTCATCATAGTTGGAGCAAGGGAGAGCAGGTAAGAGGGTATAAGGATGATCCCTAAGTGAAGGTAGAGGGACAAGTTTCCTATTGGAATTAGGCTATATGAGATGAGAACCCCACTATGTCTTGCTGACATTCCTTTGTGATGAGAATAATCTAATAATAAATTCACCCCATCATAGTTGGAGGGAGGACCAGGTAGGTAAGAGGGTATAGGGCTGATTGCAAAGCAAGAGGGATGCATTCCACTCTTGGGCTTAGACTAATAGAGCCAAGGGACCCCGTTACAACATCCTGACATTCCTTTGTGATGAGAAAAATCTAATAATAAATTCACCCCATCATAGTTGGAGGGAAGACCAAGTAGGTAAGAGGGTATTGGAAAGAGGGAATCATTCCGCTCTTGGGCTTAGACTAATTGAGCCAAGGGACCCCGCTATAACGTCTTGACACTCCTTTGTGATGAGATAACTGTTTAAAGGTTGAGGTATGGTTAGGGAAGGCAAGCACCCATTAAAGTCACATCAGGGGAAGCCATTGGACAAACAGCCAGGGTTTCGCCGTTGGTCTTAGTGAGGTCTTCTTGGCCAACCCTAAGATGACCTACCTATATAGAAATTGTTAATACTAAACCGGTAATTGAGAGGGGGGGTGAATCAGTTAATACTTCTTCAGTGAGTGTAATAGCATATTTGTTAAATTATCCTTAACTGATAAGCATAATAAATCAAACACTTACAAGCATGAAGAAATCACACAGATCAACATAAGCATTTATACGTGAAAACCCTCGGTTAGAAAGAAAAATCCACGGTGAGACAGAGCTCACAACTTCTTTACTGTAGAATGAAGGCGCCCTATTAGGAGCTTACAAAGCACTGGTTAAGGTGCTACCCGGTTAAGGGATTTTACAAGAGATCTGTTAAGATCTGAATCCTGTTAGGAGCTGCCTGGTTACAGGACTTCGAACATCAAGAGGATGTTACCCTGTTAAAGGATTTTTACAACGAACCGATTAGGTCCACCCTAATGAAGGGATTTCAATTCACTTTAACTACTTATAAAAGCAATGATCTGTTGTGACACTGAATGTTTGGTTAGATCATACCTCTTTCCCAGTTTGCCTGGCTGTTGATCTCTGCTACCTTTGAGTCTGTAGCTCTTCTCTCAGAAGATGTCTCTCCTCTGCTCTATGCAATCACCAATAATCAACAACAACATTCTTGCGTCCTATGACCTACATTTATACAAGAGTGAACCTTTTGACTCATAGAACCGCCAGGCTGTAAACTTAACCATAAATCATGCAACACATAAAGGCTATGCAATCTGATCTAGAGTTTACCATGAGATCATCTGTAGAAATAAAGCTAATTCCTGTTGAAAAGCTAACTCCACTTCTAAGAGGTGGATGTCCCGTATAATCGGGCTTTTAACTCAAACTGATCCAAGAATTCTGGATCGGATCTTTCTTGCAGTTAGACCGGTATACTCTTTATACCCTGTTCGTTCTTGTATGCAACATGAGACCGGTACTATGTACTTAGATCAGTCTACCGGTGTATTCCCTTTTCTTCAACTACCGATGCATACATTGTGTTTCTAGTATACTGGTGCTTTCTAAGTAATGTGAGTGACTAGTGACCTTTTACCAGTGCATGTTGTTTGTGACTTTACACTAATGACAATCTTAAATTGCTAACAATCTTCCCCTTTGTCATTGGTGGCAAAACTATACACAAAACCATACTTGTGGCAATTATCTAGTCTGTAGAACACTTCCCCTGTCTGAGTGCTCTGGTGACTATTCTGCTCGTTCCTCTCTTTCTTCTTTCTGCTCTTCTTCTTATCCACTCTGTTCTTGTTTATCCTTCCTGCTCATGCTCTTCTTTTATCTGTTTCCTTGTCTTATCTCTTCTTTTCCTTTCTGCACTTCTTCCCCTTTTTGCCTCCATAGGACAAAGGGTACTGCTTTTCTTCATATTTGAAGTTTTGTGAAGATATCCTTATAAATTGTTTTGGCAGAGTGAAGGAATTGTGCCCATTGATTGGTTACATATTCGATGTTCTTTTGGGCTGCTTTAAGAGAAGCAATGATGTTCTCCATATCTTCCACGGTTTTGTACTCCGGTTCATTCACCAGAGCTTTTGTTGTTGTGGCTGTGTTCTGCATATAGTCAAATGTTGGGGCTAAGAATAGCTGAAATCCAACAATGCCCTGGATCCTTTTGTTTTCTTCTTCAGCTATCTTCCTTTGTATTAGAGCCAGACTTGTCATCTCTCTGTTGTAAGTTGTTGCAGTTTTGTTCTTTATGTCAAATTGAGAGGACAAGGCTCTTAAGTCCTCTGAGGTCTTGGCAGACTTCTCTGTTAGATCTTGCAAAAATAATTCAAGGTTTGAAGATCTGCTCATCAAACTACTAGCCACTCGAAGTTGTTGTTGAAGCACTTTTAGGTTGTTTGACAAATTGTCTTTGATTTCTTTAACCTGTTTGTGGAGAATCTCCACTCTTTTTTTCTCATAGTGGTCAATGGCCACTGTCTCTGGATCAGTTAGATCCTCACCGATTGCTTGTGTTAGAACTTCAAGTTGATCAATGACCGGTTCATCTTCATCAACGTTCGCGTTTGGTACAAAGTTGCATAGGATGTTCTTTACCGTGGTCAGGACCATGTCCTGTTTCTTTTTGGTCATCTCTTTCAGCTGCCTTGTTGACATCTTACTAATGTCCACCACTGTATCGGTGACGTTACTCCTTTTGGCTTCCTTTTCTTCAATGAAAGACAACTTCCTCTTAGATGAGGAACTTGGTATATCAGATTGGTCCTGTTGCCTTTGCTCTTGCTCCAGTTGAGCTTTCACAATATGGAATGAGATTTCTTCCTCTTGTCCCTTGTTCTCTTCAGTTTGAGTTGTGTTTTCCGGTTGAGCCTCTTCTTCAGGTAGAATTTGCTCTGTAGGTGTTTTTTCTACATTCTGAGCATCATCTTCCGGTTGCTCTTCAACTTCTCTATTTTGTTGCACTTCTACTTCATCCATAGCATCTTTCTCCTGATGCGACTGCACTTCCGGTGGGACTTGTGTTTGTTGGTGTTCTTCTGTCGTATGAGGATTACCTACAACAATTCCTTCATCAACTTCAAGTGATATGTCAGTCGGAATATCAAAAGATTTCTCCAAATTGACAGGTTCACTAGAAGTGAACATTTCTGTGGAAACTTCCTGTTCACAAGTTATTGGATCTTGAGTTGTAGTGAATTGAGCAGGTGGTTTATTTAATGTTGTTGTTTGATCCTAAGGACTTGTTGCTTCAAGAGTATTGAAGTCATACTTCTGTCAAAAATCTAAAGTCTCTTTCAAGACTTCATTCTCATATCCATTGAGAATCTTGGCAACTCTGTAATTTGTATCCAGATTCATAGATGCTTCCTCTAATAGAAGCTTTACTCTCTTGTCACTTAGACCAGGTCTAGCTTTTTCCAGTGCTTCCTTATTGATCTTTGAGTTTATTTCTAGACCGGTTCTCCATTTTGTTTGAAGCTTACTATTTAACTCAGGAGGAAACTTGCCCCTATAATCCCTAGGAGTTTTGATGAAATCTAGTAGACTTTCAACAAGAGCTTTTTCAATTTCCTGTTTGTCCTCCTCGGCTAATACACTATACCATTTGGCTGCATTATCTATTTCTCCAAAATTTGTAATTTCACCTACAATATCATTAACAGTCATTGTGCAAGCCTTACCTTTGTCTGGAGAAACTAGAAGTGTTGGATTGGTTGGTTCATCACTAATTTCAACAACGACCGGTTTCTCTGCTCTGAGTACACCTTTTCTTTTCCCAATGTCAGGAACTGGTAGAACTATAGATCTTTGGCGTGCTTCCTCTGCTTGTTGCTGAGTCTGAAGAAGCTTGGTCTAGTTAGACACACCTTCTTGATGAACTATATCTACCTCTCCAATAAGCACTTGACCGATCCTCCTCGTTAGAAAATTTTGTTTGTGAAGATCAGCTTGCTAAGTAGCTTCCTCCAGAGTGAGGTGATTCTGCACTCCAGCAAAGCACGTATTCGAAGCTCTTTTTCCTTATCCATTGAAGCTTTCGACCTAGCTTCAAGTATCTCATGTAGGTCTTTTGATACAATCTTTTGAATCTCAAAAGGAGAAAGATTAAACTTGTACATGCAGTAAACTAAACCTTTTTCAATCTTTCTTCTATCTTCGTCATTGCTTAACTCATACCTCCTAGCCACTTGTCCTAACCTTCCTGTATTCTTTATTCCTTCTACAAATTCATCAATATTTTGTCTTTTGAGTCTTACTTCAGGCTCCTTCACTGGTTTGCTTAAACCCTTCTTCCTTTTGATTAAAGGAACTGTGTTCTCAGATTCGCTTTCTTCAGCTTCTTCTTGTGTGCTTGCCATTGGTTGAGCTTTCTTCTTTTGTCCCCTAGCTGGTGCAGTCACCGGTTTCTTCTTCGGTGTAGGCGCTCTTTTCACATAAACGTTCTTCATTGGTCCTCCTTTTAGATTTTTCTCTATTTCCTCATAGGTTCCAAACCGTTGAGCGTCGAGATCCAGGTGTGCTTCCTGCAGGGCCTCTTCATATGCCTTTGCAGTCTTTGCGGTGATCTCATAACCAAGCTCCGGTGCATACTCATCTCTTGTTTCTACTGCTTGAATGATGCAGAAGTCAATTGATACCAGAAAACATACCTCTTGCTTGTACAGGTCAACAATAGCTGACGGAATTCTTTGTCTGGCATGCATTTTTAGCTGAAAGGCCTCAAAATAATTGGTCATTGCCTTGTCTAACTTGTCTCCCACTTGGTTAGCCATATCACTAATTTGCATCATGATCGGTAGATCTGTCGCCCATGTCACTTTTCCTATTCCAGGAAAGAAATTAGAATAGTAAAAATAGAGACATATCAGAAGTGTGCCAAATTTCAATGATTTCTTTTTGACAATGCCTAGCTTCTTCATATTTTCAAAAATTTGTCCTCTTAGCATTCTGCACATATCATACTATGCATTATCATGGATTATTCGGTGAGCCGCATGTATGCCTCCACCCGATATGCTATTTAGGTTACTAGATTGATATATTTTGTAACCTATTACAGCGGTTGCGAACTAAACTATTGGATCTTCAATATCAGTTATGGTCATCAATCGCTTGTCAGATTTTGATTTAGTCAGGTTGGCCACCACTGCATTTGATATGGTTCTCAAGGTTAGGGCTTCCCCTTGATTATTGAACCCAGTTACCCTATGAAGATCATCTTTCGTGATCGGAGTGCAGACTCCTTTCGTGAGCTAGAATCCCGATTTCTGCACTCGACTAACCACCATTCGAATCCAGTCTGGTTTGAAGATGGTTAGATATGAGATTCCATTGATAACTCCAGACGATACCAGCTTTGTGTAACCATTAGGATAATTCCCATCTTTGCATAGCGAGCGATACTCACTTTGTATGTATGTCTCACCCAATTCTTCTTGTTTTGCATGGATGAACATAGTTACATCTTCTGTCAGGAGTACTCCATTAGGCACCGAGGAGAGCGCACCAGCCACGTCGTTCTCCCTGTTCTGATTCGGCACAATAACATACGGAGGACGATCAACTTGATTTGCTGGAACCAACTTTACGTCATAAGATGAAGATGCCATTGGTCTCAATTGGTTGCTAGAGAGATGATTGATCGGTTTCTCAGATAATCTCGCTTAATGATCAATTCGCAATAATATTACTCAAGCAAATAAAGATAAACACAAAATCGCAAGGTAAAAGTAGATGAGTAATTCTTCTTTACATTTATAGGATTAGGGCATAATGGTAATTACCAAACGGTAACTATTGTTAAACGGCTACAACATTAAATGCCTTACCTAACCCTTCTTGCCGCTTTTGCTAACCGGTAGTCCGACTTTTTCGGTTTGGCATGCCCCGGTTGAACACCTAGTACTTTTCCGATCTGACCTATAGACTAAGTGAGACGAAACTCACCAGTTCTGCCGGGAACGGTAGTTGCATTACTGGTTCCCCCTAAGGCTTGAAAGCTCAGTTTGTAGAAGAAATATCACCATCTTGTGATGATGATCTTGCCTCTGTTTTCTCCTCAATGGAGTTCTTTGATTCTTTAACGAACCATATTTTCTTTATCTCTTTCTTAGTCTCCTTGCCTTTGTTGTTATTCTTATTAGAGGTCAAGGTCTTCACCACTAGTTTGGCCGATCCTTTGCCATTGTTCCTAGTCCGGTTCCAGCAGTCTTTTGCTAAGTGACCGACTCTGTTGCAGTGATAGCAGACAATACCGGTTGCCTTCCATGGGTTCGTTCTTCTTGGATTGGGTGATTTGCTCCATGAATCATTGTTGCCATGCATCCCATTGTTTGTATAGTTAGTTGTGTTGTAGTTCTTGCTTTTCTTGGTGAATACCAGTCTTGGAAACCTGAATGCCATAGTCTTCGATCTGCATTCTTCAGCCTTGTGTCCAAATTTGTTGCAGGCATAGCAGTAGCCCTTTAAGCTTCCCCTGCTTCCACTAGACGCCGATGTGGGGCTGGACCAACATTCATTGATCTTGTGGCCATTTTTACAACAGTTCTTGCAGTAGCTGTTGTTGGGCCTTACCGATGCTTTTCTGTAGTCATTTGTTTTATGACCTGGTTTCTCACAATGCTTGCAAGATATGTTAGAGGTCTTCTTACCTTTATGTGCTAGCAATTTCTTCTTTGCTTTCTTGTTTGTCTTGATGCCAGAAGATTCACCATTTTCTTTGGTGATTTTACCGGTGAATCCAAGACCGGTGTGATCTTTGTGCTTTCCTTGAGCTTGGAGTTGCTCATCAAGCTTGACCGAATTTTTATTGTAGCTTTTCAAGGTTTCATTCCTTTCTTCAAGGACTTTATTTTGTTCCTTGAGTTGATATACTTCAATTATCAGTCTTTTGCATGCATCATCCCTATCCTGCCATGCCTTGTGCATATTGGCGTTTTCTTGGGTGACAATCAGCATATCTTCTTGAAGTTACGAAATGATGAGTTGACTTGCCCCTGCAGCTTCCTCTGCCCGGTTTCTTGCTTTTTCAGTGGCTGTTAATGACTTGACTATTGTGTTCCATTCATCTCCAGCTTCTCCCCTTTTTTTGATCAGTTCAGTCATCCTCCGGGCATTCTCTTCTTGCTCCCTTTTGAAATTAGCAATCTGACCGGTAAGGATCTGGTTCTTATCCATAAGCTCAGAGACTACTTCTTCATCAAATCCATTTTGACCAGAGAGCTCATCAATAGTTTCATTGCTTTCATTGAGTTGTATAGCTAGCTCCTTTCTTTTTGCAAGGGATCTCCTCAATCTATTCTCTAGAGAGGCAATGATGTCATTGGCTTCCTCCAACTGTTTCTGATACCGGTAACCCTCCATAATCTTTCTCTCAAGTGGTTAGGCTTTATATATGAGAGCCTGGGCTCTGATACCAATTGTTAATACTAAACTGGTTACTGAGAGGGGGGGGTGAATCAGTTAATACTTCTTCAATGAGTGTAATAGCATATTTGTTAAATTATCCTTAACTAATAAGCATAATAAATCAAACACTTACAAGCATGAAGAAATCACACAGATCAACACAAGCATTTATACGTGAAAATCCTCGGTTATAAGGAAAAAACCACGGTGAGACAGAGCTCACAACTTCATTATTGTAGAATGAAGGCGCCCTGTTAGGAGCTTACAAAGCACTAGTTAAGGTGCTACCCGATTAAGGGATTTAACAAGAGATCTGTTAAGATCTGAACCCTATTAGGAGCTGCCTGGTTACAAGACTTTGAACATCAAGAGGATGTTACCCTGTTAAAGGATTTTTACAACGAACCGATTAGGTCCACCCTAATGAAGGGATTTCAATTCGCTTTAACTACTTATAAAAGCAATGATCTGTTGTGACATTGAATGTCTGATTAGATCATACCTCTTTCCCGGTTTGCCTGGCTGTTGATCTCTGCTACCTCTGAGTCTGTAGCTCTTCTCTCAGAAGATGTCTCTCCTCTGCTCTATGCAATCACCAATAATCAACAACAACATTCTTGCATCCTATGACCTACATTTATACAAGAGTGAACCTCTTGACTCATAGAACCGTCAGGCTGTAAACTTAACCATAAATCATGCAACACATAAAGGCTATGCAATCTGATCTAGAGTTTACCATGAGATCATCCGTAGAAATAAAGCTAACTCCTGTTAAAAAGCTAACTCCACTTCTGAGAGGTGGATGTCCCGTATAATCAGGCTTTTAACTCAAACTGATCCAAGAATTTTGGATCGGATCTTTCTTGCAGTTAGACCGGTATACTCTTTATACCCGGTTTGTTGTTGTATGCAACATGAGACCGGTACTGTGTACTTAGATCAGTCTACCGGTGTATTCCCTTTTCTTCAACTACCGGTGCATACACTGTGTTTCTAGTCTACCGGTGCTTTCTAAGTAACGTGAGTGACCGGTGACCTTTTACCGGTGCATGGTGTTTGTGACTTTACACTCATGACAATCTTAAATTGCTAACATAAATACCTACGAGGGAGGCATGGTTAGGGATGACAAGCACCCATTGATGACACCTCGGGGGAAGCCGCTGGACAAAGGGCCAGGGTTCCACCCCTAGGCTTAGTGATGAAATAAAATATACTCACATTTTGGAATTTATGTAAATGCTAATTTGTGTTCCCCTTGTTGCAGGATTTATAGTCAAGAGCACAATGATGAAATAAAATTTTGAAATCGTCTTCCTAATCTTGGCTTATTGAATGGTAGGGTTTGGACAATAAATATAACAACTTGCATTATGTGTATACATTGTGTATGCTTCGTGTCTTCATGAATTCATGTGTCTACCTTGCATATGCTCTGTGTCTTGATGCATTCATATGTCTACATTGTGTATGCTTCGTGTCTTCATACAGTCATGTGTATACTTTATGTTTCATACATTTACGTATATACTTTGCATACCTCATGTGTGATTCTATTTTTGGATAAATAGAATAGAGTAATAAATTCAATACAAGAAGGAATTTGAATTCGCCAGGCCTAATTGGATTCAATATTCATCATAGGGATAACTCGCATAGGAAGTAAAGATACATGTTGGTAGAATAAATATGAGAATGTTCATTGCTTGAGGGCAAGAAAAGTTGGGAGGGAAGGACTGTCATGTCCCTTTGTTTGAAGACCATGGGCGAGCATCCTCATTGGTTCAGACCCATTTTGCAGAATCTCAAAAAAATGAAATTGTAATAATGAAATTCATTTAGAACTTTAACATAAAAGATTTGGTAATAAATGACAATACAATTAATGAATTATATAATATGATAATATTAATAATCTTATACTACAATTATATATTATAATAATGATAACTATAATCATAATAACTATAACATTATTCACCATACATAATAATATAATATATTATTTAGTTATTAATATAATTATTATTTAAACTAAAATACTAAACATGTATTGAACAAATATTGTAGTGATTTAATGATGAAAAGCAACCCTCAAAGTCGTCTCCTTGACAAGACAATATTCAATATAAAATATTGGAAGTCACATGAACAACATACACAAATGGTAATGGGGGAAGACATGACCAAACTAATTGACGACAATCAGAAATTATAGCACTGAGAACAAACATAGGTGGAGGCATCGAATCAACGTTTGAGTATCCCTTTGATCAATCACAACTCCAGCCAATAGTCACCATCGAATCAGCAAATGGAGTCATAGGCACTGAAAATGGAGCGATTCATATAATGGAAGACATTAATTCAAAAGTTTTCGGAGGAGGGTGGACGAAGATCTCCCTAGCTACATCTGTGTAAAAACAAAGCAAGAGTCATCATGCACATCATGGAAAAGGAACTGAAGTAAGATCCAAGTCTATGATGACTACGTAGACCAAAGACAAACATTAATGTTTGACATTGTTGTTGAAAAGCATATATACCCATAAGGGGTTGAAGAAGATTAGAAAGGGAGAAAATTGACTAAGTGGAGAAGGGGCTAGGATTATCAACTTACGGGAGTGGTCTTATCGAGTCAGCAGTAGTATTAATAATAGATCGATGAAGAACTTGACTGATGAAGAAATCCTCCTATTCATAATTGCCGACATACCTAGACAATGGTTTTAAGAGTCATATGAATTATGACAGTGATTGTAATATCACCGGATAAGCACGTAACAACAAAGGTGTCAATTGCAAGGTGATAATAGCAACTAAGCAATAATGATTATCAATTTCAAGAGGATATTGACTAATTAAAGGATTAATCTTTAACATCACTAATTAATACTTGTGATCTGTATAATCCTTAAACATCGATGATTAGAGGGTCAGATAATAATCAATATTATGGTCAGCAAGTTATTGGCACCCAAAACACCCATGAGTTAATCATGAATGGATACGATTAGTGAAGGAAGGGGGATATTAATGAATGGACATAAGATATGTCTTTTGAATGCAACTTATCACTTCCTAAACAAGATATAAAGGCTGTCACAATCCTCATTTCAGGAGGATGGAGGTTATAATATATATTTGGTATTGTTCATAGCAAAGGATGACGAATAAAAGGAGTAAGATACAGATATCCAAGGACATTCGATATAGGTAAAGGAGATTAGGAAGTATTATTTTGGATGTATATGCATATATTAAATAGAATTGATCTTCTGATAAAAAAAGAATAGAAGTTTATAAGTAGAAGATAGTTTATAAAAATATATAGATTAGATTGATCAAAATCAGGAAAGATTACACCTTGGTACAGATCATGTAAAGAATTAGGAATAAAGGATAAATATTGTTTTTCAGCAAAGGATAGATCAAAAATTATCTTATTTGATGGCTGGAAATATCGCCACTTCCTATTAAGGAACATTACATAGACCAAGTAAATTGTCATGTCCAAACACAATCCAAACCCATATTGGGAATTTGAGGGTAAATTAAGAGTAGCTTAAATGGGGACATTACATTCCTTCATTCAGAATTACAACTATATATCTGATTTCAAAACTAACGTTGAGTTTCTTTTTTCCTTATTAGGTAACACCATAGAAATGAGACTTATACTTGGCTTAGACTCGCCAAGGGTTAGCCGGCTTGGGACTTGGCAAAAAAGCTTGGCAAGACTCGACAAACTGAGAAACCCAAGGAATTTAGAGATTATGCACCCTTTATTTTGTAAACCTTAAAGATACAATAACATAAGCAAATAGAAGCTAATTTGATCACATACAAAAGTATACATTGATCACATAAGTATAAACACACATTGTATTTGAAGGAAATAGTGAACTAAGGTATATAAATATTGTTGCATGTATACAAAACTCATTGAATATGAAATCCATGACATTAAAGGTTCCAAACATATATCAAAATAAAAATTACAAGTCTATGGTTCAAAGGAGCCTACATCCCTCATATAAGGGCGTCTAAGGTAGGTCCTAGATGAATTAGCAACTAAAGTCTTTGCTTATGAAGTGCCACACCCACCAACATCAGTTGTGCGTGTGTTCACTCTTGCTCTAT
Source organism: Chamaecyparis obtusa (assembly GCA_027943335.1). NCBI lineage: Eukaryota > Viridiplantae > Streptophyta > Pinopsida > Cupressales > Cupressaceae > Chamaecyparis > Chamaecyparis obtusa. The sequence continues at coordinate 114,632 of BSBK01001021.1, read as the reverse complement.
CCTACTCCTCTGCCATGGCTACAACCTCAGCCTCTTTATCTGCTTGGTCAATCCACTCAAGGTCAACACTCACCAACATCAACTGCCTGTGTCTACTTGTGCTCTATCCTCCTCTGCCATGGCTACAACCTCAACCTCTCTATCTATATGGTCCATCTTGTCAAGGTCCTCATCAATAAAGACGGGATCCTTAGCCTCAATGATCCACTTAGGTTCTGGTGGTGCCACTGTCCAAAATCTGTCTCCATCTAAGGCAGAGGTTGTAATGAACAAAGACTAGAGCATTCAACCTCTCCACAAACAATATATTGTGCCTCTTGAAGTGTATGTGCTCAAACTTACTCCAATTTCGTTCAAAACCTAAAGCTCTATGCCGCTGGCACAATGTGCAGATGGCAATCCTCAGAAGATTTAGTGTTTTAGCACCAAACATTTTCCAACATCTATCTTAGATAAGAAAAAGAAGAAAATCATTTCCAACTTTAAGACTTAATGTTATAAAATCAAATTATGCACAAAAAGTATAATTTTACCCGGTTACAATTCTATCTAACTAGTTTTGCAAATTTGACAAGAGAAGAGTTAGCTCCCCTTGTGCATTATCGAAGGCCTCTATCTCGTGGATGATAGTGCTAATATCATCTAGTGTTCTCTTGCATCTTGATGATAGATCACGTAGTGTGATTCAAAATGTTGATGAAAAAATTGCTCACACAATCTAATCCAAAAACTTAGCATTGCATTCATATGGATTTTGGAAATCTAATAGCTCTAAGTGCTAAAATCATTATCTCTAGTACACATTCACTCTATAACTAAGTAGAGCCCATTAAGAACCTCCTCATCTGCCTTGAAATCAGGCTAGAAATGGAATGCCAGTTTGATGTAATAAGCGACTGCATGGATGGGCTTTTGAAGCTGTAGGTGTCATCTCCTATCAATTATTCCCCAAGTGGGACAATAATTACTCTCATCTCCTCCATTGACAGATCGAATGGCCTCCTTGGCCATATCCATGCCCTCATATATGTAGCTAATTGCGGGCTTCTCCCCATCAACAACTTGTAGGAGAACTACTAGGGGCTCAACGAACTACAAGTGCATACATTGTGAAACATTAATAGTTAAGTGTGAATGAAAATAAGAAAATTGCAAACAAAAGTAAAATATGAATAAAAATTAAAAGCAAAACTATAAAACATGATGTAGAATTTATAAAAAACTTACCTGCACGATCTCTAACAAGGGGCCCAAAAGTCCGACTCATCAAAAACACAATCTACCATATCAAAATTGTAGTGGTTGTAGCGTAAGATGAGGAAGTCCACTCCTCACCACAAACTTAAGCCTCAAAGCTGTCTTTGACTAAATCAAGGATTGTAATGTGATGGAATTGGTAGAAAATCTTGTGATTTCAGAACGAGCCAACTCCTTTTGCCTTGTATATTGCCTCATCACGTGAAGGACCCATGTGTGATTGTACATAAATTTGCAAATGTTATTGGCCTTATCGACGCATGCCTTGACCCTTAGAAGCTTGCCAATATCCTCCAACATGAGGTCAATGCTATGGGTGGCACATGGAGATCAAAATATGCTTGGGTGTCTCTCCATCAAAAGTTTACCTGCAACAACATAATTTTCTGCATTGTTAGGCACAATTTGAACTATGTTTTCTTCACACAACCCACCATGGACTTCCTCTCTAGCCTCACATAGGTATGTGGCATTTTTGCTATGTGCAGAAGCATCAATAGACTTGAGGAACATAGTGGAACCTGAAAAATATGGCAAAATCAATGATCAATAAATACATCATAAATTACAAATATTGATCACTAAATCAAATTCAAATTATTCTAGGCATCTAGGGAAGTAGAATGATCAATCATCTCGACAAGAAACAAGGAAATTCAGGAGTGTCCTATTCCTCCTATCAGTCCAACCACCCTTTTGCTTCAGAACCCACTTTGGTCGGTAACCGGACATAATAACCCATCCAAAACAACCCTGGACACAATAACCCTGCCATAATAACCCAATGACAGAATAACCCAGGGTCACAATAACCCATGGTCATTTTAGATCAAGTTAGTATGCTAAAAAAAGGATTGTGAGGCACCATAGAGGATATTTTGGTCATTTTTAGACCATGTATCCATTATATACCCCTAAAAAAGCCTTAAAACATCTTTAATATGCTTAAATAACTTATAAAATGGTAAATAATTATAGAAATAAAGACAAATTCGTGGGAATAAGCTAAATAAGAGTTATTATGAAAAGATATAAGTCAAAAGGCATTATGAAGAGGCATTAAGAGGATATATAAAGTGGTAGAATTAAGAGAAGTAAAGGAAGGAAGAAGGGGAGAAGAATTAAGAGTGTGTAGAGTGATAAGAAAAAGAGAAATCAAAATTCATAAAAAAATATATTTTTTAATATAATTTTTTGAACATTATATTAAATTTTCCTAGGGGTTTCTATAAAAGTATACAAAAATAAATATACTTTTAGGGAATCAAGAAATGCTTCATAATTTTTAATATATACAATGCCTCTTCAATTTTTAACACGTCAAAAAAATAAGAAATTACTCATTTTAAATGGTTACACATTTTTGCTTCATCGAGAAGGTGTCAATAAAATGATCTGGTGTTGTGCATAATATTTTACAATTAAATGTTCAAGTCGGTGCTATACTACAACACAAATAGAATCTGGTGATGTGATTAGCAGTACAAGACATAATCACGCTCCAAAAATTGAGATGATCACTGTCAAACATAAGTTGAATGAAATGAAAGACATGACGTGCTTGACTCAAGACTCTACAAGAAATATCATTTCTACTACATGTTCTAATATTTCATTACTGGTAGCAGGAGCAATACCATCAACCATTGCATTATCCAAAATGATTTAAAGGAAAAGAATAAGATTCGAAGCACCACCACCAAATCCTCAGACATCGAGAGATCTTATCTTATCAGTTGACTATACAATTACCAATAGAGGGGAAAAGTTTCTTTTTCATGACAATAATGATGAGAATTGTTTTTTAATATTCACCACCACACAAAATTTGCAATTACTAAAAGAATCTGAAAATTGGTTTAGTGATGGTACATTTAAAACAGTGAACTCAAAGAAAGACTAAAAAGACTAGCTGATGGTTATGACAATAATAATATTTTAGATTATATAAGAGGCATTGCTCATAAATTGACACTTTCATTGAAAATTTGAATATAAAAGTTTTTTAGAAATATACTTGTAATTTATAAATTTTGTTTTCCTTTCTCTATAATCTTATGGGGTTATTTTGTCCATGGGTTATTTTGACTACGGGTTATTTTGGATTGGGTTATTATGACCCTGGGTTATTTTGTCCTCGGGTTATTGTGGCCGGGTTATTTTGTCCAAGGTTATTTTGGCCGGTTTATTATGTCATGTAATCACTTTGGTCTTGTAATTTGGCTTTTACACCATCCACTGTTTTTGACAGAATTGGGCCACTTAACCCAAAATCATTAGGGACTTTGAACCCCACCCCACAAATGGTTCCAACATCGACAATACCCCACCAATAAGGAGACATGTCACAAATAAATTAAATAAGATGTGTAATAAAAATTCATAAGACAAAGAAAACTATAAATTTTAAATTTAAAACACTCAAATAAGAAATAATTACTTGACTGCAAAAAATGGAATGCTGCAATAGAAATGAAACTTGCCAATCGCTTTTCTAGCTATGTAATTTACCTCCTTGTTCCAAGGCACGCTCTCAAGTGAGGATTGTGAACTAGAAGTAGTGCATGGGTCAAAATGTGAATCCAATCTAGATTTCCAAACTCTAAGACCAATGCTAATAGTGCCATTAGTAGAAGCACAAGCACAAGGATGGTATGGAGGCATGGAAGAAGCCTCTCCAACACAACCTGTAGATGAACAGGAACCAATACTCAACAACTCTTGTCTTTGCCTCTTCTTCATTTCCTTTTCTACTTCAAAAGTTTCTAATTGCACTCGACATTCATGAATAGCCTTAGGAGTTGCTTTTGTACACAGATAAACATCATGGCTATGTATTCTGGCAATATGGTATTTCAATTTATAGATGCCACCATGAATAATTGTTTTGTAATTTTTACATTTAGCTTGTCCTTTCTTTCTCCTGAGAAAATCTTCAGTATGTTTCCTATCTTCATCCTTTTGACCTTGTTTAGTGTTCTTAGCCTTAGGTCTAGGAGTAGAAGCAGACATTGTGAAAAAATATGGTTTTCAAAAGCTCAAGGCTGCTGCAATAAGACAACATTACAAAAAAATTAACATTTGTGCATCGTCATTTATAAAGTAATAAACTAATACAAAAAGGTAGGTTTTTCCCCCAAAAATGTAGGGTTTACATTTGTAACTTTCTTCTAAAAATGTAGGGTTTGTTGATTGTTCTTTCTTGAAGTTTGAATCTGAAAGGAAAAGAATTGAAATGTTTAAAATGAAACAATGAAGTTTTTTGTTTAGACAATACAAAAAAAAGCCAAAAAAAATCAATCTTACCTCTTAGAACAAACTTGAAATGAGATGCAACCTCTTTGCAATTGTTGGTATAGAGTTTTTTATGCACCAAATGTGTCATGCCCAAAATCCAAGGGCAAAACACACCAAACAATGTTTTTTTAAAAAGCATAATTATTCAACTAATGTTACATGTTAACATAATTTAAGTAATTAAGTTTATTCAAGAAGTTATGACGTAACCGGGTTATTAGATCCAAAGGGTAAAGTGATGTTTGATGTAAGAAAGGAATCATGACAAGTGTGGACAAACTTGCCAATGTCCCTCAAACGAGTTAATCATTAAGGTTAAACCCCAGGGCTATAGTTTTGGGTAGGTCAAAATATTAAATTTGAACACATTGTCTTAGTGAAATTAATTAAATATGCCATGGAATATTTTCCCTTAATTATTAAATTTTAAGGTTAACAAGATAAATAAAAACATCATTAAAATTATTGACATCTTACCTAGGCTCAATTTATTAAATTAGATTAAAAAATTGCTAATAAATTTCACTTAAAAGTCGGCTGGTTAAATGATTAAAAATTTAACCCATAACATTAATTAAATTAAAAATTACATCTAGACCAAATAATACATTATTAGGCCTTCTAAATTGAATAATAAAAAGGTAAAAACACATAATGGACAATTCTCTAAATAAGGCCTAAATAAAATTAATAGTTCTAAAATTCCCATAAAAAAAACAACAATAAATTAAATCTAATAATATGACAATAGTAATGAAATGAACAAATAAATTAAAAAACCTTTGTCTAAAGATAATACCCAAAAGTCAAATTAAAAGGCAATAACTCACCCAATTAAAAATTTAAAAGGAACTTGCCACTACAATCCCCCATAAGTAAAATACCATAGTAAATAAACCAAAGAAACGAGAATCGGAATTGGATTGCAATCGGCAAGGCCGAATCGAATCGTGAATCGGAATCGAATCGGCCACGAATCGGCAAATTTAAATAACCCTTGAAATTTAGAGATTTTAACAATTTAAAACTTATTTCATGCACCCTTTATTGAATATAACTTAAATACACTATAACATCATCAAATAGAAGTTAATATACATAAACAAGGAACATAAATGATAAATCCATTACATACATTACACGTAAAATGTAAATTGTAGCTAAAGTATGTTAATACTTACCGGTTACTGAGAGGGGGGGGTGAATCAGTAAATACTCGCTATTATACTTTTAATTCCGAAACTTCTTAACCTTTCTTTAATAAGTAGAATATAACAGTCATTCAAAAGTATAAACAGAATCACACAGATCACTACAAGTATTTATACGTGGAATTCTTGATTATAAGGGAAAAAACCATGGTGAGACAAAGCTCACAACTTCACTACTTCGAAATGAAGGCGCCTGTTAGGAGCTTACAAAGCACTGGTTAAGGTGCTACCCGGTTAGGGTATTTTACAAGAGATCTGTTAAGATCTAAACCCTATTAGGAGCTGCCTGGTTATAGGACTTTGAACATCAACAAGATGTTACTCTGTTAGGGGATTCTTACAATGAACCGATTAGGTCCACCCTAATAAAGGGATTTGAATATGCTTCTACTTCTAATAGAAATGATGATCTGTTATGATACTGAATGTCTGATTAGATCATACTTTTTCTCTGGTTGCCTGGCTGTTGATCTCTGCTACCTCCGTGTCTGCAGCACTACTCTTAGAAGATGTCTCTTCTTTTCTTCATACAATCACTCATAATCAACAACAACCTTTCTTTGTGTCCTATGACTTATATTTATATGAGGGTTCACCATAATGAGACCCTTAACTCATAGAACCGCCAGGCTGCAAACTCTATAATAAATCATGCAAACTATGCGCTTTGATCTGGAGTTTACCTTGCAAAACATCCGCATGAATAAAGCTAACTCCTGTTACAAAGCTAACTCCGCTTCTATGCGGTGGATATCCCGTATAATCCTGCTTTTAACTCAAGATGATCCACTAAATCCAGTGCGGATCTTTAGACCGCTTTAGACCGGTATAACCTTATATCCGGTTCAACTTATGCACACAGAGATTGGTGCATGTTTACTGGTGTTCTTTGTCTACCAGTGCATACATTATGTTGCTTGTCTACCGGTGTCTTCTACGTGTCGTGAGTGACCGGTGACCTCTTACCGATGCATAGTGTTTGTGGATGTTGTATACTAATGATAACTTGAATTGCTAACAATCTTCCCCTTTGTCATTGGCGGCAAAACTATACACAAACTTCACTCACTTACTGATCACAGTGCCTTGTATCAGTAGAACACTGCTTCCCCTGTTCCGGACTTCCCCTGACTGAAAGTTCTGCACTGTCTAAATACTTCCCCTGTCTAAGTGCTCCGGTGTTCTCCTTTGCATCTCCTCTTTTCTCCTCCTGTTCACTTTCTATCTATTTTCTTCCCCTTTTTCCCTCCAGAGGACAAAGGGATTTACTTCACTTCACATTTGTAGTTTGGTGAAGATATCCTTGTAAATTGTTTTGGCTGAGTGAAGGAAAGGTGTCCATTGACTGGTTATTTGTTCAATATTCTTGAGAGCTGCGGTGAGGGAAACTGCTATGTTTTCCATATCTTCAACAGTCTTGTAATCCGGTTCATTTATCAGAGCATCTGTTGTAGTAGCAATGCGCTGCATTGAGTCAAATGTTGGGGCGAGAAACATTTGAAATCCAATAATATCTTGGATTCTCTTGCTTTCCTCTTTTGTAGTCTTCCTCTTGAAAAGCGCCAGACTTGTCATTTCTCTGCTATAATGTACTGCTGATTTGTTCTGTATATTAAACTGGGAAGATAAAGCTTTGATGTCCTCTGTGGTCTTAACAAACTTCTCTATTAGATCTTGCAAAAATAATTCAAAGCTTGAGGTTCTGCACATCAGACTGTTTGCCTCTTGAAGCTGCTGTTGGAGGATTCGCAGGTTGGTTGTCACATTGACTTTGATATCATCAACCTGTTTGTGGAGTATTTCTACTCTTTTCTTTTCATAGTGGTTGGCTGCTATTGTTTCTGGATTGGTGAGATCCTCACCAATTGCTTGCGCCAAAACTTCCAGCTGATCTATGACCAGTTCATCTTCTTCAATGTCAGCATCAAGGACAAAGTTGTAAAGGATGTTCTTTACATTTGTCAGGACCATATCCTGTTTTCTTTTGGTCAATTCTTTTAGTTGCCTTGTTGACATCTTACTGATGTCTACCACCGTGTCTGTAAATCTGCCACTTTTTGCTTCCTTTCCCTTGGCAAATGATAGTTTCCTTTTTGAAGAGGAACTTGGAATGTCTCTGCGTTCTTGCTGGTCTTCCTCTTGCTCCGGTTTTAGCTGCTTTGGGTGGACAGGGATTTCTTCTTCTTTCCCCTTGTTGTCTTTCATTACTTGATGAGCTCTGCCTTCCGGTTGGACTCCTTCTGGTGACTTACTCCCTTCAACATTTTGTGGTTGTTCTCCCGGTGGATCTTCTTTTTGCTGTTGCTCCTCAGCAGTATGGAGATTCCCTATGGGTATATCAATTTTTGTTTCTTGTTCAGCATCTATTTGTTCATTAGTTAAGAGCTCTTCTGTTTGTACAGGTCTGTTTTGATCCTGAGGACCATATTTCTCTAATGCCGCGAAGTCATAATTGTGCCAATAGTCTAGAGTGTCTTTGTAGACTTTATTCTCATATCCATTCAATATCTTTGCAACTCTATCAAATGTTTTTAGATTCATGGATGCTTCTTCTAGAAGAAGCTTTATTCTTTCTTCACTAAAACCAGGTCGAACCTTAAGTAGTGTGTCTCTAGTGATCCTAGTGTTCAGACCTAGACCGGTTTTCTATTTTTCTTGTAGCCTGTTGTTTAGTTCCGGTGGGAACTTGGACCTGTAGTACCTTGGGGTCCTATTATAATCCATGAAGGTCTCTACAATCCTGACAATCAGCTTTTGTTTGTCTTCTTCATTTAGTACACTATACCATTTAGTTGCATTGTCCACTTCCCCAAAGTCCATAACTTCAGTTATTAAATCATCAACATGCATAGGTTGAAAGTTACCTTTGCTGGGTGAGATGAAAACCGTCGGATTCGTTGCTTGTTCCTTGGTTAAGTCCACTAGTACCGGTGCTTCTTCTCCAAGTACTCCTTTCCCCTTACCAATGTCAGGTGCCGGTTTGGCTATGTTCTTTGTGCTGCTTCTTGTTCTGCTTGTTGCTGGGTCTGAAGAAGTTTGGTCCATAGTGCGACTTCTTCATTGTGTACCTTCTCAATTTCTCCAATAAGCACTAGGCCTATCCTTCTTATAGTGGCAAAAGTTTTTTGATGCAGTTCAGCCTGTTCTGCTGCCTCATCTAGAGTAAGGTGATTCTGAACCTTCAGAAGAGCCCGTACCCTCTCCTCCTTTTCTCTTTCTTCCAAGGTTTTCCACCGGGCCTCAATATTCTGTAGAAGTTGTTCTGGTAGAGTAGTGCAAAGTCCACCGGGATGAAGATTGAATTTGTGGAGGCAGAATGCTACTGCATCCTCAAGTTTGTCCTTGTCTTCATCACTGCTTAAGTCATATCTTCTTCTTACAGAGCCTAGATTTCCAGCCTTCTTCAATCCTTCCACAGTTTCGTCAAGTGGGCTTAGCTCGTCTAGGTGGATCCTCCTTTGAGACTTTTTCAGTCTTCTTTCTAATCAGAGGAATCGTGACTTCAGGGTTTGTTTCTTCTTGTTCTTCCTCTTGGATGCTGGGTGCCGGTTCTTCTTTCTTCCTTCGGCCTTTGGGCGGTTTTGTCGCCAATTTCTTTCTTGGTGAAGGTGTCCTCTTATAGATGATTTTGATCGGTGCCCTTTTTGACAGATTCTGAAGAATTTTAGTGTACGTGTCGAATGGAATAGCACCAAGATCCAAATTTGCATCATTTAATGCCTCAGCCTATGCCTTCACAACTTTGGCTGAGATCTCATAACCCAACTCAGGAGCATATGCATCTCTTGGTTCAACTGCTTGAATAATGCAGTTGTCTGTGGTGACCAGAAAACATACCTCATCCTTGTAGTGTTCAACAATTGCCAACGGAATTCTTTCCCTCTCGTGCATCTCTAGTTGAAAGGTTTCGAAATGTTTGGTCATAGCATTGCTTAACTGGTTTCCCTGTTTATTTGCCATTTCAGTGATTTGATGCATGATCGGTTTGTCGGTTCTGCAATTCACTTTTCCGAAACCTGGGAAGAAATCCAGGTAGAAAAAGTATAAGCACATCAGAAGGGTTCCATATTTCATAGATTTCTTCTTTACAACTCCAAGCTTCTTCATATTTTCAAAGATTTGATTTCGAAGCATTGCACAAATGTCGTATTGGACATTTTCGTGCATAATGCGATGCACAGCATGGATTGCACCACCTGGTATGCTGTTTAGGTTGCTTGACTGACAGACTTTATAACCGATAACAGCGGACGCGAAATGTATTCCTTCATCTTCAATGTCGTTAATAGTCATAAGTCAACCATCGGACTTCGACTTGGTCAGCTTGTCGACGACAAAATTGGAGATGGTGCGCAGGGTTATCGCTTCCCCTTTGTCACTGTGCCCGGTTACTCTGTGGAGATCCTCTTTGGTGATCTCATGACATGCGCCTTTGATGAGCCAGAATCCTAGTTCATGAAGACGGCTCAGCACCAGTCTAACTTGGTCCTCCCGGAAGATTGCAGGGTAGCACATGCCATTTATTAGACGGGAGGATACTAGATTGGCATATTTATCGAGCAGTTTCCCTTCTTCACATAACGACACATACTCTCCTTGAATAAAGGTTTCTCCGAGTTCTTCCTATCTGGCGTGAATGAACACTGTAACATCCTCGGTCAAGAGGACTCCTGTTGGTATGGAAGAGAAAGCACCAGCCATGTCGTTTTCTCTGTTCTGCACAGGCAAGATGTTGTATGCAGCTCTGTTCACTAGATGTCCTTTGATCAACTTCATGGTAGTGGAAGATGAAGCCATTCTTTCTAATCGGAAATTCGCAGATAGTGATTTCTCAATGATCAAAGCATGAGAATAACACTTAGCACAAGAATTCCTAAATCGCAAAGTAAGCAAAGTGAAAACTTGCGAGTAATTTCCCTTTCTTTTATAGGGTTAGGTTATAACGGTAATTACCAAATGGTAACTATTTGTTAAACATCTATAGCAATAAATGCTTTACCTACTTTTTCCTTCCGTTTTGCCAACCGGTTAATCTTGTAGACCGAATGAGTCCAACTCTCATCAGTCATACCAGGAACGGTAGTGGATCTACCGGTTCCCTCTAAACCCTCATGGTTTAGTTTGCCGAAGAAATATCATCATCAGCAGATGGTGATTTTTCCTTTGTCTTTTCTTCAATGGAGATCTTTGACTCTTTTATGAACCAGATCTGTTTCACTGTTCTCTTAGTCTTTTCTTCCTTGTTGATCTTCTCTTCAGATTTAATCAGTTCCTTCTTCTTCCCGGATCACCGGTTTCTGCATTCTTTGGCTTTGTGTCCCGCTTTGTTGCAGTGATAGCAGATTACTTCAGTTGCTTTCCATGAGTTCATTCTTTTCGTGTCAGTTGACTTGTTGCATGAGCCGTTGTAGTTGTGTAATCCATGGTTTACAGTACTCAAGTTCTTGTTTCTTTTGTTGAGTATTGGTTTTGGGGATCTAAATGCCATTGTCTTGGATCTGCATTCTTGTGCTTTGTGCCCAAATTTATTGCATGCATAGCAATATCCTCTGAAGCTTCCCTTGCTGCTGCCGGACACAGATGTGGGACTAGACCAGCACTCACTGGTCTTGTGGCCCCTTTTATAGCAGTTCTTGCAGTAGCTATTTGTGGTTTTTACAGGTGCATTCCTGCAGTTGTTAGTCTTATGACCCGATTTCCCACAGTGATTGCAAGATGTGTTAGGGAAATTCTTACCTTTTTGCATCAGCAATTTCATCTTATCCTTCTTGATTGCTTTTGCCCTAGAGGGCTCACCATTCCTTTTTGCATTTTCACTGGTGAAACTAAGACCGGTCTGATCTTTGTGTCTTCTTTGACCTTTGAGTTGCTCATCAAGCTTAGTTGAACTTTCATTGTATCTTCTCAGTATTTCATTTGTCTCTTCAAGTTCGTTCTTCTGCTCCCTTAGTTGATGCAATTCTTGAGACAATCTATTGCATGCTTCATTCCTGTCATGCCACCCTTTCTGCATGTGGGCATTTTCTTGGGTGACACTCTGCATGTCTTCTTGAAGTTGTAGAATGATAAGTTTGTTTGCCCCTACGGCCTCCACTGCCCAGTCCCTTGCTTTCTCAAAGGCTAACAGAGACTTGACTACCGAATTTCTTTCGTCTTCAGCTTTTCTCTTTTTCTCAATTAGTTCGGTCATCCTCAGGGCATTGTCTTCTTGTTCTCTTTTGAGATTAGAGATCTCATCGGCCAGCATCTGATTCCTTTCCATGAATTCAAATACTGCCTCCTCAACTTCATCAGATCCACTCTGCCCAGAGAGTTCATCGATGGTTTCATTGCCCTCATTTAGCTGCAGCGCTAGTTCCTTCCTTTTTGCAAGTGATCTCCTCAATCTGTTTTCTAGAGAGGTGATGATGTCGTTGGCTTCCTCTAGCTGCTTTTGATACCGGTAAACCTCCATGATCTTTGTCTCCATCTGTTAGGCTTAGAAGCAGAGAGAACCACTGCTCTGATACCAATTGTTAATACTTACCGGTCACTGAGAGGGGGGGGTGAATTAGTAAATACTCACTATTATACTTTTAATTCCGAAACTTCTTAACCTTTCTTTAATAAGCAGAATATAATAGTCATTCAAAAGTATAAACAAAATCACACAGATCACTACAAGTATTTATACGTGGAAACCCTTGATTATAAGGGAAAAAACCACGGTGAGACAAAGCTCACAACTTCACTACTTCGAAATGAAGGCGCCTTGTTAAGAGCTTACAAAGCATTGGTTAAGGTGCTACCCGGTTAGGGGATTTTACAAGAGATCTGTTAAGATCTAGACCCTATTAGGAGCTGCCTGGTTACAGGACTTTGAACATCAACAAGATGTTACCTTGTTAGGGGATTCTTACAAAGAACCGATTAGGTCCACCCTAATAAAAGGATTTGAATATGCTTCTACTTCTAATAGAAATGATGATCTGTTATGACACTGAATGTCTGATTAGATCATACCTTTTATCTGGTTGCCTGGCTGTTGATCTTTGCTACCTCCGTGTCTGCAGCACTATTCTTAGAAGATGTCTCTTCTTTTCTTCATACAATCACTCATAATCAACAACAACCTTTCTTTGCGCCCTATGACTTATATTTATATGAGGGTTCACCGTAATGAGACCCTTAACTCACAGAACCGCCAGGCTGCAAACTCCGTAATAAATCATGCAAACTATGGGCTCTGATCTAGAGTTTACCTTGCAAAACATCCGCATAAATAAAGCTAACTCCTATTACAAAGCTAACTCCACTTCTATGCGGTGGATGTCCCGTATAATCCTTCTTTTAACTCAAGATGATCCACTAAATCCAGTGCGGATCTTTAGACCGCTTTAGACCAATATAACCTTATATCCGGTTCAACTTATGCACACAGAGACCGGTGCATGTTTACCGGTGTTCTTTGTCTATCGGTGCATACATTATGCTGCTTGCCTACCGGTGTCTTCTAAGTGTTGTGAGTGACCGGTGACCTCTTACCAATGCATAGTGTTTGTGGATGTTGTATACTAATGACAACTTGAATTGCTAACAAAGTAAATAGAAATCATAGGATCGTAATGAGTCAAATCATAGAATGTATGTAAGATGAAGATCCATAAGACATCAAATCATAAATGTATGTAAGATGAAGATCCATGAAACATATGTCTATCAGTATCTGTAAGATCCATAAAACTAAATTGTTTCATAGTATGAATCTGTGATGCTTGATCATTGATCAATGCCAAATGTCAAAGTCTTCATAACTAGATCTTAGGTAGTCTTTGTTGGTGGCTGTTTTCAAGTCCCTAGGTCCGGCAAATTCAAGGTTTGAATGATTTTGGCCTGTTGGGAAGTCATGTCCGTCTGAGATTTGGGCAAGAGCTAAGCTAAGTTTGTCATAGAGATGGGGTCGAAACCAAGTGATTTATTATAAAATGAGTTAAAATCCTTTGAGAATCCTTTTGCTAGCTTCAGTTTGACCTTAGAAAGTCATGATGGATTGTGGGAGGTAACCCTGCTAAAGGCTTGTTGAATACTGAAATTTGGTTAAGTCTGGAATTTTTCGAAAACCCCCAAAATCTAGAATCTGCATCTTAACTCCTATAAAGCTAAAACCTATCTCAAACATTCTGAAGTATTTATATTTTATAATTTATACAAATATAACTTAAAGTATAAGAAACTAAATAAATCAAACTTATACTTAAATGTTATATTTGTATATACTTACAACAAATAGGAAAGGCAAAAAACAACATTGAAAATATTTGTGTTTTTTTTAAATTTGACTTGACTTTTTAGCAATCCGCCGATTCACGTCCGATATTTTGGGACGATTCATGCAATTTTTGGTATGAATCGCCGGTTTTTGTATATACTTACAACAAATAGGAAAGGCAAAAAAAAACATTGAAAATATTGGTGTTTTTTTTAAATTTGACTTGACTTTTTAGCAATTCGCCGATTCACGTCCGATATTTTGGGACGATTCATGCAATTTTTGGTATGAATCACCGGTTTAGGCGATTCGGGCGATTCATGCCAAAAAATCGGCTAAGCCGATTCACAATTCAAAAAAAATTGTTTTCCTTGAATCGACTCGCAAAACTGGCGATTCCAGCGATTCTCGTTTCTTTGAAATAAACTAAAATAAAGATTTAAAAAAACCAATAAAACAAAACAACCCTAATTAGGGCATGATCCAAAAGGGAAAAAGAAAAAGAGGAGGAAAATGATAACCATTTTGAATCACTCATTTTCCCTCTCTTCTTCTCCTAACTCTCACCCTCAAACCCTAACCCGAAATTAGGGTTAGGGCATAAATTTCAACTTACCCCCAAAACTTCTCTTTTTCCCTCTTCTTCTTCCCCATTCTCTTTCTTTTGCAGGTTTAATGGAGGTCTTGAGGAAAGAAGAGGATTCTTCTTCAAGTATGAAGGGTAGAAGCATTTTTTTTTTTAAACTAGTTTGTAATTTTATTTTAACAAAGTATATTCTTTTTTTGTTTTTTTTTAAACAATAATCGTCAAAAAAATTCTTGTGTGTGTGGAGGTTGTGGCCCACCACAGCAATGGCTCGCCATTGCCGTGGCGGGCCACCACACCGAGCCGAGCCAAGCCCTCCCCATTAAGGGGTAGGGTTTCGGCCCAAAGAAACAAACTTTTTTTTAAATATTTTTTTTTATAAATTCAGTTTTTTAAATACACATTATAATATATATAAATATATATATCTATATATCTATATATATATATATTTATAAATAAATATATCTATGTATATATGT
The DNA here is from genome assembly GCA_027943335.1 of Chamaecyparis obtusa. Lineage (NCBI taxonomy): Eukaryota > Viridiplantae > Streptophyta > Pinopsida > Cupressales > Cupressaceae > Chamaecyparis > Chamaecyparis obtusa. The sequence continues at coordinate 99,551 of BSBK01001021.1, read as the reverse complement.
TGTGAGAAGATTAATCAGCACAAACAGTTATGTTTTTTTTTTATTTATTTTTTTGAATGATAACATAATAAACAACAATACATATATTATTTTTTTTTACATAAAATGTTTACACTAGGAATAAACAACAAATAAATATGTTGCCCTATCTTTTATATGGAATCATACAGAATATAAAATAACCTCATATACACAATATTTTTTTTAAAAAAAATACTCTTCAAACTAGAATCACATTTGAAATTTATATGTATAATATTTTTTACATAAACATAACAGCAACCTGTAGTTATTTATTTTGAATATTATGAAATAAACATAAACATAAACATAGCACATTCTAAACCAGTAATATGCTCTTTTTTTTGACAATATTGACTATAACAGAAATAAAATATATGCAACTGATATTTTTTTTAAAAATAGCAAGCTTTCTTTACATAGTAATTTCAATAAAAATCCGTTTTTTTTACATAACAGAAATGCTCAAAGCATACCCCTTGCAAACTATTATAACCAAATATAAATATCAAAAGAATAGGTATACATGAGATCCCCTTTTTTTTTTAATCTTTGATACAACTTTCAAAATACAACTATTATTCAAGTAGAATAGATTTACACAAGAGTTTACTAAAAAGAAGGCACTTACATTTTTTTTTTCTAGATTCAAATATAACTAAAACTTTACAAAAAAGAACAAAATATACAATACATCTTATTTCTTCGCAACATAATACAACAATCTCTTTGGTTACAAAACATTTTAAGCAAAATGGAAAATCCACATAGTTTAGGAGTCATTTCGTCAAACCAAGACTTTTATCCCCTTTCCTTCCAAATCATGGACATGCAAATAAAATAACAATTCGCCTCTTTGATCATGGAGGCTCACCTCCCATCCTAGGCCTTTATAAGGGCCACCCCTGAGCTAGGAGAACTAGAAAACCAACCGAGGAAACATTCACACCAAAAATACTTACAAACAAGATATAACAACAAAATGAATACACAAGAACTCCCAACCCAAAGGATTTCACAAAGGATCTCAAAATGATCCAAATATGAGGGTGAAGGTGGACTAAAATATTAGGAGAATGCCATGTAAAAACAAAATACGAATGCCTTCTCAAGGCCACAAAACCACTATTTTCCTTACATCACAAAACCCATAAATCCCTTATGACCCCCAATGACAACATGCCAAAACCTCTCCTTATGACCCCCAAAACAATGGCAACAAAGATCCCATAATCTTTTCCATATCCCTCTCCTCCATGAGGAGAGACTCTACACTCTCTAAGATGTCCTATTACCCTTCACCCCAAGGCTACTCTGCCCTCCCAAGTGTGAGTTTTGCCTTGCACTCCCAAAACAACCATCAACAAGAAAACAAAGAAACTCTATGAAAGCACAACAAGCTTACAACACATTTTGTACACCTTACATTTACATAATAACATAAAAACAAAAGATGAAGCCACCAACCTTTCTCACAAGTTATGGCAATAGGGTATTTGATGAAGAGCTCCAAGTCCTACTCCAAAAGCTTCTCCAAATTCCTTAGTTGTCTCCAAAATTGGAGAGTGGGTGAACAACTTCCAAGTCTTGGGAGATCCCACTAAAAGGGCTCTACACAACTCCCTCTTGGGTGAAGACAACAAGTTCTATTGGTTGGTCTTCCCAATCCCTTACATGGTTACTAAAAATGGCCTCCAAAAAAGCAACTTTTAAAAGGGAACAAGTAACTTGCACTAAAATGGAGGACCCTAACCAAGACATTGCTTCCAAGAGTTGATTTCGTCCATCTTGGAAAACCAGCTTTTGGAAGGGTTCCCAAGTCAACTATGAGTTGTCCTAGGGTTAAAAATGACCCTTACCCATAGGTATATCAAGTGGGCTTGCTAAATAAGGCCTAAACTCAACCTTAGGTGTCCATTTAACCCCTCAAAAACCCTCCTAGAGTTCACCTATGGTTCCAAGGGATGTGACCTTACTCCAAGCTCTCTACTCAAGAGGTTGTCATTGGGATCCTACAAGGTACTATCCTAAGTTTGGTTGCAACCAATCATCTCTCAAATGGAAATGCCATTGCCACATAATCACAATCACAAGTGTCAAGTGACACCACAAAATATCCACATCACAATACACACTTGGCATGTCCATTTGTAAAATAACAATTTACATTAAACAATTTGAATTTAACAAATTACAATTAACGTACACTCCACATTTACAATTACGAAATAAAAACACTTTAAAACAAGGTTTTTGTCTCTTCATTAAACACAACCTTGGTTTAACTCATGCACTTAGGATTGGTTCTAGTTCTCCGAATTTATTCCATGGTCAATTCCTACACAACTCAATTCGAACATCAGTAGCTCAAGAAATCATAAGCATATATAATGTATGAACATAAACACTATTCAGGAAATTGCCATATACACAACATCTCACATCCAAGTCAAAATCCAACATTCCAACAATAATTTACGCATTTTCCACATGAAAATTTAAGCATATCAATTATCAACATTTCATCACCTAACATTTAACTTCAATAAAATCCACATCTCATCATAGTTTAAATCCCAATTGTCATTTTCCTAAATAACTCATATAAGCATATATACTCAGTTGCAACATTATAATATTCATCTAAATCAATAACCATAATGCAAGTCCTAACGTATTATAAAATCATCATCGTGAGTACGGAAAACATTATAAATATAATGTATCACCATCTAATGCAATCCAAATCCCTGTCCAAAGAGTAAAATCTCATAATGCATCAAAATATAAAGTCGAATACTAGGTCTATCATAATGATAAGTGGAAATGCTATGACGGGCTTGGGGTGAGGCCTCACAAAATGCAAGTATTAAGCTTCCACAATGTGATTTGTTGATGATTTTTTGCTCCTCCTTACTGGTTGCTCTTCTATGCGCTCTTGTTTTTCCTAAAAACTCACTCTTCTCCTTTTTTGCCAATAGAATGAAATGAGCTCACTTTTAGGGTTATAGAGACCAAATAGAAGGAAAAAAAAAACATAAAGTAACTTAATTTTATGTTTTTTTTTGCATTTAACTTTCTTGCTGCTGGCTGAGTCTCGCCGTTGGGACTCACAAGGCCTGAGTCGAGTCGGCGTGTCTTGGGGAGGACTTGGCCGAGCCTGAGTCTGGGCCCCTGGGACTCGCCTAAGCCCACCCAACCCGGTACTCACCAAGTCTAGGAAGTCTAGGCTAATCTTGGAACTATTGGTGACACTTGACAATGCAATTTTTATTCATTATTTGAGTGCACATAGGAAAAGGTACAAAAAAACATAGAATAGTGGGATGAAGTTTAAAACCTGACTCTTTGCTTTGACAGAAACATGGGTTTTTAGCTCGAAATTTTTTCATCATATCATTTATGTTTTGTATAAGTACAACACTTACGTATGAAACCATTCATTCTTAATCAGTTCTAGAGTTGGATGCTACTTAAGGCATAAATTTTTCATCTAGGCTCTGTTCCTTTTTATGACACAGATTTTATCAAGACCTTGGAAAGTAACAAAAATGCATTGATGAAGAAAGCATTAATCCAAGTCCATATCCACAAAAAATCCGAAAATGTGATATGTGACCTTATTTAGGCGATGCTCCTTGGACATAAGCTCTTATTATCCAATGAAGGGTAAGAACTTCCTCATTTAGAATAAAATGTAGAATCTTAGGGTCAGCTTTAACATTGGCTTGGGATAACCCATTTTCAATGCACAAGAAGGCAAAAATTAATGCCTTTTCCCTCCAATATTTTGTTAAATTGGATGCCCAAGTCAAAAAATCATAAAAAGGCTTTTCTCCATAACTTCTACAAATTCTATGAGCACTAACCCCTCCATCCCTAAAGTGGTTCCTATTTTATATTGCCCAATGCATTATTGAATTATTTAAAACCTTAGTTACTGATGCGCTTTGTGCCAGCCTGAAGGTGGATGTAGATGCGGGCGGAGCCGGACGTTAGTCTGGATGCCCTGTGGATGCCTCTCGGAAGCGCATCCTAGGCATCCGGGCGCCCAGGATGCACTTTTGGGAGGCATCCACAGGGCACGCGAGTGCCTCCATGAGCATCCGCAGGCCCAGCCCCCCAAAAAATGTTTTTTTTCCCTAAAACAACTTAAAGCACATATAAACATGTGCTAAATAACAATTTATCCTTTTTTTCTCCTAAACCCTAAAAGAGGCCATTCAATCATTTTTCATCTCATTTTGTTTTTAGCTAGGCCCTCTTCTCATTTGGTCTCCATTTTGACATTTTGAAGGCAAGGTGATTATTTTCAAAGAGGATTGTTCGTGGGATGAGAGATAACTTCCACAAAGGAGTTTTAAGCCATCTAAGGTAAGCATTTGATCCCATTTTTGAGTCCTTTAATGATTTTTTTTGAAATTTTGATGAATGTTTTCAAGTTTGGGAAGCAATTTTTCAAGTTTTTTTAATTTTTTAATTTTTTTAAAGAAATAAAGAAACAAATTTAGTTATCTATTTTAGTATTTTTGTATCATTTTTTTGCACTTGTATGTTTGATGTTCATAGTGTTTTTCCAAATTAAATTTTTTTAATTTCTTATTATAGCAAGAAATTAGATTGTATTGTGCAAGAATGGTCACCGTTGGTAGTCAAAGTTCAGTGGGAGGGCAAGGAGCCAATAGTTTCAAAATTGATGTAGGATCTCCTTTATGGAGACATACCACAATAATATCACAGGTTTCAAGAGGTGGCTCATATCCTTGGAAGTGTAATTATTGTCAAAGTAACAAAGGCAAACCATTCAATAGCCCATATTCCTAGGTCAAACTTCATTTTATGGGCCCTGTTGGCCAAGGAATGAGAATGTGCAAAGGCAAAGATGGGAAGGGGATGTCTAATGCAAAAATAGCTTCATATGTAAAAGAACAAGAAGTTGCTGATAAATTGGTTAAAAGATCAAAACAAAGTTCTTATCAACCTCCATCCGGAAAAAAAAAATGCAATTACCCACTGAACCAATTGTATCCTCCAAACATCCATTCTTGCAAGTACCTGTATTGGGAGAGGAAGAGGAAGAAGTAGAAATTACCGCTTGCAAAAGAGGTCCGACACCGCATTTAAAATGGAGGCAAGAGAGCTTATTGATCAAGCCATTGCACATTGCCTCAATGGTCTTCCTTTCAACTTGGTGAGATCATCATGTTGGAAGAAAATGGTGGCAGCCATCAATAAAGAACCGAATGATTACACAAACCCTGGGTATGAAAAGGTGCGTACCACTCTATTGCAAAAAAAAAATTCTACAAAAAGAGCTCTTCAACCAATTAGAAATTCTTGGAAAACTTCAGGTGTTTCGTTTCTATTGTTTTTGATGGATGGAAAGATACAAGAAACTGACCATTGATTAATGTGATTGCAGTGTCCCCCAAAGGGGCAATGTTTTTGAAGGCAATTGATTGTGAAGGGGAAGTAAAAGATTCACAGTTCATTTCCAAAAATCTCATTGAGGCCACAAAGATGGTGGGTAGTGAGAATGCGGTCCAAGTGATTATAGACAATGCCAAAAATTGTAGGGGTGTTGCAGGTGGTTTGGTTGAGGACTGATATGACCATATTTTTGGACACCATGCACCGTACACTCCCTCAACTTGGTCATGCAACAACTTGGCACTCAAATAGATTGGGTGAAGCAAATATACCAAGAGGGGGAGGAGATACAGATGTTTGTGACAAACCATCACATGTCACAATCGATATTCAGATCATTCTCCAAATTGGAGTTGTTGAAGGTAAATTGTAATTACTAAATTCAATTTATTTATTTAATTTGAATAAATTTATGTCATGTTCAATTATCAAATTGTATGTAACTTTGCTTAATATTTATTGACATATTGTTATTAACTTGCTTAGGTTGCTGAGACCCGATTTGCATCTCATAGTATTGTTATGAGACGACTTGTCAAGGTGCAATGGGCATTGAGCCAAATGGTTATTTCTAACCAGTGGGGTTATGGAAGGCTTCAAATTTAGAGAGGGCCCAAAAGGTCAAGGCATTGGTCTAGGATGTTAGTTGGTGGGATCGTGTGCAATTTGTATTGGAAGATTAATTTAGGCATAATACATACATGGTATCCTCTCATTTAGGTTTTTGTTTAGCCTCATACCCGCATTTGCATTCACACCCGAATGAGTAACTTAGTTTAAAACACAAGTCAGCAGTTCTCTCATATTTTTATCAACAAATTACTTTGAAATCTTAGAAGAAAATGATTCTAGTGGTAGAAAAGTTTCAATTCTACAATTTATTGTACCAAACACTGGAATTAACTTCCTCTCCGCAAGATGCAATCTTTCTTGCAGCTTATCAAATTATCGTGAATCCTTTAAACAGCTCTATGTTTTAGTAAGATCCTCAAGATGTTCCTAGTTATATTTCCTAAAGGATGATGAAGGGTGATAGTGACAAACCCTTTCAACCTCAACTACAAATACAAAATCCATTGAATTATTTTATAATAGAATTTAGTTCCTTGATAAATGTGTAATTAGTTCAAGTATTGAGTTACAAGTCTACATGACTTCCCTAAAATTTTAGATGAGAAAATTGATATTAATATGGTCTTTTATGATTTTGACAGTGGGAAAAATAATCAAATATGCAATTGTTCTGTGGGATCTCTCAATTATCAGATTTATTTCTTTACAGGTACAAGTTGCACAAGCGATTTATCTAAGAGGGAGTACATTCAATCATTCTTGTGATCCTAATGTCCATGCTTCCTTTGTATCTCGAAGTCTTATAGTTCGGGCAATCAAACCCTTAACTCCAGGATCACCACTTGAATTATGCTATGGTCCACAGGTACATTAGTTCTTCAAGTAACATGCACGTACAAACTTTACTATCATTAGTTTTAAGTAAATATGAACTTTCTCAACAAAGTGAGAATTGGCTTTCATTGCTGTCAGGTGGGAGAGTCTGGGCTTGAAGAGAGGCAAAGATGGTTGAAAAAGCGTTACTTTTTCATATGCAAGTGCATGGGATGCTCCGAGTTGAACCTTTCCGATCTTTATTTTTCATCATTTCGATGTGCAAAGGATGATTGCCAAGGAGTGGTTTTGGATAAAGAAATTACTAAGTTGGAAAAAGCAGTTGGAACTGATGTTGGACCACATGTCACTTTATGTACAAAGGACCTGAAATTACCTGTAAGTTGATGACATTGCTTGGCTTTTTCTTCTTTTTATGGTGTGGCACATTATAGCCATACTGCTTCTTTAGGATATTGCACTTTGAATTTGGAAACGTTTAATTTCTTTGCAATTTAATGTTTTGGGAAGCTAATGGTAGTTATTGCATTCATACTAAACAAGATGCATTATTGTAGGCTGATGAGCAAAAGCAACAGTCAATAAATGCAGTTGCCTCTCTTCTTATTGCACCAGAAAATGTTAGCATGAGGCATATTAATCCCGGTCACTGCTTGAGGTGTGGATATCCTTGTGATCTAGAAAGAAAAAAGAAAGCAGCAAACTTGAGTTTGGAATGCCTTAAAAGGTAAATATAGACAATGCTTACCTATGCAATGTATTCACAATATATAGTCAGCATTAACCTCACTGGTAATCCTTTTCATAACATGTTTTTTAACAGCATTTTATGCTTAATAATATCTTTTTTTTGTATGCTGTTATTGTTTATGGGAATCCTATTCAAGCTACATGCTTCCCAGAACAGTCACGATAAATAACATACAAATCTGAACCAAACAGTTCAAATTTGATATTTATTACATACAGGACATGGTAACTAGTACAATCCCAATAAAGAACATACAAACCTAATCAAATCAGTTACATGTCCAACATTTCAAGCGTAGAATGTGTTGTGGCCACCCCCGGATTTGGAATTTTGCCAATTCTGATTTGTGCCAAAAAGTCTGATTTTTTTCCCAATTTCTGTTTTTTTGTGGTTTTTGCAATATTCATTTTATTTTTGTGTGTTTTTTGATAAATGTATGCAATGCTTGAAATTGATAAATGGTAGAAAAAAACTAACATTACTTAACACCAAAGAGAGATAATAATTCTGATTTTAATTTCATTTAAATAAAGTCTAAGATGACCGTACCAGGCTGCTGTATGGATCTGGGCAATTTTGGACAGAAACTAATTGATTTGATTGATCTGTTGTTTTGTATCTTCACCGCCACCTCTGAATTGCTGATGCAGACCTAAGAATCTGGTTTTTCTTCACAGTATGCTGCTGCTGTAGCTAACGCCCAGCTAGGGTAATGGACATGGCCCCTCCCGAGATGTACAGCTGGGTCTGAAACTACAAATGATTGTAAATGCTGCTTGGAACCCCACAATCTGAAAATCTGAAATTGAAAATTCCGTCCTCGCCCAATTCCTATCCATGTGAATGATCTCAATGTGTTGCTTGAGGCTGTACGGCTGAAGCTGGGACTTAGTAGTTGCTTGTATGCTGTCCAAAACTTCAGATCTGCAATTTCTCAACTGATATCTGCCCTTTCCAGGTCTGATCTGTGAATTTTCTTACAAGGAATACTTCTCACACAAGCTGGTAATGGTGATATGCCCAAATAGAATACCCTTAGATGATCTCACACACCTGCAAATATTTGATCTCCTAAGAGTTTTTGTTCTCAGAAGGTCTGTACTACTGCTAAACTCCTGCTCAGAGATCAACCTCCAAAACTAACAAGTTGAAATGATTTCTGAATATTCCAAATGGCTGCCCCAATGATTATTTTATTCATTTCTCCTTTCCCTCCAAAAGCTCAAAAACTCTTTAGGGCTTTTTGTTTTCAACTAAATTTCATCAACTTTATTAAAATTGATAATCTCCTTAATCAATCTGTCCATGAGGGGTTATTTCTCATAAAATATAAGAAACCCACTTTTCAATTACAACTTATATAACTTATTCGCCTAGGGAATTGTGCCAAGGGGATATTTTATTATTTCATTATTTTTCCCCTAAGTCGCCCCTTTTAACTTATTAATAATAAAATATTAAAGTAAATACTTTAATATTTCCAAATTTATTCCTAAACTCATCATCTGGACTCCAAACTGAATTTGATTGTTGTCACCAGTCCACAGATAAAGTCTGAATGGTGTAGGCAAATTGACAGTTTCCCCTAAAAAATAGGGATCCTCCCTAAAATAGGAACTACAACCAAAGTCTCCAGGATGATCTTGGAGGTCCCATGATGCATTCTGGTCAACTCCCAATCAATCCCTAAAAAGTAGGAATCGCTACTAAAATTTAGGGACTGTCTCAAACTATCCAAAACAGCTTATAAAGCCCTTGTGTAGCTCCAAAAACCCATAGATGGGTCCCCTAACCACCCTACTGACATCCACTGCCAACTAAACTACCAAAGAGGGGACATTACAAAATGGAACACACAAAATTCAAAAAAATGAAATTATATTTGAGAGCTAATAACATCAGATTGCAGCAGATGTTTTCTGTTCAAAGTCAATTGTAGTCTCTCCACCACCATACCTGTGGAGTCAGATCAAGGAAATACTCTATCATATTTAAATAATTCCAACATGAAATGGAATTCTAACTCAAGAGCTAGGCTAGAACATTAGCCACCTCCTTCGTAGTTGGTATCGAGTGCATCATTGGGAAAGGGTGAGAAAGGCTTCCATGTTTCTTAAGAAAGGTGCAACTTCTATTAATAGCATTTAGAAACTGTCGATAGTTTCAAACATGGTTCCCTATTGTCTCACATCTTGCCTTCATCGCATGGCTTGTATTGTGTCTTGAATCTATAATTGGTAATAGTTTCTTGCAATCCATGTATTCTTGAAGCATTTTCTACATTGTCCATCATTTTGACTTCAAAACTTCTAGGAATTTTCGCTCATTCAAGGATCCATCTCATCTAGAAAGGAGAGCATGTGAAGATGACACAAACTCAAACTTATGACTCGAGTCTGTTAGCCCATTCATTATTATGAGGCTTTCCTCTTAGTTGCTTCTTTGCGAGGGGAATATCTTGGTTTTTGTCTTGAAGTTACTATTCATTCACATGCAATTCGAAGACATGCCTCTAAAGATGTGCCACTTCAACATGGTTTATCAACCCACAACCCTTTATCATTTTGAGGTTTTAGGCCATAGTTTTGGTCTACTGACTAAGCTTATATTGGGAGGAAGAAGACTCTTATGTCTCAAAGTATGATCCATTGTGAATAGATGATTCCCTTAATGCATTCTCCAAGCCGAGTTTTTTTTTTCTATTCCATATCAAGATTACCTTTGTTCTAGTTTTACATTTTGGTAGATTCACATTCTAGGACAATTCAACATTAAATTGTGAGATACGTTCATAGTTGGCGCTTTATCTTTGAACAAGAATTCCTTGAATGTCAACTTTTTGGGTAGTCCCAAAATAATTTCACTGAATATATAGTCATTATATTGATTGGTTTCCCCCATTCATGTACTCTTTTTGTGGCCTTTCTCATCTTCTTCGCTTAAAGTAGTTCAATAAAGTACCAACAATACATTTAGGTCACTTGGACATCTCCATAACTTTCTCTCAAGTACAAGTTGATCCTTATAATTCTTGAGTTTCATCATCATTCTGCCCAAACAATTCTAGCATCATTGATAACATCCTTGAGAATCTCCATTCTCTATCTGAGTGCACGCTTCCACTAGTTCTGAGTTTGTGATATCCCCTATCGAGACTAAAATTGAATGATAAAATATAATAATAAAATTAAAATAAACCAATAAACTAATATATCATTAATATAATAATATATTATCATATAAATATTATATAATATAAAAATTTAAATAAATAATAAGTATAATTATGAAATAGTAAAATAAATAAATAATAATAAAATGTAATTATAATATAAACAATGATATTAATAATCATTGTAAATGGTAATTTAAATAAATTATAAATAAATAATAAATAATTATTATTATTATTATAAATAAATAAAAATATAGAGGCATATCTCTAACATCTAAAGGTCGCAACCCTTCAACATGCAAATGTATATAATGGATATCAAATCCATTCCTCCCGGATTTTATATATATGGAGGAAATGAATAAAAAGGAGAAGAATAATAATAAGAGGGGATTATTCAAATTTCAATGGAAAACAAGAAAAGAAATGTAGGAGAAAATCGAGGAAATATAGGAGAAGATCAAGGAGGAAATGTAGGAGAATATTAAAAAGAAAGAAACATTAAATAAGCTAAAAATAAAGACATTGGAAAGAAGGTAAGTATATCTTTGTTGAGTTAATTTATTTATAAGAATTGCATAAATTAAATATTAACAATAATATGAAATAAACTTTAGAATAATAGGTTATGAAACAAACATTGAAATAATGAATTATGAAATATAATAATATTGTTACGGAGTAAAATTACATTTGAAATAGCTTAACTCAAATATATTTATAAATAAGTAACTAATATATATAATATGAAATAAATACATTATATAGAGAATTATGAATTCTCGTGATTATAAGTATAAAATTGTTTAATAATGGATTTTCATGATGATAGATTATTGAATATAAATTATATATTATTCAGAATAAGCTTTGAATTAAATATCAAATATGTTATATAAGTTTATCCATATATTTATTGTTTATATGTTTAAGTGGAATCAGAACTATGCATCATGGCATGTATGTTTACTAATATTTTTATTATACAGAAGATAATAATATATACTCAGCTAATTCTTTAATAACTCACTAATAACTATTAAGGGGATAGGGAGTATATGTAGGAAGATGCAGGTAAATTGGTCACATGATGGAAAGATCCCGAGATGGGTAGAACTTTGAGGGAATCCACTTGTAGACTGTGCAAGCGTCTTAACATAGTAAATCCTCCATCTTTCTTAAGGTCTATGATTAGGAGTGAAGTAAGGAATTAGAGCTTAAATATATATTGTGAATTAGAGATTATTCTTAATATGATTTAAATGCATAATGATGTATGATAATTATTGGGGATTGGCATCCTCCTAGTATAAAACATTACAAATTATCATTCCCAAGGGAAATTCAAACACTAATTATGAATTTTACTTGACAAATCAAGTAAGGTTCGAAATGGGGACATTACAGTGGTATCAGAGCATAATCCTGCCATCCTGCGGGGTAAAGGAGGATATACGAAAAATAATCGATATGAAAGAACGTGGAAAGACAATGGAGCTTCGAAGCGGTTCAATCATTACTGCGACAAAAATCTAAGAAGTTGGTAATGTATACATAGTAAATAATATATATATGTACTCAATAATTTTTTTGATCAACAATAGACATTTAAGATATAATGAGGGGAAAGGATTGCAATCAAGGGAGAATCGCGAAGGGCACCCTATTGTAGTAGCAGTAAGGAAGAACTGTATAAGGGCATTCTACTGCACTATAATTCAAGGAGAACTGCTAAGGGCACCCTTTTGCTAGTGCATTCCCAAGGCTGCAATTAGGGAGAGAATCGCTAGAGCACCCTATTGTAGTAGCATATTAAGGGAGAACCGCTACAAGGGCACACTACTGCTCTGTGATTAAGGGAGAACCGGTAGGGAACCCTATTGCAGAAGAAACCAAGGTTGTAAGTAAGGGACAATCACTAGGGCATCCTATCACAGTAGCATGTTAAGGGAGAACCGCTACAAGGGCACCCTATTGCTCTGTGATTAAGGGAGAACCACTAGGGCACCCTATTGCAGAAGAAACCAAGGCTGCAAGTAAGGGAGAATCACTAGGGAACCCTATCACAATAGCATGTTAAGGGAGAACCGCTACAAGGGCACCCTACTGCTCTGTGATTAAGGGAGAACCGCTAGGGCATCCTGTTGCAGAAGAAACCAAGGCTGCAATTAAGGGAGTATTGTGAAGGGCACCCCATTACAATGACAATTAAGGGAGAACCGTTGTCAGGGCACCCTACTGCATTTTGTTTGAGTGAGAATTGCTAAGGGCACCCTATTGCAGAAGTAGTTGAGGGAGAATAGCCGAGGGCACCCTATTGCAAATGTAGCTAAGGGAGAACTGCTAGTAGGGCACCCTACTACACTGTGATTATGGGAAAACTGCTAGGGAAACCCACTACAAGGTAGAGATTATATCTTTGAAGGCCTAGGAGAAATAGATCTATCTTCTAGGAAGGATGGATATGCCAAATTTTGGATATCCATAAAGCCTTAGGAGGAGATAGTCGTAATGAGATGGAGACATAGCTTGAGGACCATTCTAGAATAGCCATATGGAAACTAGAGCCCCAGGAGGTCCTCCTAGAGAGCTTGTAACCTGATTACAAACTCTCCCTAAGGATTAGAATTACTCATTAGGGCTCATAACGGAACAAGGCAATACTTAACAAGAGAAGGGAAAAAGTACTACAACACAACAAGATAAGTTCATCTTTTAAATTATTCTTATTATTTCAATTGAATATTATCTTTAGGTTTGATAAGTTATATGTGTAAATACTTTGCAGTTTTAACCTCAAGTTGAAATTCTCATTTCAGGATTGCTAGATTGAATATTGGAGTTACAATGAAGGTTAACATTGCTTGAGGACAAGCAATTTCAGGAATGGTGGATTGTGATGACCCCTATCGAGACTAAAATTGAATCATAAAATATAATAATAAAATTAAAATAAACCAATAAACTAATATATCATTAATCTCGGTTGCCTTCCATGGATTTACCCTTCTATTCTTAGGTGAATGACACTAGGAGTCATTAGGGCCATGTGTGCCACTGTTAGCACAATTGGTTGTGCTCTAGTTTACATTCCTCTTAGGGAATATCGGTCTTGGTGGGGATCTGAATGCCATAGTTTTAGATTTGCATTCATCAGCCTTGTGTCCAAACTTGTTGCATGCATAGCAGTAACCTTTGAAGCTTCCCCTGCTTCCACTGGACACACTGTTGGGACGAGACCTACAATCAGAAGTCTTGTGGCCATGCTTGTAACCGTTTCTGCAGTAACTGTTAGACGTAATTGGTTTTACCGGTGCATTTCTGCAGTCATTTGTCCTATGACCCGGTTTACCACAATGATGGCAAGAGGTTTTGAAGGTCTTCTTACCTTTGACTTCCATTGATTTCTCCCTCTTTTCCATCTTGCCCTTATTGACTCTAGAAGACTCAACGGTTTCCTTGCTGCTTTGACCAATGAACCCAAGTCCTGTGGGATCCTTGTGCTTTATTTGAGCCCTCAGTTGCTCATCAAGCCTTTCTGAGCTCTCATTGTATCTTCTAAGTGTCTCATTTCTTTCTTCGAGAGCTTTCATCTGTTCCTTTAGTTGATACAATTCAATAGCCAACCTTTTGCATGCATCATCTTTATCATGTCAATTCTTTTGCATGTTTTCATTTTCTTTTGTAATTATCTACATATCTTCTTGAAGTTGTAGAACAACAAGATCACTTTCCCTTACTGCGTCTTCTGCCAGATTTCTTTCTCTTTCAGAGGCTACCAGTGATTTCACAGCACTGTTCCTTTCATCTTCAGCTTACCTCTTTTCCTCAATGATTTCAGTCATTCTTAGAGCATTGCCTTCTTGCTCTCTTTTCAGGTTGGAGATATGATCGGTTAGAATTTGATTCTTCTCCATGAGCTCAGAGACCGCCTCCTCTGCTTCATCAGATCCACTTTGTCCAGAGAGCTCTTCAATTGTTTCATTGCTCTCACTCAGTTGCAGAGCTAGCTCTTTTCTTTTTGCTAGGCACCTCCTCAGCCTATTCTCAAGAGAGACAATGATGTCATTGGCTTCCTCAAGCTACTTCTGATACCTATAACCCTCCATGATCTTTTACTCAAGCAGTTAAGCTTTATATCTTTGAGAACCAACAAGCTCTGATACCAATTGTTAATCCTAACTAGTTACTAAGAGGGGGGTGAATCAGTAAATACAATTTCTATTCCAATTAAACCTTATATATATATTCTTGCAGAATTAATAGAATATAATCAATCACTCATAAACAAAAGTAGAAATACACAGGTCAACACAGCATATATACATAGAAACCCTCAGTTAGAAGGAGAAAACCATGGTGGGACAGAACCCACAACTTTACTGCTGCAATAATAAAGATGCCCTGTTAAAGGCTTACAAAGCACTTGTAAGAGTGCTACCCGGTAAAGGGATTTGGTAGAAGACCTATTAAGATCTTGACCCTGTTAGGAGTCGCCTTGTGAAAGGACTTTTAACACCAATTAAGATGTCACCCGATGAAGGGATTTATACAAGAACCTGTTAGGGTTCACCCTGATAGAGGGATTTGATTCTGCTCTTACAATTCAAAGCAATGATTTATTATGACACTTCTTGTTTGATCAGATCATACCTGTTATCCTTTTGCTCTGCTTGGCTGTTGAACCCTTCTCTGTCTTTCACTTTACAGAAGACTCTCCTTCCTCTGCTCTGTACACTCTCAACATTCAATAACACATCTTGTGTATCCTATATCCTGTATTTATAAGACATTACTCTTATTAAAATACTTTCTCATAGTTCCGCCAAGCTGTAAACTCACTCATAAATCATGCATGCAAAAAGCTTGCAAAATGATCTTGAGTTTACCTTGAAACATCTGCGTAGAAATAAAGCTAACTCTAGTTCCAACTGTGAATGCTCTATATAATCTGGTTTTAACTGAGACAACTCCTCATAATCCAGTTCGGATTATCATGCAGTCAACCGGTATCGAACTTAGTGTCTAACAAGACCGGTTGGAAATACTCTGTTTAGTCTACCGGTTCATACTAAAGAGTACCGGTGATAGATTTGTCTACTGGTGCTCCGGTGGGATTGATGTTTGCCTCTAACTTAACCAATGACAACTTAAATATGTCAACATTTTCCATACCTATCACGAACAATGTCATATGGATGTAATTGAAGCAGGGTTGTAACATGTGTCTTCATGACACATATACAATTGTTTTCAAGAAGTAGCGGTTGCACAATTCTATATATCATAATGATCTTTTTGAAACAAGATTTCTAATCCTGATTGCAAGTATTATTGCATGCATCGTTTCATGAAACTCAAAGTGTAACACCCTCTACAAGTTCCATTTTCATGCCCCCTCACTTTGAATTTCGGGATTTTACCTACCCTTTTCATATTCCACTACATGTCACTTTATGTGCAATGCAAAATGCAATCATGTCCAAAATCCCTGATTGCATTTTTTCTTAGTCCTTATTCCCCAAATCAGGATTTTAAGTACCCATTACATGTATTCAAATATGCATTCGGGTTTCTAAAATTCGATTACATATTTAAATTCCCAAATGAGAATGTTGTTCCCATCTTGTAATCGAGATTTTGAATCTCGATTACAAATTCATTTCTCAAACAAAGAAGTACTTCCAAATGCTGCTGCAAGTATGAAATTCCTAGATGATGTTCCTATTTGCAATGTAATTCCCAAAACCCGAATTTGGCTTTGAAGTCATTTCAAAATAAAAAATTAAGGTTATTCCCTTACCTATAGTCAGGATTCTGAAACCAGAAAGCAGATGAAAGAACTTCTCCAATATACATGTAATCGGGTTTCCAAATCTCGATCACAATTAAAAGTTATCCTCCATGATATGTATATGCATTTGCAACTTGAACTTCCCATTTCCTAGTTCAAATGCGTATGTTTGAGCTAGCTGCTATGCCCACCAAAAAATCCGAAATTCCTCATTAGCCTTATTTTGTAGTACCTGAAGCTAGAACAATCACATGTCGAAGCCATACAAGGAGGTGGAAAAGTGATAAAATGATTGAGAGCGTAGAATGCTTTCAAGACAGAGATGGAAAGAAACATTGAAATGATGTTTTCCCAATGAAGGTAATTGTGATGAAGAACGATCTAGAATGCAAGTTCTTGTTCCAATTCAAGATGTTTCCACCAAACTTGAGCACATCAATCATGGAGCATCTTGTATTATTATGAAGATTGACAAAGGATATGTAAATAGAATCGTGTCTTGTCAGACTCTTAGAATAGTTTTCAATTAAGCACTAGTAATTTTTTCTCAACAAATTACATGTAATTGAAAAATAAGTTGTAATTGCAAGTGACCTTTTCACCTTTAAAGTTTGTTATTCCTAACCGGTTACTGAGAGGGGGGTTGAATCAGTAAATTCAATTTCTATTTCTCTTTTAAGAAAATAAATATTCTTGTTAATATAAAAATAAAAAGAATACTATAACAACCATAAACATAAATTAAATGCACAGGTCAACACAACATTTATACGTGGAAACCCTCGATTAGAAGGAAAAAACCACAGTGAGACAGAACCCACAAACTCCACTACTGTAGTAATAAAGTTGCCCTGTTAGAAGCTTACAAAGCACTAGTGAGAGTGCTACCCGGTTAAGGGATTTGATAGAAGACCTGTTACGATCTTGACCCTGTTAGGAGTCGCCTTGTCAGAGGACTTAAAACACCAATAAAGATGTTACCCAGTAAAGGGATTTATACAAAGAACCTGTAAGAGATCACCCTGATTGAGGGATTTTAATTATGCTTCACAACTTAAAGCAATGATCTTATGATGACACTATATCTATCGAATCAAATCATACCTATTCACGCTTTCCTTTGCTTGGTTGTTGAATCTTTTTCTCCCTTTCACCTTTTGTGACTATGTTTCCTCTCAGAAGATTCTGCTCTCCCTCGCTCTATGCTCTTGATATTCAACAACACATCTTTCATGTCTTTCGACCTGTATTTATAATAAATTATCTTATTAAAAATACATCTCATTGTTCTGCCAAGTTGTAAACTGTCGCATAAATCAAGCATGCAAAACCCTTGATTAAAAATCTTGCAAACTGATCTTGAGTTTACCTCGAAACACTCGCAGAAAAAACATAGCTAACTTCAGTTCCACTGAAAAAGCTAACTCCGATCAAACTAAAAAACGCTCCACCTAATCCAATTTGGATTATCGTGCACTTAACAGGTGGAGAACTTGTATCCGGTAAGTCATATGTTCCCTGTGAGTGTGCCAAGACAGGTTGGACAAAACCTAGACCGGTATAAGAGTGACCGGTGTAAGTACACTGCTTACTTGCTTAGTCTCCCAGTTCACAATTAAGAGTACCGGTGTGATGTACCGGTGTTCTGGTGGGATTGATGTTTACCAATGACAACTAAGTTTATGTCAACAATCTTCCCCTTTGGCATTGGTAGCAAAACATATCAATACATCATCTGTAGACTTCCGTTGTAGATCTGCTTGTCTAGCTATAGCATATATCTGACACACCGTCTCTGCACTTTCGTCTTCTTTATTGTCTGCACTGACATCTTCCCCTTTTTGCCTCCAAGGGACAAAGGGTTGTTACTCTTTACATTTTTACATTTTACAACTGTAACTTATTGAAGATGCCTTTGTAGATCTTCTTTGCAGATTCTAGAAAAGGTTTCCAGATACCTGTTATATGATCCAAAATTTTCTTTGCAGCTTGCAGTGAGACAATGATATTTTCCATGTCTTCCACTGTCTTATAATTAGGTTCCTTCAGAAGTTTGTCTATATTAGTTGTCGTTGTCTGCATTAGATCAAAAGTTGGTGCAATGAACAATTGAAATCTAACAAGATCTTGGATTCTTTTTGTATTTTCTTCTGATGCTTTCCTTAAAGTGAGAGCAAGACTTGTCAGCTCCCAACTGTACTCAATTGCTAAAGAGCTCTTAGGATCAAATTTTGATGTTAAAACGTTTATCTCCTCTATTGTCCTTTTTGCTCTTTCAGTTATATCCTTCACAAAGTCTTCAAAGTTGGAAGTCCTTGTGATTAACCTTCCAACTTCCTGTATCTATTGTTGTAGCTCTCTGGTTCTTGTAGATACAGATGCTTTGAGTTCATCAACCTATGTGTGAAGAATATCAATTCTTTTCTTCTCGTAATGATCAATTGCAATTGTTTCTGGGTTAGTGACATCTTCCCCAATTGCTTGCGCTAGTACCTCTAATTGATCAATTACCAGTTCATCTTCATTTATCTCAGCATCAAGTACAAAATTGTACAAGATATTTCTTACACTAGAGAGAACCATATCCTATTCTCTTAGTGAGCTCCTTTATCTGCCTTGTCAACATTTTGCTTATGTCAACAACAGTTTCACTTGTTTTAGATGGGCTAACTTTGCTTCTCTTTGATTCAGAATCTGTTGCAAAGGTTAGCTTTCTCTTTGATGTAGATGTACTTAGAACATCTATTGGTTCTTTCTGCCTTATTTCCTGTGCCAGTTCTTCTTCTGCAGGCTTCTCCTGTTCTTCTGTAACAGGCAGCTCCTGTTGTTGAGGTATTTGTTGTTGTAGTGTCTTCTCTTGTCGCACCTCTTCTTCTGGATGTACTTCCCCTTCTTGTTGTACTCCTTCCGGTGGTTGCTCAGTCTGTTGTTTCTCTTCTGCAACCTGTTGACCATTTAAAACAACTACTTTATCTATTTCTTTTTTTGCAGTCATGTTTGCTGATGACTCTCCCTGTTCTTGTTCCTCTGGTCTCACAGATGTATCATGTTCACCTGTTGGAACTTGTTCTCCCAGGTTGACCTGTTCACTAGCTGTGAATTGTTCACTAGTAACGTCCTTTTCACTAGTTGTTGCTTGATCACCTACGGATGCTTGTTCACCAATTGTGAAATGTACAGGTGGAACCATTTCCTTTTAAGGTTCATCTTGTGAGATATCCTGTGGACCTGTAGACTTAAGAGTGTTGAAGTCATATTTTTGCCAAAATTCTAGAGAATCTTCATACACATCTTTTTCCTATCCATTAATGATCTTAGCAACCCTGTCCCTCGTGTCCAAATTGAGTGACATTGCTTCCATCAGAATTTTTATTGTTTCTTCGTTAAGATCTGGTTCAACTATATTATCTGGTTTAACTTTCGTTAAGATCTGGTTCAACTATATTATCTACAGTTAAAGTTCGAGCTTTACCTATAACTGGGGAAGCAAGTAGGGTTGGTGGAGTGAGATCACCACCTGTGTCTCCAGTTCTATCCATGATGACCAGTTCTGTTGCAAACTTTGCTTTGACCGGAGTCTCAACTCCTAGTATGCCCTTTCCTTTTCCAGTGTCTTTTACTGGTGGCTCTATGGTCTTTTGGCATTCTGCTTCAGCTTGATGTTGTTGCTTCAAAATATTCGTCCATGTTGCAACCCCTTCATCATGTAATTTATCCACTTCTCCAATCAGCACCTGACTAATTCTTTTTCTAATCTTAAAACTCTGTTTGTACAGGTCAACTTGATTGGTTGCCTCTTCTAGGTTAAGATGATTCTAAACTTCAAGTAGAGCCCTTATCCTCAACTCTCTTACTTTATCTATCGAAGATTTCCATCTACCTTCTATTATCTCCTTTAGATCCTCAGCTATTGTTTTGTGAAGTTCAGTGGGCGTTATATTGAACTTGTGAAGACAGTAAACTACCGCTTCTTCTAGCTTTCTCCTATCTTCTTCATTAACAAGTTCATATCTTCTTCTGACTCCACCCATTCCACCTGTTTTCTTCAATCCTTCAACCACTTCATCTATGGTTGGTTTCCTTCCTTTTGGTGCAGCACCCTTTACCGGTTTCCCGGTCTTTCTCTTTCTGAGAAAAGTAGTGGTTTCTTCAGTTTCTGTTTCCTCCACTTCCTCACCTTGTGATGGTTCGGCGGACGATGGCTGTGTCTTCTTTCTTTGAACCTTTGGTTCTTTAGCCACTGGCTTCCTTTTCCTAGGAGTGGGAGTTCTTTTAACATAAACCTTCTTAGTCTCCTTAGAAGATGCCTTCTTCCTCAAGTTTGCTAGAATCTCCTCATAAGTCCCAAACCGGTTTGCTTACAAATCTAAGTTACTTTCTTGAAGTGCATCTGCATATGCCTTGGAAACCTTAGATATAATTTCATAACCGAGCTCCGGTGCATACTCGGACCTTGGCTCCACAACCTGGATTATGCAATGATCGGTGCTTACCAGAAAGCACATTTATTCTTTATATGCCTCTACAATTGCTAAGAGAATCCTTTCTCTGTTGTGCATTCTTAACTGAAAGGCTTCAAAATAATTGGTCATTAACTTATTAAACCAATTTCCCAAGTTATTTACCATCTCTCCTCTTTGAACCATTACCGGTTTATCTTCTAGCCATATAACCTTGCCTATGTCTAGAAAGAAGTTCTGATAATAGAAAAAAAAATACCAGCAATGTCCCATATTTGAGAAATTTCTTCTTGACCAAACCAAGTTTCTTCAAGTTTTCAAAGATCTGGCTCCTCAGCATGGCACATATGTCATATCTGCCATTGTCATGTATTATTTTGTGCGCCGCATGTTTCGCACCTCTTGGTATGCTATTCAGGTAACTCGACTAGTATACTTTGTAGCCAATAACCGTAGCAGCAAACCGAATGCCATTGTCTTCAATGCCGTTCACAGTCATCATCCGACTGTCGTATTTGGACTTTGTCAACCGTGTGACTTCTACATTCGCTATTGTCCTTAGGGTTAGAGCTTCCCCTACAGCGTTGTAACCAGTTACCTTGTGTAGATCTTCTTTCGTGATCGGTGTAACTGCGCCTTTCACAAGCCACATCCCTGGTTCATGAACCCTACTAAGAACCAATCTAATCCAATCTGGTCGAAACACGGTTGGATATTTTACTCCGGTGATTAACCCTAATGATTCCAGCTTAGCGTATTTTCCGTGAAGCTTCGTGTCTTCACACAGTGAGAGGTATTCACTCTGAATGAATGTTTCGCCTAGTTCCTCTTGTTTGCTGTGGATGAATGTCGTTACATCCTCAGTCAGCAATACACCTTCAGGGATGGATGATAGAGCTTTCGCCATATCATTCACTCAGTTTTGAACTGCCATGATGTCGTAACCAAGTCTATCAACTTGATTGGCATTGATGAGGCTCACCACAGAAGATGAAGATGCCATATTACTTGACCGGTATGTGCAGAAAGTTCTTGATAAAATTTACGGAATTCGCTAAGCAAACATCGTAAATTACAACAAGAAAAGATTACTCAAGCTTCAAAAATAATAATCACAAATTGCAATGTAAAGTGAAATGAGTAATCGGCTTCCCCTTTTATAGACTTAGGTCGTAATGGTAATTAGCAAACGGTAACATTTGTTAACGGTTATTGTATTAATTACCCTTACCTAACCTTTCTTTCAACAACCGGTTCACAAACTCTTTACTTGTTTACAAATCCTCGGTTGCAGAATCCTCATTACTATGTCAACAACTCTTACCTGTTCGGTTCACATGTTAGACTGATGACTCCTTCCCAGTTCCACTGCTTGACTGAGTGAGATCATAACTCACCAGTTCCTCCGAGAACAGTAGGCTGGCTACCTGTTCCCCTTAAGCCCTTAGGCTTAATTCGCTAAAGAGATATCACCATCAATAGATGATGACCTTACCTCGGATTTCTCCTCAGTGGAAATCTTTGTCCCCTTTATAGATCAAGTCTTTTTGACTTCATTGTTGGACTCTTTACTCATGCTATCCTTCTGGTTGGGGGACAACTTCTTCTTGACCAGTTTGGCCGGTCCTTTGCCTTTGTTCATCGACCAATTCTTGCATTCCTTGGCCAGATGCCCAATCTTTTTACAATTGTAACAAGCCATTCCGGTTCCTCTCCATGGATTTACCCTTCTTTCTTTGTCCATGGGTGAATGACAATCAAAGTTCCTATGCCTTGATGGTCCATATATAGCACAATTGGATGTGCTCCGGTTTACATTCCTCTTATGGAATACCGGTCTCGTTGGGGATTTGAATGCCATTGTTTTGGACCTGCATTCTTCCGCTTTGTGTCCAAACTTATTGCAAGCATAGCAATAACCCTTGAAGCTTCCCCTGCTTCCACTGAACACATTGTTATAGTGAGACCTGCATTCAAGGCTCTGTGACCATACTTGTAACAGTTGTTGCAGTAACTATTAGAATTAAATGGTTTTGCCGGTGCATTTCTGCAGTTACTCGTTTTATGACCCGGTTTGCCACAATGTTTGCAAGAGGGTTTGAAGGTCTTTTTACCTTTGTCTTTTGTCGATTTCTTCTTTTCCTTCTTGCCTTGCTTGTCTCCAGAGGACTCACCAGTTTTATTGTTGCTTTGACCGATGTACCCAAGTCCTGTGGGATCCTTGTTCTTTCTTTGAGCCCTTAGTTGCTCATCAAGCTTCTCAAAACTTTCATTATACCTTTTGAGTTTCTCATTCCTCTTTTCAGGAGTTTTCAGTTGTTCCTTTATTTGATCCAATTCAGCAGCCATCTTTTTGCATGCTTCATCTTTGTCATGCAAATGCTCATGCATGATTGCATTCTCCTGATTTATGCCTTGCATGTTTGCATGCAGTTGCAATATGAGAGCATCACTCTCTCTTAGTGCATCTTCAACCAGATTTCTTGCTCTTTCAGCAGTTAACTGTGCTTCTATGGCACTAGTCTTCTCGTCCTCAACTTTTCTTTTGGCTTCAATGAGTTCAGTCATCCTCAAAGCATGACCTTCTTGCTCTCTTTTCAGATTTGAGATTTGATCGGTCAAATTCTGATTTTTCTCCATGAGATCAGAGACCGTTTTTTTTGCTTCATCAGATCCACTCTGGCTAGAGAATTCCTCAATGGTTTCATAACTCTCGCTTAGTTGCAGAGCCAACTCTTTCCCCTTGGCAAGAGACCTCCTCAGTCTATTCTCAAGAGAGGCTATCATGTCATTGGCTTCCTCAAGTTGCTTTTGATACCTGTAATCCTCCATGATCTTTTCTCAACCAGTTAAGCTTACTATTTCTGAGAACCTAGGCTTTGATACCAATTGTTATTCCTAACCGGTTACTGAGAGGGGGGGTGAATCAGTAAATTCAATTTCTATTTCTCTTTTAAGCAAATAGATATTCTTGTTAATACAGAAATTAAAAGAATACTATAACAACCATAAACATAAATCAAATGCACAGGTCAACACAACATTTATATATGGAAACCCTCGATTAGAAGGAAAAACCACAATGGGATAGAACCCACAAACTCCACTACTGTAATAATAAAGTTGCCATGTTAGAGCCTTACAAAACATTGGTGAGAGTGCTACCCGGTTAAGGGATTTGATAGAAGACCTGTTAGGATCTTGACTCTATTAGGAGTCGTCTTGTCAGAAGACTTAAAACACCAATAAAGATGTTACCCGGTAAAGGGATTTATACAAAGAACCTATAAGGGTTCACCCTGATTGAGGGATTTTAATTATGATTCACAACTTAAAGTAATGATCTTATGATGACACTCTATTTGTCGAATCAGATCATACCTGTTCACCTTTTCCTCTACTTAGTTGTTGAATATTTCTCTCCCTTTCACCTTTTGTGACTGTGTTTCCTCTCAAAAGATTCTTCTCTCCTACTCTCCTTCGCTCTATGCTCTTGATATTCAACAACACATCTTTCATGTCTTTCGACCTGTATTTATAAGAAATTATCTTATTAAAAATACATCTCATAGTTCCACCAAGCTATAAACTGTCCCATAAGTCAAGCTTGCAAAACCCTTGATTAAAAAGCTTGCAAACTGATCTTGAGTTTACTTTGAAACGCTCGCAGAAAAAACAAAGCTAACTTCAATTCCACTAAAAAAGCTAACTCTAGTCTAACTAAAAAATGCTCTGCATAATCCGGTTCGGATTATCATGCACTTAACCGATGTAGAACTTGTATCCGGTAAGTCATATGTTCTCTGTGAGTGTGCCAAGACCGGTTGGACAAAACTTAGACCGGTATAAGAGTGACTGGTTAAAGTATACTGCTTACTTGCTTAGTCTACTGGTTCACAATTAAGAGTACCGGTGTTCCGGTGGGATTGATGTTTACCAATTACTTTACCAATGACAACTAAGTTTATGTCAACAAAGTTATTACATGTAATCAAATTGCAGGTCAAGTACATTAGGACTTGTAGTTTGAATAAATCAAAGTTAGTTATAGAATAGGTCAAAGTTTGTTGGGTTTCTCCCACCTTTTTCTCTCAGCCCCTGACCTATATATAGGGGGGAGCCTCATTGTAATTTTCATCTTTTGGCAAAAGAATAAAACTTTGCTGATTTTTGTATGCACTTTAAGCCTTTGAGGTTACATGTAAATTAGATTGCTTTTAATAAAAGAGGCAGGTTTTTTTGAGACTTTGTGCCAATCAAAATTGTCATGTGATGACATTTTCTTGAGTTGATTGTGAGTTTTGTGCTTTTGTTCAAGAGGGATTTGAACTCAATCTTGCAGACTTTGTGCTACTTCATTTTATTCATCTATACATGTAAGGTGAAATACATGTTGGAGACTTTGAGCTGCACGTGTGTTTCATTCTTGTTCTCATAATCTCATAAGGGGTCACTAAAAGACTTTGAGCTTTTGTGAGCTCGTAAGCTACTAAAATTTGCTGGTATGCTAGAGGTTATTCTTATGTCTAATCTTTTGTTTATTAGGATTATTGCACCAACAAATATTTTGTAAGTGAAATACACCATTGATTAAAGATCCTATTGTAATAGTAACATCTATTTTGAAATAAGAGAATAGGATGAATATCCCGCCCTGATTTAGCTTAGCGTAAATAGAAGTAGTTAAGTGTTTGTTGATTGTAGTAGCAATAAGAAGGGGAAGCCTTCCCTTATAATTAGGAGAGACGATGTCTCAAACACTGTGGCTGGAACCACCGTTTTGTAATTGATCCTTAAAAACTGTCGATTGCCAAATATCCACCCAACAAGATTTTCCTTGACGATGTTAAGCTTGACAAATTTGGTAAACCTGTCAAAAAGATCATCATAAAGCTTATACAAAGAGTGTCTATTGATATCTAATAGAATAGTCACAAGACTGAGCAAATTTCAAAACTTAATTCTTAGCTTGGAACAATAGAGGAATAGTACTCAAAATCCCCCAAAACTTTTTGTTCACTTCATCATAATCCAACCGTGCAGGGATGACATATTTAGGGCCTTCGCTGCAACTGTATTTGCTGGAGAATAACTTTTCATAGGCCTCTGTCTTGGAAATATGCTTACCTACTATGAGTGTAACAGTTATTGTCATAATCTTTTCAACACCAAAGATGATGTTATTACCAAACGTTTCTAAGATTTTAGACAACTTCTCTAGAGTTTGCCCATGTGTGATGTAATAATAACAACTGTGCATAACCCTTCTCCAATACCCTTGTACAAGCATTGGATCTGATATTATCTCTACTTTGCCTCTTGCTAAATGGTCAATATTTGAAGTGTATGATGCTTTGATGATATGATCATGATGCTATGATTACAAGTTTATGGTGCTTTTGTTGTTTATATGATAATATGTGACATTCTAATCTTAATTCATGCTTCTAGGCACGCGCACGCACACACACACACACGGATATATATATATATGCTTTTTCATTGTTTTTGTACTAACGAACCTGAACTCCATTTCAAAATTTTGCTGTACTGGTGAACTGGTTCCTCAAACCCGAATCTGAACTTAAACCCAAACTGGCAATTTAGAATTATAATTATATAGGAGTGTGAAAAGAGGTGGGATAAAATGACAATCCCTTTGTCACTTTTGACATGTGTTTTGAATTCCAAGTACTACTATGCTAAGTTGTTGCAAGTGCCAAACAAAATTGTATAAAAATGATTGTAGACATAGTTGAGACATGTAGAAAGGCCTTCAGTAAGACTTACATATCCTAGAATTGCAATAGGGATTTGAGATGAGTTTGGGACCTCTGCATCCTCAAGCGGGATTTATGAAAATTTTGATGCACTGGTAGACGAGAAATAAATAGACCTTATGAAATGATGGAACTTCCATGGTGCTTCAACCAAAAATATGCAAACATGGAAACCAAGGTCTTGTCACACGACATTTTGTGAATTAAAGTCAAATTTAATTTTTATTTTTATTTGCTTTTGTCATCTTTTTCTCAATTTTTGACATCCAAATTTTAAATGGTTATAGTTCTTTAATTGAATGGAATGGAGCACCAAAGGCTTTATCCATTATGTGAAGCATATTGATTTGACATTAAATAAAGAAAAGGGCCTTGTTATGTCCATTCCCATCTTCATTTTTTGTCATGCCCTTGTTGACTAGTAGAAGGGGCATAATAGTACTTTAGATATACAATGCTAGATGTGTGACATTGACGTCTTCATATATGCATTGATAGAAAGCAATTCCGTTATGGAGAATTCTAACACGGTAGGTGATTCCTCTAGTGCCTCTTCATCTAGCTATTACACCTATCTTTTCTCTCCCAAGAATCTTGTTAGTGTGGAACTCCAATATTACTAGACTATCAATATCATGTGGTACATTGATATATTTTTTTTGTGCTGCAATTATATCTATGAACATTTGGGCTGTTGCATTCAATATCCTACAATCAATTCTTGAGTTTCATCGTATCAATATTTTAGTTTATCATGGGCCTTGCTTTAGTCAGTCTCTTTCTAAATTGGCGAACGCATTGGACTTGTTATGAATTGGCTGTGTAACCTGTTGTTGACAAACTCCAGCTGCAGAACCATAGAAAAAATAGTTTACAATACAAATAACACCAATTGATGGAATACCTCATTGCAATTCTGTTTTTCACTTTGAGAGACTTGTTATCATTGTTGAATTCTTTTCAAGATATCGTTATTTTTATATCTCAAGCAATCTGTAATGCCTAGAGAATGAGAGATAACAGCTTGATGTGGCATACAATTCTGAATGTTTCTACAAGATCTCTAATGCTTTGGATACAAGATCTCTAATGCTTTGGACTTGCCCCTTTTTTTGGCTGTCTATGCTTGATATTTTTATGACTGCCGCAGGGTATATGATCAGATACATGTACATGGTGACATTAAAATGCTGCTGGATGATGCCTTACAATCCCTTCAATCCTTGTCATCTGTGTTGCATGCCTTCAACAAAGAGGTTGCGAAGGTATGGCCCTTAACACTGAGTACAGAAAATTCAAGATACTGAGGTCGGAGAAGGACAATTTGTGTAATTAATATTTTATACTAATATTGCTTCTCCAAGGATGTCAAGAATATATGAATGAAATACATCTTGACTAGCAGCTTGAGGAAACAATCAGCTGATTGTACAGACCTGAAATCCTTAAAGCTAAAATCGCAGGGTTACTAAAAACAAATGCTTCTCTTACACACACTCGAACTGAAATTTTTTATTTTTGAGTGCCATCTAAATTAGAAACCTTTCTATGTTACTTCAGGCAGAAGATATGGTTGCAGAGATGTTGTGTTTGACTTTGCAGCCTCACTCTGCTTTACATAACTGTGCAAAATCAATTCAGGTATATGCATGTCTCATCTCGTGAGATAGTTATTGAGCCTGTCATAAATCATTGTTCTTAGCCAGTGGTAAATCATAGATACTTGATTTCATACCATGGGTCTCTGAAAACATTTTGTGCAATTTGGGCAGATTCTTGAAAAGTTGTACCACAGCGATCATATTGTTGTTGCAAATGAACTGGTGAAATTGGTGTCAATTGAACTCATGTTGAACAAATATGAATGTGCTAAGAAGAATCTTGCAATAATTGACAATGTATTCAGCACACATTATGGCTGTAACTATGCAAAAATGTTTCCATATTTGAGATCTATGGAAGAGATAACCAGGAATACTCTGGGTGAAATCTAGGAGACTTAATGTCAAGGCTTTGCATATGTAAATTATAACCAGCAACGTTAGAACTGTACAGTGCTTGTTACATGTTTGTTTATGTTCAAGTTGTGCCCACTGATTATTTCATTCTGTGAATAATCATGTTTATGCTATCTATTTTGTTTTAATGTATATTACCAAATCATTTTTTCCTTGCATGGTCTAGACTCTAATCATTTTCTCTTTGGCAGCTTAGGTTTTTGTATTGCGATATTTATCTCCTAGTTAATTTATTCTGCAGACCTTCCTTTGTTTGCACCTTAATTTCCGCTAGTATGACAAATGAACTTCTTAAAGGTTCCACCCTTTTACTGGTTGTTTAATTATTGTTTTGAGAAAAAATTGCTTTGGCATTGACTGTATATTGGACCGTTCATTCACATTTTGTTGTATATTGATCTATATATTGACTTATATACGTTATGACAGTTTTACCAATATATGTGTTGGTTAACAGATTGGCCTTTATAGAAAACTGACTCAAGCCCTTAAGACCACTCTGTTTTGCAACAGTTGAATAAACTGGTGAATGGTTTATTCTCTGAATTGAAAGGTACAGCTCCCTTATATCTGGATATGCAATGAACTTTGTGATTTTTAAATAACTTAATGGGGTGTGCTTTTAACCAGAAAGCAAGAAAGCCTTTCAGCAAACAACCATCACTATGAATTATCCGCCAACAATATACTGAAGTTAAACAACATCAAAATGCACAGAAAACAAATTTACTGCCCGAATTCCCACACAAAGATGGAAATAAAAGGATAAATCCAGATTCAATAGAAACTCAATTGTTAATGACAAAGAACTCAATAGCTATCAGCAGGTGATGTTACAAAGAACACTTAAACCAATAACACAGAAGCAAAGTCCAGTATTTTGATTCATCCACTCATAACATTCATTCATTCAATGCCATTAATCTAAAGAACAAAAACAGAAATTAAAATGAACAGCCCCAACTCCAAATCCGAGTCGCACTCAGTGCCTCACAGGGCGAGGGGGGATAAAGAGTCCCGGCCTCCTCAAATGTCTTCTCGTTACATACTTAAAAGACCCCTTCGTGAGCCCTTTCAATTCAACTTCCATAACCGTTTCTTGAAAAGAAAATCATAACATCTTTCACCTTCCTGTGCCTTGTTCCCGACGTATTGTTGGTATATGAGATCTGAGTGATTAGATCGAATAAACATAACTTTGGTGGCATACTCAAACAACGCGGGTATGAAGGACATAACAGCTCCCAATGAGCAAGAAACGGCAGCAGCTTCATTCCGCTCATTGAAACTCAACACTATTGTCATATTTGTTCATTTTGAAAGTAGCCTTCAGGCACAAGTATTAGTGACTCTGTTCGATGACTGCCTCCATGTTAAACTTCATGTGTTATTGTTTCCAATTTAGCATTAGGGAACTGAAATGCCATGTCCACTGTCACCGATCTAACTGGATTATAGATCATCAGTTTCCCCTGTTGATTTAAGAACCACCAACGAGCTTTATTTAAGTTGGGTCACGTCGCTTTGCCATGATCATTTGATCGGGGAATATATGAGCTTCTTCAATTCCTTCCTTGTCTGTCAATTTAATACCATCTATCCACTCCATTGCGAGGACAGATTTGTGAGTATAGTCCCAGTAAATCTTTAGCACCTTCACCCAGCTTATACTTTTACCTTGAGAACCATAATTGGAGGCACTTTTCTTCTTTTATCACTGCTTTCTCTGACTCCCTGGTATTCTAAAGAGATTTTGTAATCTGCATCAAGGCCCAAGAGGGAAGCAAAACGTTCAGCATTCTGTGCTTCATAGTTCGTGAATATAACCAATCTCCTCAAACATTTGCCATTTCATTAACCGCTGCCAGCAAGTCTCCTCATGCCTTTGCGTAGTGCTTCAGTTGGCCCCCAATCATGTGTATAAGATGTGCATCGAGAGCCAACATCAATAGCATCCTCGGTCTCTGTACTTTTACAGCAACAAGCTCTCCAGTATGCAGATGAGCTTTATAGACTTGTCCCAATGAAGCAGCAGCAACAGGCTCTGAGCTGATATCAGCAAAAAGCCATGATATTGGTGCCTCTAGCTGCGATTCAATAAATTGAAATGCTAATCTTGTCGGAAATGGTGGTATCTGATCCTGTGCTGGCATTTGTATCGAAATAACTAACATCTTGGTTCAAAAGAGATTTCAAATATTGCATTCTCATGCGAGCTGATTGTCATTCCCATGTTTGCATCCAACATGATATCTCAAGCCATCCTGCTGCCATGATGACAAGTCCCAAGTACAAGAAATGGAGAGCATTCCCTGTTACAAATTCTCTCACGATGTTTAAATGATCGAGCTGCACAAAGATAATTCCACTATAGCTGGAAAGCTTCCTATTATCACCATTGCCGTTGATGGAGCCGGCAACCATCACATAGATGAACACATTAATATAACTGCCATCGACATAAAAGATCGTATTAAGGCGCAAAGATTTTCAGATAGCTTTCTTCTATTTCGAACGTGGTCTTTGAAATGTTAGGTGAAGTCTTTTAAGTTCCACTGGACGAAGTTTACAATGGACTCATCTTATTGATTCCACAAGACTCTGTCTACCCTTTCCTTTAGTAACATCTGAAGGGGGGTTACATTTGAATATCAGGTGTTCCAAACAGTGGAACTTGCCGTGAATTCTGTATCCTTTTGTGTTTGGAGAACGGACTGCAACTTCGTTATCTGCTGCTCACGTTCATCGAGCAGTTATCAAATCCATAATCGAGGCCTTTATCGGGTAGTCGGAGAGGATTGGAAATCCCAAACCATGTAGGGTTTCCACAAAGGTTCAAAAATCAAATATATGCCCGACAGTACCGACCCCCATACGAATTTTTTATTTTTTTTTAATATTGATATTCGGGAATATGATGAAGTTCTGGAACTCACTTCGGGTTCTGATGGTGCACTGGGAACTTAATCAAAATGGGGAAATTGCTTTATGTCCACAATTGTTCTTGATGTATCAGGCTCTGATGCTCTTCTTAGAACCGAGACTTTCCCTGAAATCTACTTATCTTGTGGCCCAATATGATGTGTCAGATTTCACAATGAGTTCCAAACGTGGTATCGGAGGCCGACGTCCATGATGGAACTAATTTGATGTTTTTCAATCCGGTATGTCGGGTTCGATCGTCACTTTTTTTTTATTGACTTGTGGATAAATTATGACTCTCGGGTTCGTACATGGGTTAACACCACCAACAACTTTACAAACCTTCAGTCCATCCTTCTATTGCATCAACTTCCATATTGCTTATCGGGTTCTGGGCATGTTTTAGGAACCATTAGACTTTTAAAATGTTCCAGCAACAATGTCGGGTTCTGATACAGTAATAGGAACTAGCACAAAAACCATTGTATTTTTGGAACATGTGTCTTTGAACTTTGCCATTGGGAAATAAAATGTCGGGAGGGAAAAGAAGTTTTGAAACTCACTGTAAGGGCTTTCTGACTTGTATTAAATGTCGATGCTTTCGGTTCTGATCGGGCTGTCGGGTTCCAACACCTATTCTAGAACCAATGTGTCTTCCCTTTTACTATCCTCCCTGAGGCTCCAAAGCTTACTTCACTCAACATAATTCTCACACAGCTTTTCTTATGAATCTCAACCCACATACTCGAGCACTGAAATAATATTCTTGATCGGAAGTATATGAATTGTGCAATGGAAATAGCTATTTAATTACACAAGGAGTGAAGGCCAGAGCAGATATTTTGAAATGTTGGAAATTTTCAATAGGGATCAAAAATTTGGGCAACAATATGAAAACTCTATACCATTGTAAATAAGGCTTCTTAAGCTCATATATAGGAATACGCTTAGATCTTGTTTCTGTTTGGTTTTGACCTCGTAACCTAAGTTACCACTTTCGGCCAGTCGACCCCAGGTTCGAAAGTCGATTCGCACCAAATTCGTAAACGGTGTGAATTCGCCATTTCACTAGCAAAGTCGGTCCAAAGTCGCTGAGGACCCTAGACGACTTTCGGCTCGGTTTGGGCAACTTTCGGATCAGACGCGCGAGCCCGGAACAACTTTAGTTGTTTTTGGGCGAATTTTGGTGAATGTCAAACGAATCTCAGTTTCGTTGACTTTTATTGTAATGTTTTTTAACATTTAAAAAAAAACCTAAACCTAAAACGCGTCCTTAACACGGCATTCTATTTGCATCCAACATGGCTTGCATCCTTCACTCAAAAACAAAGCTTGCATCCTGCATACACGACATACATGGCCAGGGCATACACGACAATAGAGATAAAATACAAATAAAATGAATCACATATAATTCTTCAAATAATGTAATATTAAAATAGTAAAATGCAGATAAAATCATGTTAAAATATAGATGTAATATTAATTTTTTAATATACATATATTTTTTTTAATTGCAATAATTCTTTAATCATATATATTTTTTAAATTATTTGTAGAGCTTTGGCATAGCTAGTAAAACACATCAAACCAATAGCTGTGAGAATCTACAATTGTTTACATATAGATATATTTTTTTTAAAAAAATTGTAATGTTCCGAACTCTAGGCTATGGCATACGGAGCAGAACTGGCGTGCTACAGATCGGGAGGGGCCAGAAAGACACTTGAGGTTGTACGGTACAAGGTCGTACGTGACTGGTGCAGACCGTACGGTGGATGAGCCGTACGATGTCTGTGGCAGCCGTACGGTTGGAGGCCATACGGTGGAGGCTACAGGTCGTACAGTGGGAGCTATATAGTGGAGTTGAGGGCCGTACGGTGGATGCTGAGGAGTAGTGCAATGAAGATGGAGGCGGTAAAGAATGATGTTGGGCAGTACGCCAAGGGATGGAGGTGGTACAGAATGATGTTGGGAGTACGCCGAGGGATGAGAACCGTTCCAATCTTTAATGTCACCACACAAATTGAACTTAAAACACTTGCAAGATGAAATATGAATAATAGATATCGCTTCAGATTACCAAATCCGAAACCAGAGAAACAAGCAGAATAGGGTGAGGGTTGAATCCCACCAAAATTACAAAATACCAAATAGGGAGGATATTTCACCTCCGAAATGGCCGACAGCAAAATCCCAGCAGGAATTTGCAAAAATACAAATAAGTATCAAATCTCAACATGACAATTACATCCTACACGCTGGTCATAAATACCCCTTCAGAGAAACTCCCGAGGGTTTATAAAAGAAGCCGACACGACAAACACCTACGGAAAAGAAAAATAAAAGGGACCGAGATAAGCTAAATCGGTCCGCATACAAGAGGTCAATAATTTATTTTATGACGGGGATATTACAGTTCTCCCATCCCAAAGTTTGCTTGTCCTCAAGCAAATGTAATGCTGGATGCTAGAGAATGTGTTCACCTTCCCAAGTAGCATCATGTAGTGGCAAGTGCTTCCAGCGTACCAAGTACTCCTTTAGGGTACAGTTCCGCAGTATCTTCTCCCGTACATCAATGATCTCAACTGGTTCCAATATGACCTTCCCTTCTTCATTGAGCAGCGGAAGATCTGTGCTCACTACAATGTTCTGTCCCACGGCTTTCTTCAGGCAGGAGACATGGAAGACGTTGTGGATGCGGCTCCCCATTGGCAGTTCAAATTCCTAAGCAACTTCACCGATATGGCGAGTTACATGATAAGGACCATAAAAGCGTGGCCTCAATTTTTCTTTCCCTTTTGCCTCCAATGATGTCTGCCTGTACGGTTGGAATTTGAGATATACTAAGTCGTCTACCTCAAAGCTTCTCTCTATTATGTGTCTGTCAGCATAGATCTTTTGTTGATTCTGTGCATTTTGTAAGTTTTCCTTCAAGATTTTGAGAATGTCCTGCCTTTCCTGAAGCCAATCTTTTGCCCTCAGTGCGCGACTGTCACCTAGAACCCTGTCAATAAATGAAAGGGGTTCATATCCGTAGAGTGCTTTGAAGGGTGCCATCCCAATAGACATATGATAAGTTGTATTGTAACAATATTCTCCCAAATGCAGCCATTTGACCCATGCCCGTTGTTGTGCTAAAACGTAGTTCCGAAGGTAACCTTCTACCCATTTGTTCACAATTTCCGTCTGTCTGTCGGTCTGAGGGTGGTAGCTGGTGCTGGGTGACAATTATGTTCCTGCCAACCGAAACAATTCTGTCCAGAAGATGCTGAGGAACCGACCATCCCTGTCACTAACAATGTTTCGGGGTAACCCGTGCAAACAAAAAACTTCTCTAAAAAATAAGTCGGCTACCTGTGCGGCCTGGAAATCTGAGGAGTTAACGAAGAAGTGTGCATACTTCGTCAGCCTATCAATTACAACAAAGATACAGTCCCTTCCATTTACCTTAGGAAGTCCAGTGATGAAGTCCATGGATATACCTTCCCACTTTTGTTCTGGTATGGGCAAGGGTTGTAATAGTCTGGCAGGTATGGTGTGTTCGGATTTGTTTTGCTAACATACTACACATTCCCGCATGTACTGCAAGACATCATCTTTAAGTCCCTTCCATGTGAACCTCTCCCTGAACAGTCTATAGGTCTTGAGGAACCTCGGGTGTCCAGCCAATGGTGAGGCATGTATTTCCTTTAGGATTTTCTGCTTCATTTTGGACTCAGGTACTAAGTATATCCGATCCTTATAGTAAATGATGTCATCCACCACCTTGTAATGGTCATCCTGAGTGTCACCGTCCATTAATTTACATGCAAATTTGTTTTTAGAATATTCCACTAGTAAGTGTGCTTTCCAGTCAGCTGATATTTGTGACAACACGCAGATGGCCGACTTTCTTGATAAAGCGTCTGCAACCACATTATTCTTCCCTTTTACATATTCAATGTCAAAACTAAAAGCCTAGATCTTACTTACCCATTTTTGTTGCCTCTCATTCAGATCTCGTTGCTCCAAGAAATATTTTAAGCTATTATGATCGGTACGGACGGTGAACTTGGCACCCACCGGATATTGCCGAAACTTGGCCAGGGCATGCACAATGGCCAACATCTCTTTGTCATAGATGGAATATAGGCGCTCAACTTGCGTAAGCTTCCGACTTTCGTAGGCTATAGGGTGTCTTTCCTGCATCAGGACCGCGCCAATGCCCTCTCCGGACGCATCACATTCCAGAATGAATGGTTGAGTGAAATCAAGTAGGGGGAGGACTAGGCAAGTGCTCATTGCTTCTTTTAACTTATCAAAAGTGTGTTGTGCCTTTTCATTCCATTGGAAGGACCCCTTTTTAGTCAGATCTGTTAATGGTGCACTGAGCTGAGAGAATCCTTTTACAAACCTCCGTTAATAACTAGACAATCCAAAGAAACCTCGCAACTCAGAGAGTGATTTTGGTGGAGGCCAGTCAAGTATAGCTTGAATCTTCTCCCGGTGGACCTGTACTCCATGTTTACTGACCATGTGCCCTAGGTACAATATTTTTGTCATCCCGAATTCGCACTTGGATTGCTTAGCAAACAAGGCTGAGCCTCCATGATCCCAAGGAATTCATCCAACTAACTCAAGTGTTCTTCCTAGGTTTTATTGTAAATAAGGATGTCATCAACAAATACCAGCAAGTACTTACAGAATTGTTTGTTGAAGATGTGATTCATGCAAGATTGGAAAGTAGCTGGTGCGTTCGTTAATCCGAATGGCATGACCAGGAACTCATAATGCCTGTAGTGACAATGAAAAGGCGTCTTCTCCACATCTTCCCGCATGCGGATCTGATGGTATCCGGAATGGAGATCTATTTTAGAAAAATAAACCGCACCATGCAATTCATCTAACAATTCATCGATCCTGGGAATAGGATATCTATTTTTTATTGTCTTCTTATTCAATGCACGATAGTCCACACATGCGTAATGTTCCATCTTTCTTTTTCACCAATACTATACTAATGATGCAAAAGGGCTAGAACTCGAACGGATCCATCCCTTCTCGAGTAGCTCCTGAATCATCTACTCAATCTCATCTTTGAATTTTTTGGGATGGTGGTATGGCATGGTGATAACTGGTTTGGTGCCAGCTTCCAATTCGATGTTATGCTCAAACCCATGATGGGGAGGTATGCCAGGAGGAATGTCTACAAAAACTTTATCATGGGTGCTCAGGATAGCCTGTAGATCAGAATCCTGGGGTCGCATTTGTTGTCCTTCAATTGGTTCTGCAGAAACAAAGCAGTGTGCAGCCCATGCTATGTCATCATGTCGGAAAATGGCCTCCATCCGTTGTGCGGAAACTTCCTTGGGACCCTCATTAGCCATCCCTCGGAGAACAACTTTCTTTCCTTCAGCCACAAAAGTAAAATCCATCCGTTTGAAACTTTGTGTGTATTCATCCAGCGACCATTGTATGCCCAGAATAACTTCCATATCATCCAGGTCTACTACAAAGAAATCCTTTGTCACAATGTGATTAGCCATGGTGATACTGAGTTGGGGAACTAGGTGTGTGCAAGGTAAGAGTGTTCCTTCGGCGACCTTGACTTGGAAACCTACGTGAGCTTCTGTAGGAAGACCTCTTCTCTTCACTAAGGATGAGTTTATAAAATTAAGAGTGGCTCTGCTATCAAGCATCACAATGATCCTCTGTCCTTGAAGGGTTCCCCGTACCCGAAATACCGTACATCTCGTGCTCCCAGCCAAGGCGATGGTCCCTCCACGCCGTACCAATGCCGCGATTCTCTTCGTACGGTTCAAGCTAACCATTTTGGAGACATCATGTGGGTGATCGTCCTCAGTGGGGAATTTCTCTTGATCGTCCTCATCGTCAAACACAACTTCAATGTAGTGCATTTTCCCTTTACTGAGGCATCTATGCCTATGTTCCCACTGTTCCTTACAATTAAAACATAATTTCTTCCTTCGGAGCTCCTGTCTCGTGGCTTCATCCAACGAAGGCTTCTTCAGTGGAGGTTTGACATCTTTGTCTCTTGGAATTAACGGCGGTTTGGAGTGGGACTAGCCTCGAGAGGAGGATGTTGACGATGATGCTATGCTCTGTGCGTTTTTGACAGCCTCCGCAAGGGTGGCAGGATTGAAGCCCTTAACCCATCCCCTCAGTGGTTCTGTTAATCCGTCCATGAAGAGTACTATCCATCTCCTTTCGGAAATGTCTGTAACCAACACGAAGAGCTTCTGAAACTCTATGATGTACTAGTCGACCAATCCAGTTTACCTTAACTAAACTAGCTCTTTAAAATTAAGCTCTAGATCTTTGCCATCAAATCGATCTATCATTCTTTCAGTGAATTCAGCATATGTACTTACTTGGTCGTGTCCTAGTGTGATGGTGCCATGATGCCACCATTCATGCGCCACTCCCTCCAAGTGAAGTGCTACAAATTTAATTGCTTCCTCCTCTGGCATTGGATTGAGCTGGAAGTAAGTATCCGCCTTCATTACCCATGCCTGGGCAGATATGGATCCAGATCCATCAAATGGTGACAGATTTACTTTACTCAACTTCCTACTGAGGTCATCGTTAAAATATCCCCGGCTTCCACCTCCGGAATAATGCATTCTCAATTCCGCGTAGTCTTTGTAGGATATATCCCCTTCCAAGTTTTCATTCTTCCAGTCTTCTTTCAACTGTTCTTGAACTTCCTCAAAGGCCGGTTGCCTTCCTTCTTGTGGTGCCTCCGTCCTTGGAGGAAAATTTGGCATGGAAGGACAGGATCGTGCTGGATGAGGATTTACCTTTCCCGTAAAGTACTATGACCATTTTGTTCGCCAGATATCTTATTGTCTGCCAGTTTCCAAAGAGCTTCCTCAATAAGGTGTTGAGTGTCATTGATTTGTGTCTGATTCCTCGAAAGATGCCTCAATAGTACCATGAATTCAATAGGAGTAGGTTCTTGATCTGCCATTCTATCCGCTGAGAGGAATCTCCTTCGTTTTCGACTATAAACTTTCATTCACTGTCCACAGACTAGCAGGATCTCAAAGCTTTGATACCACTGTAATGTTCCGAACCCCGGGCTGTGGCGTACGAAGTAGAACTAGCATGCTATAGATCAAGAGGGGCTAGAAAGACACCTGAGGCCATACAGTACATGGTCGTACGTGACTGTTGCAGACCGTACGGTATCTGTGGCACTCGTACGGTTGGAGGTCGTACGTGGGGGTTGGAGGTTGTATGTGGGGGCTGCAGGCCGTACGGTGGAGTTGAGGGCCGTACTTGAAGGTCATACGGTGGATGCTAAGGAGCTGTGCAGTGAAGATGGAGGCGGTACGGAATGATGTTGGGGAGTACGCCGAGAGATGAGGCGGTACGGAATGATGTTGGGAGTATGCCGAGGGATGAGAATTGTTCCAATCTTTAATGCCACCACACAAATCAAACGTAAACACTTGCAAGATGAAATATGAATAATAGATATCGCTTCTGATTGCCAAATCCGGAACTAGAGAAACAAGCAGAATAGGGTGAGGGTTGAATCCCACCGAACTGTGAAATACCAAATAGGGAGGATATTTCACCTCTGAATTGGCGGACAGCAGAATCCTAGCAAAAATTCACAAAAATACAAATAAGTATCAAATCTCAACATGATAATTACATCCTACATGCCGGTCATAAATACCCCTTCTGAGAAGCTCCCAAGGGTTTACAAAAGAAGCCGACATGGCAAACACCTACGGAAAAGAAAAATAAAAGGGACTGAGATAAGCTAAATCAATCAGTCCGCATACAAGAGGTAAATAATTTATTTTGTAACGGGGATATTACAAAAATCTTGTACGAACGAACCCAAAATGAATTGAACCTAGCCTAAAAAAAAATTGGGCGAATTT
Source organism: Chamaecyparis obtusa (assembly GCA_027943335.1). Classification (NCBI taxonomy): domain Eukaryota; kingdom Viridiplantae; phylum Streptophyta; class Pinopsida; order Cupressales; family Cupressaceae; genus Chamaecyparis; species Chamaecyparis obtusa. Next base: position 59,892 of record BSBK01001021.1, on the reverse strand, counting down.
CGAATCCACATCCGAACCAGAATCTGAACCGGCAACTTAGCTCGTAACCAAGCTCAAGAATAGGTATCAGATTGTCAGTTCTCTGAATGTCAATGTTATTCAAATTTTATAATGCTGAAGGCATGGTTGTGGGGAATGGACACTGTTCAATTTTAGAATTATTGTGAATATGATTTAAGTTTGGAAATTTTCTGTGGAGATGAATTTTCAACAATATTTAGTCAGGTTGATTATTTTTTCCAGTTATCTTTTCTTAAATCAATTAGTTCTCTCTTTCCCTGGTAATATATGAACATTTGAGCTAACTAAATTATTTAATACACATCATGGATTAATTTATACATATACAATGATGACTACTTTTAATATCGTTGATGACAATTACTTTCAATATCCATAAGACCACATTGGTTATAAGATGTCATGCATAAACGTACATGTGTGCACAGATGTGTGTTAGGGATGATTCAGCCAAAGCATAATCCTAAATCCTTCAAAAGGGCAAAACGGTCATGGCACTTCAATCTAGTCTATAAGACCAAACCTATCAGAATTGTTGTAGAGCAATATTTTGTAAATATAAAGATGTTTTTTTATAACAAACTAAGGACAATTTATACAAATCACTTAAATCTTTAATATCATACTTTTTTATATCCCCAATGCAAGGCAATCAAATCGCATCCAAATATCCTGTTCAAGATCTTAGTAATAATCAAAGAATTTTAAAACTTTAAAAGCATCAAACTGCTGCTTGATCTTTGTTATCCTCATTTGGAGGGGGGGCCTTTGATGGTTACATGGAAAGTCAAATTTAATGTGGCTGATGATATCTCTTTGAATTTGGTAGACTTAATGCACATGGATTCACATTTACTTCAACAGTCTATGCATTGTATTGGCACTGGCATTATTCTATGTGCCTAAAGGAATAAATGTTGATTGTGTTGTAGATAAGATGCCTAATATTTGTGCTCAACAATTCTATTGCACGAGAATGGTGTTTTCAGTTTTCAAATCACTCTTCCCATGTCTATCCATTTTCGGTGTAGATGTACAATATTACCAACTTTGACAGTTATTGCATACTTGTTTATGGTATATTTGTGCTTAGTGATAATTTCCTTATATGAATAATCATGGGCATTCTAACTATTTTTTTTAATATAGCATGTATCTTTTGCACAGTTGGCTATAGTCAATTTTCCTTTAACAACATGTAAATTAGCATTCTAATTAGGTTATTTTGGATTTATATTTGAAAGTACGATCTACAAAATTTAATCATGATTTCAATTTAAAATGACATGGTTCTATGCTTTAAGCACATTGGTAAATATGTTTGTAAATATAAGCCTTTTATTTTTATTATTATTTTTGCTTTATGGTCTTTAGTCATTAACATGTTATTTTTCATTTTTCTTTTCTTTTATTTTTTCTTTTATTGTTGTTAGATTTTTAATAAAATGTTACATAGTATATTATAAGTAAAATAATCATGCAATGAAGTTTGGAATTTTGATGCACTTTTGAAAGCAATCTATTATTTACATATATTTTATAAAGCAAGATTATATAATTTGAAAATGTGCTTCGCAACAGGTAGAACTTGGTTTCGACCCAGCTCATGGGGTTTCAGAGACCGTTGGCAGGATCGACATGAGGATGGAAGGAAGGCTTGACAATATCTCAATACCTTTCCCTGATCCAGGGATCTTAACAAATCGGCTCCTATTCTTCTCTTTTGCAAACTAAATTGAATTCTGTTCCAATGGGCACCTAGGTTAAACAGGGAGAAGCAACCTATCTTTGACATCTGCGAAGAAGAACCTTTTGAGGACAAGTTCCAGGATAGACAACAAAAAGATAACGCCCCTTTCTTACATAAGTTTTACCAATCTGCACGCAATGACGTCCGATGACATTTTTTTCAGAGCACTCTGCGCAGTTCTCACTCTCTAATCAGGAAGGTCCGCGTCGTTTCGATCCTAGGGCCTTCTCTTCAAAACTTCTGTCGCATACCAAGATCATTCAATCTTGCAGCAACCATGGGACTCGACATTTCAACCAGCACAATACAGAGGATGGCTCGTTAGCAACTCAGGGTATGGCAAAAGACTCACATTGCAGGCTTTGCCTAAGAAGAAGTCGGGCCTACAACCCACAGATCCTTCTACTACAAGAGGTCGTGTTCAAAATAGTGGCAAAGGGGCTTCCTTCAATCCAAAACCCATTGTAGCTGAAAAGGCTAAGGCTTCTTTCAATGTGTCTCATTCTATCTTCTTGGGTTGTGCCAAGAAAGGGTTCACTAGACTCGTTAAGAAAGAGTAGAAAGTATGGAGGAAGAAGGTTATTTCTCAAAGCCCTCAAGATGATCCATCTCAAAGCCACGACCTATCAAAAGGGGAACTCATCAAAGAAGGCGTATCAGACATCACATTCACGAGGGAGCAACTACTGCCCCAAAGTCAGGATCTTTGTCAGCGTGCCATTATCTCTAAATTCTAGCAAACCCAGCTCCCGATTCAAGCTTTATAAGATTTTTGTTAGCCAAATGGGACGGAGTGGATCAAATTTTTTACTTAGATACTTCAAAGGGTATTTTTTTTAGTACTGTTTCATGCAAAAGAGAATAGGGATTTAGTCTAAAAAAAAAGGCTTGGGTATTTCAAGGAGAGGCCTTTGTATGAATTCTTGGACTCCTAATTTTTTTGCCTCAAAATTTGATTGTTGTTTTGTTCAATTTTGGGTTCAATTGCCTGCAATGTCACTAGAATATAGGGAATTGCATCTGATTCAACTCCTTGCAAACCAAATTGGACTATTCTTACAACATGATGTTCCATTCTTTCATGACCCGTCCAAGCCTGTAAGGGTATTCATCTTGGTAGATACGTTCAAAAAAGTCCCTCAACACATGCAAATCACATCAATAAATGGTTTATGGAACCAAAAAAATCTAATTGATAGCAAACATAATGCATGCTTCTTGTGTCATTCTATGGATCACTATCAAGGCAATACTTGTTCTCAACTGGATTTAGATTCAATTACACCATGATCGTTAGTACAGGGGAGCGCCTAGCTCCATGAACAGAACATTTAGAATCAATCGCATAACTCAATGGAGGATACCACAAAATGTACTTAAGAAAAGTTTCACGGGTTGAAAGCTACTATTCAGGGTTTTCAAAGCAGTTATGTCGATGAAGACATGTCTCAAATTATAACATGTGTTAAAAAAGAAGCACTTATAACATGTGTTCAAAAAGAAGCATCTCTCGAGGCAGCCAGCTTTAGTACACTCCAAGAAATGTTACATAAATTCTTGCTCACTAAACAACCTCTCACTATTCATATTTTGCCTTAAACGGCATAGGCTACATGCAAAAACATTCAAAATGTTGTGTCGTTTTTATCACCAATTGTGCAACAGAAAGGGATTGAAGTTACGGCTCAAGTTGCTTCCAGCAAAGTGCATGAATATGTTTTGTCTTCTCATCATCAAAGTGGTCTGTCATAGCTACAACTAGCTAATCAGCTAGCTATTAAGAACCAGATTACAATGTGTGATGTCCACGAAGAATCTCAACTAGATAATCAGTTAGAAATCACAGAGCAAAATATAGAGTGTGTTGTCCCAGAAGAGACTTAAAGAAAATGGTAGAGGAGTTGTTAGTTTTGGTGGGGTCAAATATGATTGATCAAATTGCTGGGGAGATCTTTGATGGTGATGACAAGGGGCCTCATATGTTTCCTTCTTCCCCCACTCCTATTCAAGCGGGTAATTCTAACACGGGCTTTGACGAAACACATATCAACCTTTCTAATGAATTTTTAGGAGATTCTTAATCACAACTTGAAGACTCTTAAGATTCTCAGTTTGATTTTTCATAGACCCTCTCTTTATCTCAAACTATGTCATCGCATACTCCATCAAAACCCTCACCAAAGAAGAGAGGTAGGAAAACAAATGTGGTTAAGTTGAAGGAAGAAATTGAAGCTGGGATCCAAACCACCTAGATGGGAAAATGTCAATATCTAAAAGGATGAGAAGAGCATCATGCTCCTCTTCTCGAGTGCAATGAAGATCTTATCATGGAATGTCAGAGACTTAAATGCCTCTTACAAAAGATCTCAAATTAAGCATCAGTTAGATGCTTCTAGGGTAGATGTAATTATGTTGCAAGAAACTAGGACTTCACAACAAACCTTTGAAGAAACAATGAAAAAGTGGCAGAATTGGAGTGCAGTCCATGTCCCTCCAACGAGATCTTCAAGAGGTCTCATTACTCTTTGGAATCCAAAGACAGTGGTGGCACAGGTTGATAGATCAAGTACTAATTGGGAGGCACTAAATATTAAGAGCTTTGATCTTCATTTTATTCTCATAAATGTTTATGGACCGATTCCCACATATGATAAGAAACTATTGTGAGTTACCCTTTTTTCTTATGTCCAACAATCAATGGAGCACAAAATAGTGTTAGAAGGAGATTTCAATGCACTCTCTTCTACCCAAGAGAAAAAGGGAGGAATACTACCACCATTAAGGACAATTGAAGATTTCAAACAATTTATTGTTGATAATGCCTCGCAAGATATTTTTCCTCAAAAATAACATTTCATGTGGACTAATAAAAGGAGAGATTTCCTCCAGATAGCGGAAAGACTAGATAGATTTTTGGTAACAATCAATTGGGCCCTAGACAAGTTCTTTATGCAATCAAAGATATTGTCATCTTTTTGTTCAGATCACTATGCCATTTTACTATAAATCACCAAAGGCATTAACCCACCCATGAGAAACTTGTCTTTCAAATTTGAAAGAATGTGGTTTCGGCACCCTCACATTTTGCCATTACTCTGTCAATGGTGGGTAAGTGCACCTCTTCATATAGGTAACAAAATGTTCTAGTTTCAAAAGAAAATGCAATATGTTAAAACACAGATTAAGGATTGAAATCAACATGTTTTTCGTAACATATTTATTGAAAAAGAACAAGTGTCAAAGGAACTAGCAAAGATTCACAATTTCACCATCCTACATGGGTTGGATGTGCACAAATATCATAAAGAGAAATAGCTACAAGAGACTTGGTCAAAGTTGAGAAAAAGGGAGGAAATTTACTCGAGGCAAAAGTCCGGAGAGTTGCAGATCAATTCATGTGTATCAGGTGCATGCTTCTCAATTATTATAAATGACTCTCCATCAGGGTTTTTTAATGCCATACAAGGAGTAAGACAAGTTGATCCTTCGTCTCCCTTTTTCTTATCATTATGGTTGAAGTGCTTAGTAGAAGCATTAAGCACAAGAGTGATCTAGGACTTTGGCAGGGTGTTCATATTCCAAACACAACCTTAACTCTCACACATACTTTATTTGTCGATGACACTCTTTTGTATGGGAAAGCATGCATAAGAGTGGCACAAGAAGTTAAGATGGTATTAGATAAATATACCTTAGTGTCAAGGCAAAGGATTAATGAGGAAAAATCTATCATTTATATTTCAACGCCAAATAGGTAACAAGAAGAGAGATCTTACAAATCCTTTGATTTCAGCTTGGTGAGTTACCAGGAACATACTTGGGTATTCCTTTTTTTCATGGGGGCAAACAAGGTTACTTATTGGAATACAATGATTAATAGAATCAAGTTTTGAGTTACAGCGTGGAAGGCTAGGTGGCTGTCTTTCTCAGGGAGGTTAATGCTTATAAAATCAATCCTAGCAACAATACCAAATTACTTTATTGCGGTCTTAAAAGCCCCTAGCTCAATAATTGTCAAAATTGAAAAGATCATTAGGACTTTTCTATGGAAAGGAAATTTATCAAATGAAAATAAGGTACCCTTAGTTTCTTTAGAAAGTATGAAAGCAAGAAAGACAAGACATGGTGTAGGCATTCACTGATTAAATAACCATAACAAAGCTTTTGGAGGAAAGGTGGTTTGGCAGATGTATACAAAATCATTGTCACTATGGTGTCAAATAATGTAGGCTAAATACCTAGATACACCACTCCCAACTAGAATTTTTATAATCTCAAACCCGCCTGCTAGATCAACCACGTGGAATTTTATGATGGCTTTAAGAAATTCAATCTCAGATTACCTTTCCTAGAAGGTCCATAATGGGGGAAAGTATTCATTTTTGGAATGATTTGTGGAATGGAAAATCACCATTAAGGATGAGTGTCATCTTCAATCTACTATACCAATTCTTAGTGCAACATGGGGCTCCAGAGTTAGAGATTACATAGAAAGCACTAATAGTTTATCTGGATAGGTCACTTGGAGAGATTTTCCTAGTACACGAATTGAAGATAAAAAAAAATTATTGTTAAGCAATATATTGGCAGAAAGACTCACCTTGATAAATTCTAAACCCGATGAAATCATATGGGCGCCCTCTAAAGAGGGAAGATGTTCAACCAAATTGGGATATAAGGCCACACCGAATATTCAAAATCAACATCCATTTAAAAGAGCATACTCATTTTGTTGGAATGGTATGATTTTGCCTAGAACAAGGAGCTTCGATTGGCTTTTATTTAGAAGAGAATTTTAACAAGTGATGGATTGTCGAAGTTGTAAATAGCTAATCCATTCAAATGTGTACTATGTGGATTGGAATTTGTGTTTCTCCCACCATTGTTATTGTCCATGTTAAACACACTAACAATATGGCTGCACTATGATCATGTTCAATTTAGGTTAATTTCCTATTGCATCATGAAAGTTTGACAGTTTGATGATTTGATGGTTATGAGTTTAGTTTCGGTTTGATGGTTATGAGTTCACGTTGTAGCATATAGCATCATCTTTGATCGACATCATCTTTTATGCTCCTAGTTCAATTTTGGAATCACTCTGTTTGATTATAGATATAGTTACACTTTAGTTTTCGTATTGCATCATGTTCAATGAGCACCATAAGGATATATCATGGATACATCACTTGTTTTGATCAGTATCTTTATATAGTCATTACAATCAAGATTTATCATGAACACATTCCTTAGCTTGACAAGATAGAATATCAATTCTTAGGCTGGTTATATTAGTCAGTAATTGAATAGGATTGTTCATTATATTTAGTTTGATAATGTTGATTATTAGTATATGAATGACTTTGTCACAATGAGCATCATTGCACAATCAGTGTTATATAGAAAGTGCTTACAAGGATACATTTCAGTGTGTAAAGCATCATCTAAAATGTTTTAAGTTTGTATTATATTTGAGATTCACTTAATCCGACCTTGGCATTTAAAAGTTATTATGCTAAGTGGGCCATTTGGTCGCCCCCTAGCAATCCTTCGTATGTTGAATATTGCAAAGTGTTGTAAATGACACAACACTTAGCAAATTGTGCTAAGTGTGTGTCATTAGTAGAGCATTAATGAGCATCCTTATCAGCATTGTGTGAAAAGGTTAAGCTAATATCATTTCAGTATTCATAACATAAAAAATTATTGGGTTTCATTTTGAAACCCTAGCTCTTTCATGCTAGGGCTCCACCCATTAGGGCACAATATTTGGAAATCACTACTATAATTTTTGGTCATCACAATGATTATGATTTGAATAGTTAGATTGTATGACAATTGATATTGTGAAATAGAACGATGTGAAGGTAGATTTGGTGGGATTCTAAAAAATATTTACAAATGAGGATCATCTCCAGGTGTACTCATTTCCATACATTTACCTATTTATTGTGTTTAAGTCTTTGTTAAAATATTTCTATGATAAAGTTTTTCTTATGTCGCTACATTATGATTTCATGGTTTATGTCAACACCATATGGGTATTATTGTTAAAAATATCTTAGTTTTTTTAAAATAAACCCATGTGTATGATTTTAATCTTAAGGGTTTCGTTGTTTATCTTCATACTCATACTGTCTATCAGTTTTTTTATATATTTATCTTATGGGTATTTATTTTTTCATGTTAATAATTATGTTAACAATTAGGTAATATGGGATGTTACCCTAACCTGACATACTTACTATTGTTATCAGTAATTTCTATCAAGGGTTAGTAGGAAGTAATGATCTACTTTTACTCATAGCATTGATTCATGGTTTTTTTCATCTTCACTCTTTTGGTTTTCATATATGGATAACCATTTTAAGCATATTGAAAGATTTGTCATTCATACATAGTTAAACTAGTGTATGGTTTTGGGCTTGAGTTTGGGAAACAAAGAAGGGTTACTGTTGTTGAACCTAAGTATGGTGAGTTTGTACTATCTCATCTTTTCAATTCATATTCATATTTCTATTGCATTATATTTATGTAGGTATCATATATGCATGCTCTTTGACTGTCTTACCCAAGGGTGTATTACAATTGAGTTTGTGGAAAGGATAATGTTGTTATCAGGGTTTGGTTTAAGATTTAGTTTGATAAAAGATATTGGTAATAATGCTTAAGGTATTCAGTTGTGAAAAGAATCTATGATAGGAATTAAATATAGATTCAAAATTATTAAATTTATTATAATTTTTTTATTTGATCAAAAACCAAAATATTATTGCGATAGAGATATTTATTGTATAAAGAATTTTGTTTATACTCAAAAGAAAGAGATATAGAGTTTATATTTAAAAACATAGCATTAAAGGATATGTTGAGAATATGTCAGAAACGTACATACATTCACATTGAAAGATATGGCATGGAAACATGTGATGAGTCATTCTCAAATAGTTATCATTTCGTTCCTTTGATAAGTTTTGAATTAGTTTTGTGATACCTTATATATACTTGCAGAAAATAATGTTTTGATATGTAGATAGAGAAGGATTTTGGTCTTTGATGAAATACATTTATGTCAGTTGTGTATCAAAAATACCTAATCAAGGTTATAGGAACTTGTAATAATATACTATACACTATTACACAAAAGCCTTAATGTGTTGAGTAGTGCATGATATGAGGTTATAGTTACTATGCAAGATCAGATTTTATGACTCTGTATGTATGAGAAATTGGATTGAAAAGGCATTGTAAGTCCAATAAATTGTAGTGAAGGACTGTAAGGCATTTATGTCAGAGAGACAATTGTTTAGCCAGTGAGGCATCTTTGTCAGTGATGTGTTTGTAAAAAGTATTTTCAATTAAGTCAATGAGGAAATTTCGAGTGATTTTATTCCCCAAAAGGGTTTCCACTCAGGATATATCTTGTGTTATGGTTTTTGTTATTAGTCTTGATGTGTTTGTTTCTTATGCTAATGTGCTCACCATGTGCTCTTCAATCTTTAAGTTAATTTGATTTGTATGGATACATGTTCACTATCTTTTAAGTTCACATTCATCATAGTTGTCCATGTTGAGTTGATTACAAGATTCTTCAAGTCCTCACATTTGTTGTGTTAAAAATATTATCTAAGATCTTGCAAAAATTAACATACCATTGATTCACCCCTCCCTCAGTGGTATTGTACTCCAACAATTGGTATCAAAGCCTAACACTTGAACACAAGTCAAGGGATTTCTTGGTTTTGGACTACTTGTCATGGCTAAGTGCAAAGGAAACAAATTAGGTCAAAGAAAAGCACCAATGTTAAGTCTAGTAAAGCCTCAACTAAATAAAAGTCATTGGTAGTTGATTATTCACCTGTAAATAAGAATAGTCTTGTAGAAGAAATGTCTAATCCAGAGTTTGATGAATTCATTGTTCATATGAATGACTCAAATATAGAAGAGTGCAATAGTGATGTTGAAGGAGTGATTGATTTTCAAGGATAACTTGTCTCCTCCTTAGACATGATTAGAGATTTTGAAAAAGAAAATAAAAAACTCAAAGAAATGTCTAAAAGGACTAAGGATGAACTTGAATCTTTGAAGAAGAAAGTTAAATGATTCTCTCTTAAAAGTTAGTTTAGATAACTTAATTTTAAAACTGAAAATGAGATTGAAAGAAAACAAAAGGGTAATAGAAGTTACAAAACATTCCTCGGATGCCAAAACCTTTGAGTATCATAAACTGGATGAAGAATTTGTTACTAAGGAAAGATTTTGAGAATTTTAGAAAACAACATTAAGTTTAATGAGACCACAAATAAGTTAAATGAGATGATAGTAAAGAAAAAGTAGCAAAAATATTCTACTAGAATAGGATATGAAAAAGGACAAGGCTCTGGGGTTTGAGATGAATCTCAACATGAAATAGTTTTTACTACAAAAGACCAACAAAACTTCAAGTTTAGACAAACAATAAGGAAGAAGATAGATCTCAAGTATCATAACACTGCTTCATAAACATATACTTGTAGAAAATAATACAAAGACACTTACGAAGACAAAAGAAGAAATGACAGGTTGACAAGGTATGGTTCTAAATTTCATGGTTATTTCCGCTCATGTTTTGCATATGGTCATAGAGAAATAAGTTGTAGAAGGTTTGCAAATTATTTTGGAGGAAGTATGTTCCCAAAAGATAGGATTAAAAGATGTTATAAATGTAACAAATTTGGGCATATATCATACTTTGGCAGAAATAGTTTTAGAAGATTCTGTAGAAATCACAACATGAAGATGGATACTATGTTCAAACAAAATAAAGGATCTACAATGGTTTGGAGGAAGATTCAACAACATAAGGAAGAATCTAAAATGATGTGGAAAATAAAATTGAATCAAGATGACAAGAAGAAAAATGAAGATGAACTCATGAAAACTTGTTGTGCGCTTTAATGCACTTGAAATGTTATCCAAGTCCCGAGAAAAAGAAAATATTCAAGGGGAGTTTATCATGGTAATAAGTTCATTTTTGATAGTTGTTTGCACTATTATTTAGCTCATTCATTGCATCTTATAGTAATACTGTGATATCAGTGGATGGTTCTTATATTACTAAAGTTAGATTAACTTGAATATATACAATGGTTGGTACATGTGATTGGTGCATGTGATAATGCCCATCCTTGGAAAGACAAGTGGGATATAAAAGTGATGCAGTGGTTTGTTAACAACTTTGATTCTTGACAAATAATTCGTGATCAAATACTTGTGTTATGCCATTGTGAGTTATCTAGTTAAGAAATAATAGAAAATTTGGCATCTAGATCTAAATCATTCTTTCACTACAAAAAAGTTTTAAAACTAGATCTCTTAACTATGTCCCTCTTAATCTCTCTTTTATCATTTTTAATAATATGGTTTGAATTGAAGAAAAACATCAATAAATTTAAAGATAATAAATTTTTTAAAGTGTTTCAATATGACTAGATATCATTAGATCTTAAATCTTGGAACTAATTTTGGGTTAGAATATATAAATCATATTATCTTTTAAATCTAACCCTCTTCTAAATTTTAGTGTGTAAAACTCTTTGTTGAAACAATTAAGTTATATTTTGCATTAATATATGAAAAATGAATAATTTTGATTTTTTCTTTTGTATTAAAACTTAAAATTCCTTTTAAGATAAATGAGCTTGTTAAGGAAGTTTCATCTAAGTTAAGAGTGTCAAATACATACATCAACGCTTCTTCTTAAAAGTTGAGAGAATGAATCCATGAAATCTTGGCTAACAAAATATATTGAATAAATATGGTACATGAGACTACTAATTGATAAAAAGTTCATTGTGACATTCATAATCATTTCAAAAAAGATATGGCGTAGTAACCTGTCATGCCTTCCATATGATTTTGGCCATGAAAATTTCCATGATTTTAACAAGAATATGGAAAATAACCAAAGATTGAAAGACCAAAACCTTTCTAAGATGGTTTCCCAAAGATAGGAAGAAAGAAAATGCAATTCCTTATAAGGATTTTCTAAAGTTGATTTCCTTTAGTGGCTCTTGCAATCCACTTGATGCAAATTTTAATTCCTTAAAAAAGGAATTTTGTTGCTTCGTTTGCTTCAGTGTCTCGTACAATCCACTTGATGCAAATTTTAATTCTTTCTCTATTAAAAATTAATCAAGCCTATGCAACCAAAGCCCTTGGGAAGATAACATTAAGTCCCATGCTACTATATGGTAGTCTTTTGTTTAGTCAAAGCTAACCAATAGAAACCTTCATAATATATTATTTAAAATTGAAAGTCATCACTTCAAGCAAAAAAGTATATTATTGAGAATAAGAAGTAAATGTTTTATTGTTAGAAAAACCATTTACTTTATCATAGAAGATTGACTATGCTAAATTATTGTTTAAGAAAGAGTATTTAGAGGAGGAGTTCTTTTTGGAAACTTGAATATATGTTATTTTAGTCATACATATACTATTTTTAGAAAGATATGATGGGAAAGGGTGTTGAATATGGATAAACAGAGAAGGGTAATTTATTTTTCTTTTACCTGCCAGTAAAAATATGGTTATTAAATGTTTAGGCCTAAGATATGGAAACACATAATGGATTTTGTGTTGGTTATTTTTATTCTCTCTACCATATTTGTGTTAGTTCCACTTTTATGTATGAGAAAAGTACTTAGTTCATGGCTTGCACAAGATTTTTTTCTTATCCATTAGTACCGAGTTGATAGGTTACTCGAGTAGGGTCTGTGTGGTCTTCTTTTAGGATGAGCCCCGAGGAAGCTAACCACTCTGTGGTTGGACAAAAATTCTGTCTGGATCACATTTTTGTGTCGAGATTTGTAGATGGATAAATGTATGATGGCTTAGGAGACTGGAACATGGAGATGGACAATGGATAGTCTAATGGCATTATTTTGATATCTTGTATCATTCTAACCTTTTGGTCATGTATCTTTTTGTATTGTATACTTTTGATGTATGATGTGCGATAATATGGTCAACATCTTTTATGTATTCAATTATGTCATGTTTATTTGGATGATTCGTGTACTCTTGACAGTATGGTTGATTTCTTAATATTGTACTTTGAGGATATTCAACATTACTTTCAGATTGTTGTAATTTCTTATTTTGAGAAATGAAATGTATTATGTGGAAAAATTCTTTATGTTTTAGTAGACTTGATTTAAGTGTTCAACTTTCCAAGTTTTTTGTTGTTGAGCTTGTGTGTCTCTTGTGAGATAGAATCATTTTTTACGATAAAGTAGCTAAATATGCAAGGTTGTGTTACACCGTTTTATGACAAATCGATTATTCTTTCTTTCCCAATTATTTTATTCGACTAGATTAAGTAAATTAGTATTATAAAATTGTTATCTATATTTTATATATATTTCTTAAATAAATTTAACATCAAAATTAAATCTATAACATTGATTTTGTAAAATCTTTAGCACTAAATAAATCAGATTTTACTTAAAGCTCTACCTTCTCATGGATTAACATATCTTATTATTAGTATTTCTACGTGAAGACAACGTATTAACGTTAGAAGAAAATGTGAAGTTTATATTAATCTATGGACCATCTATTTAGAAGAAAAGTTATCTGGTACACCATAATTAAGAGTACCATTTGAGGGTAAGAAGTATTGACATAGGCATAGATCATAGATGCAATTTAATATGCAACAACTTGATTTGTAAAGGCCAAATCTATGACATGTAATACATGGTCTATTAAGACAATCAATTCAAGGAGTATGGTTATGACAATAAATTTATTTCGTTGTTTGTAAATCATCCATCTATGACCAGTAGCTATGATAAAACAAAGTCATACAACCTACCATAATTTTTTTCTTTAAAGAAAATGGCGAGTTAATGAAGCAAGTGATCCATATAGAATGAATTCAATCTTCTATAATTTTTAATAATGTTCGATTAAGTAATGAGAATAGTTGAAGAGTCATTAAAAAACAAGTAGAAAATAGTTTTAAATCAAGAATTCATCATGAACAAATAAGTAGAAAATAGTTTTAATTTTCCTTTTCCTAATGTTGAGGTGATTGGGGATTTCCAGAATAGTGAATTCTCTATCTTTATTCTCGACCCTCTAGTGGATTTCTCAGTCTCCTCCATGGACCTTATGTTGGTGGGGAAATTTTTTGGTCCTCGCCCAAACATTGAAGTTGTGCATTCATTTGTGCGAAGAAAATGGGTGCCAAAAGGTTAGGTTGACATAGTTGCTCTACCCAGAGGCTATCTATCCTTCATATTCTACAACAAGATTGATTTGGATTTTGTTCTTTGTGGGGGCCCTCAGATGTTCGATAGAATGACTTTGGCTTTTAGAAAATGGAGCCCTAACTAGGATTATAGTGATAATTTCTTCATGGTGGCCCCTGTTTGGGTTAGATTCCCTGGTTTACCATTGGAGTATTGGAATGAAGACATCCTTAAGGGGTTGGCCTCTTCCTTCAATGGAGAACTGTTGTCTTTAGTCACCTCAACAACGGCTAAACCCAGGTTCATTTTTGCTAGGGTTTGTGTGAATATTTGTCAGTTTGATCATCTTCCATCGACCATTACTATCAACTCTAAGTTGGGGAAGTTGGAGCAGGAGGTGGAGTTTGAATTTATACCTGTTTCTTGCTTTATTTGTAAGAAAATGGGTCACTGGGCTAAAAAATGTCCTCGTGAGGATAAGAAGGACCCAAAGTCAAATGTGTCTAAAGAAGAGCCACTGAAGAAGGAGATCAAATAGATCTGAAAGGAAAAACCAACTTCCACAGAGGCTAAGGTTGTGGGTAGCACTGAGTCTAATGTTGTCGAGTCATTGGGAAGGGCTAGGAAGTCAAAGGGCTTGGTGAAGGAAAGGAATGCCTAGAGGAAGGTGAAATTGATGAATCAGATGGGTCTAGAGTGACCAACTCTCAGGAGAAGGTGTCAGAGTCGTTGGTAATTGTGAATATTCAGGAGATGGCCCAGGGGGATGTTGGTTCTCCCAACAAGCTTCATTCCTCAAAATCTTCTATTCCTTTGGAGATCATTTTTCCTATCCAGCAGTGGGATTTAGACCTGGATCCTAATATGGGGGATGAAGCCTGTTCCCAGAATGATCCCTTTCAGGATGCACAACCTTGTTTTGTGTTAATGGGGGATTCTTTCACCTCTAATAATCTTGATAAAATTGATGACGAGGATGGTTCTTCTGCTCCAAATACTTTGTCTAGCATCTGGGAGGGAGATTCCTTAGATAAAGATGGAGTTGATTTTATTAGTGATCCGAATGAGGATCCTTGGATACAGCAAGTTGGAAGAAAGAAAATGAAAAACAAGCAACACAAAGAGGTCTCTACACCATGCTCAAAGGGTGTGACTACTCGAAGTATAGTGGTCGATGTGGGGTCTCTACAAAATTCCAAATATAGAAGTTCCAAAAAATAAATTAGAGAAAGGGAAATCAAGAAGAATATTGCGGATGGGAGACAACTCACCATCCAGGATGCTTGTACTCCTGTTAAAAAATGAAATTTAGGGCCCGTTTGGTAGCGGACCATTTCCAGCATTTGCCTGGAATTGGCATTTGTTATTGCCCATTTCGTCGAATCCTCAATTTGGCAGTACAATATGAAAATGGAATAGGAATGTGTTAGTGCTCATTTTGGTTCAAAATGAGCATTAACATCTTCCATCTAAAAAGGTGGAATTGGGATTTGAAATTGGAATTTGAATGGAGGGAAAGCAAATTTTTAAATTTTTCATGTGGGGGGGGATTTAATTTATTTTTTAGTTGTGTGGGGGGGGGATTTAATTTATTTTTTATTTGTGTGGGAGGGATTTAATTTATTTTTTATTTATCTGGGTGGTTTGTAACTTTGCTGTTTGTAAATTTTTTGCCAAATTTTTTTTCAAATTTTTTTTCGATTTTTGTCCAATTTTTTTAAAAAAAAATTGATTTTTGAATTTTTTGAATTTTTTGAATTTTTTCTCGAATTTTTTTTCGAATTTTTTTCTCGAATTTTGGTTGCAGTGATTATAACTTGGTTGTCTGCCACCAACTTTGGCTGCCTATTTCCATTAATAAAAATGAATTATTAAATTTAAAAACATTAAAATAATTCAAAAAAAAAAAATTTAAAAATCATACTCAAATTCCAATTCCAATTTCAAAAAGTGGAACCAAACGGTTGAAAAATAATCCAGAAATGAAAAACCGGATTATCAAATCCATGATTTGACCATTTTCAGCATTTGATCAAATTCATCATTTCCTAATTCCCGCTACCAAACGGGCCCTTTTATATCTTGGAACATTAGGGGTCTGAATGGACCTCACAAGTAGGATATTTTGAGAAACCTAGCAAGAGATCACAAACCTAATATTATTCTTATCCGGGAGACTAAAATGGTGAAAGAAAAAGTGGAAAATATTAGAGCCTTTAAAAACTGTGTGGTGGTTGGTTGTAGCTCTAAAGGAGCGTCTTGTGGGTTAGCTATTTTTTGGAACCTTTTCAATATAAAAGGTGAGACTTTGTGTGAAGATAGGAATATCCTTAGTATTAAGTTTTTTCTCATTAGAACTGGCTTTGAATGGGTTATCAGTAACATTTATGCTCCTAACACTAAGGTTGGTAGGAATAAGTACTAGAAGACTATTGAGAACCATAGACTCTCCTTTCCTGATTCTCCCTAGCTTTTGATGGGTGATTTCAATTCTCCTCTGAAGGACAATGAGAAAGTTAGAGGTGTGGAATCTCAGAGTTAGATGGAAGGGAGGATTGATCTTATGGACCTGATTAACAAACAAGGGTTATTTGATGTTGATCTTCAAGGATTGAATTATACCTGGTCGAATAGGAGGATAGGTAGGGATCTTATTCAAGTTAGGTTGGATAAAGCCCTCATTTCTGGTAACTGGTTTAATAGCTTTTTTTATTCTTTATCTTCTTTTATTAAAGTTGGTTTAGATCATTTTCCCATCTCTTTTGTGGAAGACCCTTTGACCACTGCAAGAAATGTGCTCTTTCATTTTGAGAAAATGGTTGGACCATCCAGGTATTGAGATTAGGATCAAAGAGTGGTGGGATGTTCAAATCCAAGGTTTTTCTATGTTTAGAGTGGCCAAAAAACTCAATCACATTAAAGAGAACATTAAATCCTGGAGTAAAAGTTTTTATGGGGACATCTTCAAGACTAAGATCTTGCTTAAGGTTGAGCTAGATTCCATTCAGGATACTATTCAACAGGTTGGCCTCTCTCAAGATCTTAAGGATAAAGAAGAGAATATTTTGGATAATTTTCATAATATCATTTATAAGGAGGAAGTGTACTGGAGACAAAGATCTATATCTTTGTGGTTGAAATATGGAGACAATAACACTCATTTCTTCCATTTGTCCGCTTCTAAGCATAGGACTTCCAACAGAATTTCCAGCATCCGCCTACATACTAGTGTCATGAACAATGATAAGGATATTTTGAATGCCATGGTGGATTCTTTCTCTTTTATTTTTTCTAAAGACAATTCTTTATCTCTAGTAGACCAAGATATCCTTCTTGAATCTATTCCCCCCTTACTGGATGAGAGAGATAATAAGGTGTTGATTTCCATCCCTTCATTGTAAGAGATTAAAAGAGCAATTTTTTCTTTTGAAGGTGAGAAATCTCCAGGCCCGGATGGCTTTCCTTTATTTTTCTTTCAAAAGTTTTGGGGTATTCTTGGGTTGGAAATTGGTAATGTGGTCAAGGAGTTATTTGGCTCTAGATCTCTTCTGAAGGAATTGAATGCTACGTTCATTGTTCTCATTCCTAAAAAACCTAGTGCAGATGCAGTGGATGCATTTACACTGATTAGTCTTTGCAATTTGATCTATAAGATCCTCTCCAAGGTGTTAACACTGAGATTACTTTCTATTCTTCTTAATATCATCTCTCCTCAATAGAGTGGTTTCGTTCTGGGTTGGTAGATTTTGGATTCTATTATCAAAGTCCATGGAGTGATTCACTCTTCTCTTGCCTCTCAAAATCCTAGTTTTATTCTGAAATTAGATCTTTCAAAGGCCTATGATAGGGTGGATTGGGATCTGTTGTTTAAGGTTCTTAAGGATTTTGGTTTCTGTGATAAATTCATTTATTTGGTCAATCAACTCATTAGTACCACTACTACTACTATGATTGTTAATGGGTCCTCTTCCAGATTTTTGAAACCTTCCAGAGGGCTTCGCCAAGGGGATCCTTTATCTCCTATCATTTTTTCTATTATGGCAGAGTGTTTTGGGTGTTTCTTTAAAATTTTGGTGGTGAAGGGTTTGGTTAAAGGTATAAAGCCTTCTTTGACTACAAATTCTTGTTCCCATTAGTAGTTTGTCGATCACACAATGATTATGGGCTCTTCTGCTATTTCTGAAGCTAGAAATGTGAAGAAATCCCTCTCTCTTTTCTCCACTACTACGGGTCAATCTATCAATTGGGAGAAGATTACTTTTTTTTTATTAACACACCCTTGGATAGACAACATAGGATAGCCAAGATTATTGGTTGCTCCATTGGTAGATTTTGTGCTACTTACCTGGGCCTCCCTTTGGGTGTTAAGCTGATAGATTATTTTTGGTTAAATATTATGGAGAGATTCAACAAAAAATTTGTTGGTTGGAAAGGTGTTCTTTTGAGTCAAGTTGGAAAACTTCAACTCCTGCAAGCCTCTTTGAAAAGTCTTCCTATCTATGCTTTGAGTCTTTTTAAAATTCTCTCTAAATTTGCTAATATTATTGAAAAATCCAGAGGAATTTCCTCTGGCCTGGAGTCGAGGATAGAAAAAGACTAGCTTTGGTTTCCTGGGATAAAGTGTGTAAACCCAAAAAATGGGGAGGATTGGGGATTCATTTGATTAGGGTGGTTAATAATGCCTTATTAGCCAAACAAATCTGGCGGATCTATGGTGAGAAGGAATGGAGCCAAATCATTCATAAGAAGTATCTATTCCCTTTTACCCATATTTTTTATTTTTTGTAATGACCCTGCTCAAATCTAATTGAAAACTTCTGATTTTGGCCTTGGAAAATTTTGTCAAACACTTCACATGCAAGGGTCATATGACTGATATAACATTTCAGTTTGCTTTAATGACTCTTTTCTTCAATTAACATTAATGAGAATGCTTACAAATGACTCTAAATTGACTAAACAATGTCCTAGCACGAATGTGCAATTTAATTTGACAATATCCAATGCATATATATGATCTAAACATGAGAAATGAACACCTACAACCAACTGGTATATTCACAAACAGTTGGTATGCATACTAAATCTGAGTGTGAATAATAATATGGAAATGCTTATTGACAACTTATCAACAACCAGCAACCTATATCTCCAACTTGCAATACAAAGACTCAATACAATACTTATTAAATGGTTTCCACATGTGAAATATCCACCTACAGCCAAGTGACTTTTTATCAAACACTTGGAATGCATCCATCAAGAAGACTATGAATAATGTTGCTAATCCAAACTAAACTCTAGTATCTGTTTTATAAACCAAAATGCAAAACATTGCCAAGACTCTTGGCAATTTACAACTTTTCTAAAGTTTGCTAATTCTTGAGTACAAAATTAGACTTCAAACATATACAAATATGACATGTAAATGAGACCCAAACAATGCAAAGAAACCTGGAATGGAGTTGCCTTGGATTGGGGATGAAGTAGCAAACAAGAACAAGGGAGAGTGCACCTTATGAGTGATGGAAGATGTCTCAGCCCTAGCCGCCCCTGCTGGATATTTCAAACTTCAAAAAATAAAATAATAGTAGCTGCAACCTCTAATTTTAATCACCAAACATCATTGTCCATCCTCTAGAAATTGATTGCTCCAATACCCATAAACCAAAAACAAGTGTATGAATTTCTATGAATTTACTTGTGCTTCCCAGCCAAATTTGCCCCTGTTCTAGCAGACCTCAGAAAATAAAAATAAATCAGCCTCTAAAGATCTCCTCTAGCTCCAATAATGATCTCCATCTCTTTAGAAGTCAAGCACTAATAATCAAGACCAAGAACAATGGATGTTGTGGCTGCAATTAGCTAAATCGTGGCTCCCTCAAACTGATATATATGACTGTAATTTATTCCAGATGCAGATTGAACCTTGAATAACAATTTTGATGAAGTCTCAATACACCAACATGACTCCAGCAATGCACCAATTTATCTCTTCAAATCGATACCACCAAAAAATTGGCCAAAGGCCATAAAATTTGCTTTAAAGTACAAGTAGAAAGTCTGAAGCAACTTCCTCAACTTTGCAATAATTCAAGTGATATTTCACACCCTCAAAATTGTGTACCAATTGAGAGTTTCATTCTCAATGGCCAAAGACAACTGCAGAAACCCTAGGTCCCACAACCATCAAACATCAACATCAACAACAACAAATCTAGATGATCAAATGCAAGACCCATAGGGTCTATTTATTCACTTTTCAGTAGCTTCCTCTAGAAGTCACTTAAACATTCTAGAAGCATCCAAATATTCTTATGAAATAAAGTGCACTTTTATAAAATATTACTTTATAATAAAAAGTGCATCTCAACATCAAATTATAAAATTGGGCCCGAATAAAGTAACTTTACTTTATAACAAACGTAGGCCCAAATCACTAATCAACTGTAAGGATAAAATATTGCCAAATAGTCGCTGGTCGACTCTCTCCACATCACCACCAATCTACGAGAGCTTGTGATAGACTGATCTGGCACGCTCAACGATGTCAACCAGAATGGGGACATGACAGTCTGCCCTTCCTAAAATTGCTTATCCCCAAGCAATGACTAAACAATAAACCAATCAACCCACCTAGATCCCAAATGTAGTCATGTACTATACTGCTGTCAATCAACGTAGGCTCCTGCAATATCCTCTGCAATATAACCAAGAGGAATCCATGAATGAAGCATGAATCACTACTCAACTGAACACAAAATCCACTACTGCCATAGTCAGGAACCCACAAGACACAAACTCCCAAAATACCAAAACCCAAGTAGAGTGGACATCCCAAATTGCCAACATAGTAAATACCATCAACGCATCCCACTGACCTATGCGGGATGTACAATCCAACTCTGTCACAATGGTAAACACTCCCGAATGAAACTGCACCAAGTATGGAGAATCCACACACTGTACACCTACTACAATCAGCACAACTCTGCAAATCACCGGCCACTGTCTCATAACCATAACTCCCATGCACCGTTGATGGTGAGTAGACATCACAAGATAAACGGCAAGAAATAGAACCCAAACCAAGTTTTCCTGCCATCAACTCCTCAACACATGGATCAAATGCAAACTGATGAACATACCCTACAGTATAATGTTGATTAAAAGAACCAACCTCAGTCGACAGCTCACCATGCATAGGTGATGCAACCCACTGCAACTGATCACCAGCTAAGTCAAGAGATGAGATAGCCAAAGGAGTAGAATCAATAACAACTGTTGAAGCATCACTCCCAAACTCCTGCTCTAAGTCATGTACTATAAAGCTATCAACCGCAGAACCTATCGCCATGTCATGCCCATCACAACTCTCATCCCGTGGCGTCAAACCATCCCATAACTGATGACAAGCACTAAGGAACAAAGTACATCTACGTATCATCATCTCATCAACATGGTCATCAAAGGTAAATTGATGAGCATACCTCACAGTGTAATGCCAATAGAATGCACCAATCTCAGTCAGTGACTCAGACTGCAATCTAGATGAAACTAACTACAACCGATCACTAACCAAGCTGGAATTGACTGCTACCTCCGAAGACATCGCCAAGGGAGTAGTATCACTAGTAGGAACCATGCCAATTGTCGGCTCACCAACATCACA
Source organism: Chamaecyparis obtusa (assembly GCA_027943335.1). NCBI lineage: Eukaryota > Viridiplantae > Streptophyta > Pinopsida > Cupressales > Cupressaceae > Chamaecyparis > Chamaecyparis obtusa. Next base: position 38,210 of record BSBK01001021.1, on the reverse strand, counting down.
CATGATCTCTGATACAACATCCCTAGTCTTTGTGCCATCAGTAGTAGAGACCACCACCATGTCAGGCATACTACAACAATCTGTTGCAGCACCCAACTCAACTGAACCTGACTCTAGTGGAAACAAACCCGATATGCCAATGCTAGTATCAAGGATGGATGCATCCCCATCTCCACTGTCTCTGAAAATCCCGACCATGGACATCCTTGGATCACCAGACACCACAACCGGTGACTGTACAGAATCTAGTAAAAATTGCAGTCACTCTAACTCCATGGTCACCTCAGCCAAATGAAACTGTGACTCCTTGAAAGCCAACTATGTACTCTCAAGAATCTCAGAAGTCACCTTGAGCTGCTAAGTAAGCTTACTCACCTCATCTTCCTTGGCCAATAATGCATTGTACGTTGTACTGCCCCACTCCATAAGATAATCTTTGTTGGCTACCAACTGCATATAATTATGTCTCAGAATCCAGATAGCCTCCCATAAAGAGTGGATCTCTATCAAGGAAAGATAACTGCCTCCCTGCTCATCACTAGTAGGAGAACCCCATCCATAAACTGCTAACAACTGACAAGCAGCATTGAAATGCTAGCAAGCGATAGCAATGTCTCGCTCACTAACTCTCAGCTGACTAGACACATGATGGCACTGGCTAGACTATCTCCTACAATCCTCCTCTGACACACTATCCAAAGGAGTATCCTCAAAGTTACTGGTCTCTAGAGTATTACCATCCATATCTTGTGAATCAACTCCAAAGCTCATATGAACATACGGAGTATCAAAAATTGTAGCACCGCTGTCCAACTCCTCTGTACCAAAAGAAACTGTCGAGGAAACTAAGTCCTCAAAACTGCCCACTGCATCCTCCTGGATGTCATCAATGCCAATATGATCCTAGGACTCATCTGTAAACACTGCCAAATATGAAAGATCATCAACACATTCCAGCAAGAATGGTCGACTGGATATATGAACAAAGCCCAACACTGGTGTATAAAAACTAATTGGACAAGCTGCTGGCACAAGAAAGGATAACACCGTGCAATCTGCTAATCAAATCCATGATAGCACCCAAACAATCACTGCTACCAAAAAGTGATAAAGATCTCCAGTCAACTGAATCCAAAATGCCAATATAACAATCTCAAGTCCATATCCGTAAACTAGAATCAGCTGGTAACTCAAGCAAACTCCTCACCTGAGTAATATGACTAATACCAACTAACTCCACATACCTGTCTGACACTGTCCCTATATCCTGGATGTGAATGCAAGATGAACTCACAACATTATCAACGACCACATATGATCCGCTTGCCACAAAAAGCTGAGTATTAGGTGTGCAAGATGAAACTAAACTCAACTCCACGCCATGCTCATCTCCATGTCTCTCCAAGTCCTATAATGCCAATGGGGTATTCACCAAAGAAGCTCGAGTGTCCTCAAGCTCGCGAGAAATCCTGTCAACTTCCTCCTCCTTCCTCCTCAAGGCATCTAAATAGTCTCTAGCAAGGCTAAGAAGATGGTCACGATCTGATAGAAGATGTAAATAACTCAACTTCATCGTTCCCATTCCTTCCCTAATCGCTTGTAAGTCAACACAAGAAGACTCTGTCTGAACTCCCTTATGTCTGCCCTATAACTGAATCATCTGGATGTGATCCTCTATCATATCCCACATCCTATCATAATGAGATAATGAAGTCACAATACTATCTTTTCTCACCTTCAGCTGGCTGGACAAATCATGTGAAGTACTACCAGCCTCAACCTCATGTGACGAAGCATCCAAATGTGCCTAGTACTCCCTCTCAGCAAAGTCATGAATACTCAATGTCTGCTCATCTCTACTAGGTATCTCACCATCGTGTGCAACAACATCCTCAAAATCATCATCTAAACCCTCTACGCTGTAGTCACTGCCTGTCGGAACCAAACCAGCCTGAGTACCTATGACATCACTCTCAGGCAACCTGTATACGACTGTCTCAACTTGAGTATCAAGTTGACAATTATTATCCCTCAGCGTAATATCCTTCACCACTTCCTCCTATGGTTGAGCAGAAACTGAATCTTCTACCTAGCTACTGATCTATTTTTCAAACTCCTCATGCAAGTTCTTGGTAACTGTATCAGCCGATCTCTTGTTATCTATCCTGTGAGATGATCTATCGAATATAAATCTAGTCAACTTATCCATAGTAGCTGGATCAACCAACTTGTCACTCCACTCATGATTGGATTTTATCATAGCTTCAATCATCTCACGATTTATTTTGACCAGATCATCAACTGCCCAACTGTCTGAATGATTACCTTTTTTGCTGCTCTGTGGTTCCTCTTTCAAGAAGTTAGGCCGTGTAGGACGGTTAACTGACCATGAAGTGTACCTCTTCCTGTCCATTTTGCAATCAATCAAGTGTTTATTACACATGCAAAGACGGTTCTTACCCAACAAGATGGCAAGAAAACTGCTCTGATACCACTGTAATGACCCTGCTCAAATCTGATTGAAAACTTTTGATTTTGGCCTTGGAAAATTTTGTCAAACACTTCACATGCAAGGGTCATATAACTGATATAACATTTCAGTTTGCTTTAATGACTCTTTTCTTCAATTAGCATTAATGAGAATGCTTACAAATGACTCTAAATTGACTAAACAATGTCCTAGCATGAATGTGCAATTTAATTTGGCAATATCCAATGCATATATATGATCTACACATGAGAAATGAACACCTACAGCCAACTAGTATATTCACAAAAAGTTGGTATGCATACTAAATCTGAGTGTGAATAATAATATGGAAATGCTTATTGACAACTTATCAACAACCAACAACCTATATCTCCAACTTGCAATACAAAGACTCAATACAATACTTATTAAATGATTTCTACATGTGAAATATCCACCTATAACCAAGTGACTTTTTATCAAACACTTGGAATGCATCCATCAAGAAGACTATGAATAATGTTGCTAATCCAAACTAAACTCTAGTATCTGTTTTATAAACCAAAATGCAAAACATTGCCAAGACTCTTGGCAATTTACAACTTTTCTGAAGTTTGCTAATTCCTGAGTACAAAATCAGACTTCAAACATATAGAAATATGACATGTAAATGATCTCCAAACAATGCAAAGAAACCTAGAATGGAGTTGCCTTGGATTGGGGATGAAGTAGCAAACAAGAACAAGGGAGAGTGCACCTTATGAGTGATGGAAGATGTCTCAGCCCTAGCCGCCCCTGCTGGATATTTCAGACTTCAAAAAATAAAATAATAGTAGCTGCAACCTCTAATTTTAATCACCAAACATCATTGTCCATCCTCTAGAAATTGATTTCTCCAATACCCATAAACCAAAAACAAGTGTATGAATTTCTATGAATTTATTTGTGCTTCCCAGCCAAATTCGCCCCTGTTCTAGTAGACCTCAAAAAATAAAAATAAATCAGCCTCTAAAGATCTCCTCCAGCTCCAATAATGATCTTCATCTCTTTGGAAGTCAAGCACTACTAATCAAGACCAAGATCAATGGATGTTGTGGCTGCAATTAGCTAAATCGTGGCTCCCTTAAACTGATATATATGACTTTAATTTGTTCCAAATGCAGATTGAACCTTGAATAACAATTTTGATGAAGTCTCAATACACCAACATGACTCCAGGAATGCACCAATTTATCTCTTCAAATCGATACCACCAAAAAATTGGCCAAAGGCCATAAAATTTGCTTTAAAGTACAAGTAGAAAGTCTGAAGCAACTTCCTCAACTTTGCAATAATTCAAGTGATATTTCACACCCTCAAAATTACGTACCAATTGAGAGTTTCATTCTCAATGGCCAAAGACAACTGCAAAAACCCTAGGTCCCACAACCATCAAACATCAACATCAACAACAACAAATCTAGATGATCAAATGCAAGACCCATAGGGTCTATTTATTCACTTTTCAGTAGCTTCCTCTAGAAGTCACTTAAACATTCAAGAAGCATCCAAATATTCTTATTAAATAAAGTGCACTTTTATAAAATATTACTTTATAATAAAAAGTGCATCTCAACATCAAATTATAAAACTGGGCCCGAATAAAGTAACTTTACTTTATAACAAACGTAGGCCCAAATCACTAATCAACTGTAAGGACAAAATACTACCAAATAGTCGTTGGTCGACTCTCTCCACATCACCACCAATCTATGAGAGCCTGTGATAGACTGATCCAGCATGCTCAACGATGTCAGCCAGAATGGGGACATGATATTTTTTGAAGTCGAAAGTAAGGATTAATGGCTCGACTATTTGGAATAGTATCCAACAAGCTAAAAGTATGACTCTCATTAGGGAAAAGTGGATGCTAGGTAATGGTTGCAGAATTAAGTTTTGGGAGGATTGTCGGCTTAAGAGCTCTTCACTTTCTTCTAACCATAATATTAAACCTTTCATTGAGGAGTGTATCCAGAGATTTGGTCCCTGGATTAGTAATTATTGGAGGAATTAGTCATGGGTTGATTTGGCGCTTGTGGATGATTCCCTCAAACCTTTGATGTTGGATCTCAATGTGTGGAGACTTGAGCCATCGGTGGAGGATGCTTGGATTTGGTCTACTCATCCCTCTGGGTCCTAGACTATTGCCTTCGCCTCAACTCTTCTTCTGGATCATTTGGATCCTTCCTCGTTCTGGGCTAAGGTTTGGGATAAGAGGTGGATTCTTAAAATTAACTTGTTTTATTGGCTGGTTTTGCAAAATAATTTTTTTACTCATGATAATCTTCAAAAGAGAGGGATGATATTGGTTAATCATTGTTTCCTTTGTATGAAGGAGGAGGAAATTGTCTTCCATTTAGTTGTTTCCTATCCTTTCTCATGTGGGAAGTTTAGAACATTGTTCTGAGTATTTGGAACCAATGTTGGGTTTTACCTGGCTGCATGCGGGATGTTTTTATTCAATGGAGAAATGCGGATGTGGGAATTGATAGAAACCTTTGGAATATTATTTCTCCTCGTGTTATTTGGAAAACTTGGAGAGAGTGTAACTACAGGGTTTTCAAAAAAAATTATTTGCCTCCTTCTGTGGTTGCAGAGAAAATCAAAAGAAGTATCAAGAAGAATTGTGTTGCTATGATGGGTGAGAAGATGGATTTCTATGCTAGCAACAACCTTAACAAAGTTACCAAATCCTCTAACTCTTTGTGGGAGAATGCTATTTGGCTCTCTCCCCCCAAAGGTTGGATTAAAGTCAATTTTGATGGGGCCTCTAAGGGGTCCTACTGGGTGTGGTGGGATTATTACAGATGACGAGGTGAACTATCATGTTGTTGTGGCCTTCACTATAGGTATTCAGTCTAGCCATGTGGTGGAAGTGGCAGGCCTTCTCTAGACCTTAAAACTTATTGATTTATCCAAGAGTAATAAAGTGTGGATTGAGGGTGATTCTATGAATATTTTAGAATGCATCAAGGAAAAATCTAAACCATCATGGACAATTAAAGCCTTTATTAAAGATGCTCTTGAAATCATTAATAATTTTCATGATGTATTGATCTCACATGTACATTGTGAGGCTAATGGGATGGCTGACGCTATGGCTAACTTGGCTGTCGCACTAAAGGCTATAATGACTTGGTATGGTGGTAGTAATCTTAATGTTGATTTGAAAGCTAAGGTGGAGTACTATAAGAGTCATAGTTGGAGGGAAGATTTGGCTTATCTTTATAGTAATAATGACAAGACATCCTTTAATTAAGGGTTGTAATATCATTATGGAAATTTTTTGCTTTCCCAAGATTGAGAGAAGACATGAGTTCATTAGAGTGGTGACAGGTTTTTCCTTTGTCATTATTTTTGTTTTGTGCATGCTTCTTGCTGATAATCCCTTCTGGTTTGAAGGTGTCACAACTAGTATGGGTGGGGAGCTGAATCATCGAGAACCCAAGAACTGTAAGAACTGGAAGGATGAGAAGGAGGTTTGGGATAAGCTGTGTAAAGGTGGGCTTACTCCTTTTATGGAAAGATTGCATGGGTTCGATGAAGAGGTCACCAAAATATTTGTTGACAGTTGGAAGGATGGCACTATGAATATTGGGGGAATGGAGGTCAAGATTATTGAGGACCTCATTGTTGAAGTCTCAAGCTTAATCACAAAAGAGATGAAATTTTACAGGGATAAGAAGATCTCCTACAATGTCATTTATCATTTTACCAAGAATGAAGAGGAAGCGAGAAATCTAATCAAGGATTCTGGAGTGTGCACTATGATGTCGAGAGTTTCAAGGAAATCTGTTCTAATGTTATGGTGGCCATTATGTAGTATATTACCCTCGATGGGAGGTAAAAATGGGTCCATTCTTACCATTTTTTTCTTCTCTATCATTTTAGGCATAAGATCAGGGTTTCCTTTCCCTTCTATTTTCTTAGTTCTCTCCACCAAAGCATTGTTGGACATACAAGGAAAGAGAGTAAGCATGTTCTTCATGAAGGGTTTATTTTGCTTATTGTGGATCATGTCAAGAAGATTGTTGCTCTCAGCTCGATTCCTCCTCAGATTCTAGGTGGTGGGTCTCCTCAGAGTTTGGAAAAAAGAGGTAAGGATGATGTGTGCAAGGAGGGGGTCGACCTCTAAAAAGTTGAAATTTGTGAAGAAAAGTGGCATGGAGACTCAATCAGAGGGGGAAAGTGTCGAGAGGTTTTTAGATATGAAAGGGAATTCTCAAAAAAGAACCGATGATGACATTAAGGACATGAGTCGGAAGCAGAGGGTGATAAAAATATTAAGACCACTATGGAAATGGAAGAGAAGAATGACCCTGGTGGTGAGAAAGTTCCTATCTTGGTTGATTATGATAGTTATGTGGACCACGATGTTCCTCTCTCCCCGCACAATGAAGCCACCATGGATGTGTTGTCGGATAAAAAGGGAAAAGAGGTGAGATTTGAAGATACTATTATGGAAAAAGGAGATTCCCTCCTCTTCTAAAACTATTCATTTCTTGAAGGTTGTTGACATGAAGGAGATAAATGTTCAGCTTCTCAAGGAAGACCTAGAGGATGAAATTGATCCCCCCTTTGGAGTCCTGCAAATGGAAAAATATATGTCTATGTACTCCTTTCGTTTGGTTAAATGGGTTTTTCATGAAACCAAGACTCTGAGTCTTAACTTTAGACCCCTTACTGCCAATGTTGATAATATCCAGGAGAGGCTGGACTTTGGGTCTGATTAGAAGGACAAATTCGTGGAGAATAGGGATGATAAGAAGGTGAGTCTACTGCTAGAGAAAATGGATAAAATGGAGTCCACCCTCAAGAAGCTTCTTTTGGATAGCAATATGTTTATGGGGACTATAGTCGAGTGCATCAACAAAATCAAGCTAGAGCTGAACGTGGGGTCCCTTGTGAAGATTGAAGATACCAAAGATGATGATGAGGTCCAGACTAGGTCGGGCAAGCGTATAGGATCTTCTAATAAAAAGAAGATTCAAGATAGGATTCTAGAGCTCACTAATCTCAATGCTTCCATTAGGAAGATGTCTAATGTTAAAAAAGACATGGAGGCGACTCTGTTGGAGTTTTCCTAGTTTCTTGTTGTTTTGTGTTTGTTATTTTTGTTTATGTTTCTATTGTTGGGTGTCTGTTTCTAGTTACTAGTTTTTGGCTAGTTTTGTTGCTAGGTTTTGGGTCTTCTAGCGGGCTATTTTACAACCCAATTTCTTTTTGGTGGGCTTAATGTCTAATATTTTGTTGTAATTTTGTATGGGGTTTTAGGTCCCCCCAACACCTTTTTTTACCAGTAATCAAAAACATAATCTCATGACCACCCTAAGACAATGATTGGTAAATGATTTTTAAAATAGAGCTATGTGGAGATGTTGTGGTGGAAAGTTTGAGAAACTTACTGTTAGAGTGCCCCAAAAATCAAATAAATAAATTCTAGTAATTACCAAAGACAATGTTGACGATTATATCAATCACCTCTCCTATGATCATGAACGATCTGATCTATTTCCTTTACTGGTCTATTTTACACCAGGCTTGAGTAACCATCCTTTTGTTTAGGGTGTCCCCTCCTTTATTTGTTGTTGGCTCTTAACTCCTTCCTTTTTGAAATAATTAATGAATGGAGAATAAATAAACTTCTTCAAGACCCAAAAAAAAACCGAATCCCCCTACTCAAGAATGGTCAAGGTAATTTATCTTATAGGCCATACAAAAGATGTGATTCTTCACCTCCTATTCATCCCAGATACCATGATAGTGTGTGTGAAGAAATACATTTTTTTTACAAATAAATCTGACCACGCAAGACCCCCTAACCATCTTATAACTTCCTCCAATTTATTAAAAAGAGAAAGTATTCCCCTTCTTAATTGAATCGGTTCACATTCCCCATTAACACTAATCATGGCTCTTACAAAGTATTTATATTAAAATTACTTCTGCCAAAAAAAAATAGGTTCATCGATCCACATTACATTATTTTAAATCTCATTACTGTGTGTTTCTCAAAAAGCTTTATTACTACTAAATTTTAGGAGGGCATGTTTTAGTTTCTAAAATCAAAGAAAGGCTTTCCCTTAAAACTTCCATGTACCTCCCCTTTAAATTCTACAAAAAGGTAAGTTTAAGCTTTCTTACCTTTCTAAAAAGGAAATATTATCCCCTATATTTCATTCATTTAATATAAAATGATAGTTTTTGTTTATAGATTTTTTTTATTAAAAGAATAATTTTTAATATAGTTAAAATAATTTAAAAACATTTACTTTATAATTAAAATATTTATAATATTTGAAAATTTTCTAATTATAATTTATGTAATTTTAATATAGAATCAAATAAGAATTTAATGAATATTAATATCACTATCTTGAGATTTTTATTTATTTATTTAATATTATTAATGAATTAATTTTATCAAATAAATAAATCATAACAGATATTTATCTTATCATTATGGTTTCCAAAATAATACATTTAATTATCAACCTTCAAAATAGCAATGACACATATAAAATTAAACAATATATTCTACATAGATGTGCATCACAACTATTAGAACATATGGAGAATTCATTTACCCACATCGCTCCCATCAGGCCGAAATTTTACGGTCACCCATGTTTGGCATATGAATTTTTTATGACAGCTTGGTCATTTTAATGCCTTTCATTACAAAGAATGTACAATTAGAAAATAAGTATTTAAATTACTAGAACACAAGCAAAAATCTCAAATTTTCCTGAGCAAGTTTCTAAATTCATATTTCTAGTTGAAAAAATTCTAAATGTAATAATAAAAAAATAATTATGAATTAATCACATATTCAAAAATCTCAAATTAACTATGTATGTTTTTAAATAAATAACGATATACAACAAACCATAGAAGTTTTTATTTATGATGAAAAAAATAAAATCAAAAAATAATTAGTAATTAGTAATATATACAAAAATATCAATTTAACTAGACAAGTTTCTAAGTTCATATATTTTATTTAAAAGAATTCAAAATTAATATAAATATATGCAAGTTTTTAGAATCACATGTTTTATTTGAAAAAGATTCTAAAATAATAGTATACAATCAATTATATAAAAGCTTTTATTTGTGATAAAAATGTTATAAATATAAATATATAATAAATAATCTAAAATATGTATATTGCATAATAATATTGTTTATTAATAAAGAAAGCTTCTAAATCAGCCCACTTAAATTCTAGAAAGCTGTGAGAGTCAACTTTACAAGGTTTGGGAAGGGAGAATCTTCTACAAGCTTGCACAATCATGTTATAGGTTCTAATCTGGTTAGGAGGGAGGTTAAAGGAGGTACTAATATGATCCTAACTAGAAAGATCATCACTCTCTAAGATATCAACAAGATAGGAGATGCCAACATTATTCCATAGTTTGGCAGAGTAGCCTTGAGTGCAAGCAAGAGGCTTGGAGCCCTTTTGCAGATTCCACCAAATGGAACGTTCACCTTGAACAAAATTAATACTAATGGCATTAGTATCTAGTAGAAACTTCCAAACAACTTCCCAAGCTTTCCAGATAGATTTAAAAACACAAGAGCCTTGCACAAGGACGGGAAAAGACCCAGCAATAAGATCAAAAAAGGGGAGCGTTTTCCAAGTTTTAGCACGCTTGGGACAATCAGATTGAATATTGTTTCTAATCAAAACCTTACAGGGTTCATTTCCCTCAAAGGAACGAAAAATCCATTTAGCAACCAAGACAATACCTTGCAACCTTAAATCTTTTAGACCAAGACCACCGAAATATTTACTAGTATGACACCATTCCCATTTAACCGCATGCATCTTGCCATTCCCTTTACCATCAAACCAAAGGAAGTTCTTGATAATTTTTTAAATTTCAAGAATTTGATAGCTACTAAACATCTGGACCAAAGAGTAATAAATGGTGTATGAGGAGAGAATCTTTTGGCAGACTTGGACACGACCAACCAACAACAGAGATCTATTATTCCAATAATTAAGCTTCTTGGAAATTTTGTCTTTGATCCATTCCCACATATGCTTGAGAGATGGCTCAACATAGAAGGGGATACCAAGATATTCAACAATTTTATTGGGTCCTCCCCATTGATAGCCATATCTCCCAATCCAATCAGGAGGATTGTCTTTCCATCCCAGGAGGATAGACTTAGTTTGAGAAATACGGGCACCAGAGATCATGCAAAAGGTATTAAATTTTAGTTGAAGAGCCTCAAAATTATCACTAGTGAGATCAAGGAATAAGGAGGTATCAGAAGAAAAATGGATGTTCGTACATTCAAATTTGTCAAGGAGGGTGACACCATTGGCCCTGGGAGATAAGGTTTCATCTCTGATGATGTAGAAGAGGGCATCAGAGGCGATGAGAAAGAGGGCAAGGGTGAGGGGGTAGCCATGTCTAATCGATTTGCCAAGTTGGAAAGGGTGGGATAGTAGACCATTAATATCAATCTGGGCACTAGCATCCTTAAGAAGGATACTAACAAGGTTACAAAATTCAACCGAGAACCCAAAGGCATTGAGCATCATAGAAATGAAGTTCCACTCAATCCTATTGTAAGCTTTCTCGAAATGAAGAAGAAACATAGCAGTATCTTGGTTGGAGACTCTTGACCATTCCATGGTTTCCCAACTGGTAATAAGATTCTCAAGAATATATCTACCTTTAATGAAACCAGTTTGGGTAGGGCAGATGAACTTAGGGAGAACTTTAGATAGACGGACAACCAAAATCTTAGCAAGAATCTTATAGGAGACATTAAGGAGGCTGTTGGGCCTCCAATTTTTTATCAGAGCTTTATCCCCATCCTTGGGGATCAATTTAATGATGTCTCTATTAATATCTTTCCCAAGGGAACCTCTTTAAATAGCCTCATTATAAATATTAAGAAGGTCATCACAGATCCAATCAATATTATCTTTATAGAATTCAATAGGTAGGCCATCCGGGCTAGGGGATTTATCATTGCTATGAATTTTAATTGCATTTTGAATTTCCTTAAGAGAGATCTGCTGGCTAAGACTAAGAGAATTAGGTTCATCAATTTTAGAGGGAATAATAAGTTTGACTTTATCTCTAAGGTCTTCAGCAGCATCGATATCTTCTGAAGTGAACAGGTTTTGGTAGAAATCAACAAAAGAATCTTGAATGGAGTTAATGCCAGTAATCACTCGATTGTCTATAACAATCCTATCAATAAATTCCTTAAATGTACTTATGTTTGAGGAGATTGAAGAAATAATTGGAGCCTTTGTCCCCTTCTTGAATCCAATGCATACGGGACCTAATTCTAGCCCCTTGAGAGTTGACATTTTGGTGGGCATGCAAGGCAGTCCTAGCTTTATTAACATCAAGGGCAAGGCGGGGGTCATGAGGATAACTTTGGACAGCAACTTCGGCAGAGAGAAGATGATTAGAAAGAGACTTCTCTTCAACTCTATAATCTTAGCTCTCTTCTGGCCAATGGTTTGAAGTAACTTCTTCCAAGAGGAGACATTGAGGTTCCATCTATCTATATGGGAGGGGAGACTAGAATTGTAGAGGTTAAGGCACCTAATGATATTGATAGCAAAAAGGACATCTGGGTCACTAAGAAGTTTAGTATTCAAGATGAATTTATTGGGCATAGGGTGGACAAGAGGGGCAGGATGACCAAAGGTAAAATGAGTCCAGGAGGAAAGAAATAGAGTGTTTATTGGCATAAAATTTGTGAAGCCTAGAATAGATCCTGTTGGTCCCTTGTTGGTAGTTGCATTGGATGTGAACCAAATAGCAGAAGAGGTGTCCTTAGCACCAAAGATGGGGTCAAAAAGGTTTTTGGATTGCTTAAGTCTATATCAGTGCATTTTTTTCCATATTCTTCCATTCCATAGGCTGGCCTCCAGATTTATCAACCATGCTTTCCACCATATTAAAGTCTCCTCCAATAACCCAAGGAACATTGGTGAGGGTAGTTAACCACTCCCAAAGCCCAACTCTTTCCCTATAGTCATTGGAGGCGTACACAAAACAGACACCAATAAGAACATTGTTAATGTTTAACGTAGCCCAGACCACTCTATTACAAGGAGCAACCCCTTTAGTAGTGATGGAATTGGCCCACTTGGGATTAATCAAAAGACCAATTCCTCCATGGCCTTGAGGGTGGTTTGAAATAATTTTAGTAGCATCTTTCCAAATTAAGTCAAGATTAACCCCAGGGTAAAACCAGTAGCTATAAGTTCTTGTAACATGAGGAAATCTATAGGTGACTAAGAATCAATAAACCTCTTGATAATAAACTTCCTATCGAGGGACTCAAGACCCCTAATATTCCAAGACAAGCAATTCATGATAAACAAGATAAAGGAAGAGTCACTGAGCAGCCTTAGAGATGCTTCCACAAATATCATAACCATTGGTATTCCCATCTTTTTTGGGAGGAGCATTAGAGCTTTTATTCTTGGACCCAATATGATGACTCCTTCTCTTGGGTTTGGAAGATCCATAAAAAAAGTTCCCATTATCCTCATCAGAAATAAAATCCACTTGAGATTGATCACCTCAACCACCAGTCAAGTCAATAGTCTTATTGGTCACCAACACACAACCATCAGCCCAAAGTTGCTGGGAGGGGTGATCCTTAGACTCAGCAGAAAAAACCTCAATAATACAATCATCATCAAATTCTTTGAATGCCTTTTGAGGTTGGGGACATGAAGAAGCAAGAGTAAGATCAAGGCAATGGGATGGTCAAGGGAGGACAAGATCCATAATGGGAGATGTCATGACATACTCAGCCATCGCATTGGGTTGACTCTTACTTCCACTAGTACCTTCAAACACCTTAACAATAGTTTTAACCAAAGAGGAACCAAAGGGAGAAGAAGGGTTCATTTCCATAGGAGACCTAGAAGTAGGATGCAGTTCACGGTTTTGCGATTGACCAGAAGAAGCATCTTGACTATCATATTTAATCCTTTCCAGCGCAAGCTGTTGCACGTTCTTTCTTCTCCTTTTATGGGAATTATGGGAAACACATTAAAAACCATCAGGTTTATCCTCCTCAGGAGGAGAAGGAGAGCAGGGAGTGATGGGCTTAGGGGCAAGGGGAGATCACAGGAAGTAGCCTCTGGGAGAGTATCTAGATAAAGCCAAGAATATCTACAATGTTATTTCTGCCAATAACTCCATCTTGGATCATGTCAATAATATTTGGTATTCTAACTTTGACCCCCCTATGTGGTAGAAATACTTATCTCTTTTATGGAAAGCTCCTATTGCTCCTAAAATTAAATACTTCAAATGGTTACTCATCCTAAACAGACTTCCTATAAGGAAGGACCCTACTGATGTTTCTCAATGTAATTTATGCAAAATTCCCTAATCTTCCAAGCACATGTTCTTTGATTGTATTATCGCAAAAGAGATTTGGCTTATGTTTGGTATTTCTATTCCTAATCATGTTGATATCATGGAAATTATTACTAGCTATATGCATGGATTAAAGAAGGATGCTAATCTCTTTTGGTTTATTCTTTCATCACATATTCTTTGGTATATTTGGAAAATTAGAAATGAGGATAGATTTCAGTGGGTTGCTAGAGATCTTACTGAGTCATTTCGTAGGCTCACTTTTGCTAATATTGTTTTTCAGGTGTCTATTACTTTAAACATTGATAGGAAGAAGCTAGCCAGATTCCTAAAAGACGGGTATGACACTATGTTTATGAGCTGAAGGATTGGTATGACTGGCGTAGGAACTACAACAATTTGGCCAATTTTGATGAAGTTGTTGCTAAACTCTTCCAAGATATCCAAGCCAATAGAGATCCTCCTCTGAACAATCTCATTATGCTAGCTCAGATTCAAGAAGGCAGGAACATTGTTTGGATGGAAGGCACATTGGACTGGACTCCCTAGGTTGACAAAATTGTTGATGTCTTATTATAGCTCTTTGTTGTCTTTGGTCTACTTAAAATACTTGTATATCTTGTTTATATGTAAATGTTGCTTGGTAGCTCTTTTGGAGTGAGACTTCTGTCTCGTTCCTGATTTTTGCTCTGAGGCTTGGCCTCCTTCGCTCTTGTTGAACTCTCTATTTTTAATATAAAAAAAAAAATTTGAGATATTTAATCCTATAAAGATTCTAAATTAATATTAATATATAAAAATAAATATAAATATAATATTTTATTTCATAAAGATTCTAAATTAATATTACTATACAATAATAAAATAGAAACATATATATTATAAAATATCTTATATATATCATACATATTATAAAATAATATATTTATAATATTAAAATTACGTACAATTGATTTTGCAAAATTTAAGTCTCATATTTACGATTTAAAAAAATTAGAAAAACAACCCATATGACTATCAAATTCCAAACTTAGCTCCCATTATATTACTTACCAATATCGCTCTTCAACAAGTAACTACACTACACAACACGCAGGGACAATAATCTAGCTTACCAATACTTCAGAATTCAAATATTATCTTGCTACTTGACATCATCGTCTCTTTTTTAATATATATTTACCTAGCCTTAGTCCGGAGGAATCCAATGTGCTGATCTCTTCTAGACTGGCGGACAAATTTCTTGATTGGATCTCTCAACAATCTTCGGAATTGCAGTCCAAACAATAATATTAGAATCTGCCGTCCAAACACTAACGTCAGAATATGACGGCCAAACAGAGGCAGATCCACTCTATAAATTGGATTCCATTGGAATTTCTTCACACAAGTTTAGTTTTGATCAAAGAGCATAAAAGAAAATGGCCAAGGCAATGAAATTGTTTAGCGTGGTGGTGCTAATAATAACAATGGTATTGGTATTATTACTGGGCATGGCAGTAGCTGACTGTCCTAATCCTCATCCGTGCCTTGTTTGGTGTATGGCAGTACTAGCTGACCGTCCTAATCCTCATCCGTGCCTTTCTTGGTGTGCCTTGCACCGGTACTGATATATGCTGCAGCATCGGATACTGTGGAGACGGACTGGGATATTGCTGTTAATCTCTTTATTTGCTGCTCCTGAAACACTTTGAACTTCTCAAAATAAATAATCTATTATGCTTTGGACATATGCAAAGATTATCATCATAATTTAACTACGTTTTATATCATTAGATTGTGGAAAATATAATGTTTTTCCAACAATATCATAAAAATTTGTTTAGTTGTATTATAGAATCTTTGTTTAATATTATAAATCTTTTATATTAAATTTTGATAAGTATGAATTTATAACATCTTATATCAGTGCTTTTTATTGTGAGCTTGGATGGTTATCTAAGTAAGCTTTAGACTTTACTCAATTATAGAATCATCCTACATAAAATAGAAATGGTGGAGATGGTCACTTTATTGCACATAGTATTTTGTTATTAGAAAGAATATAGATAAAAAAAGGATGATTATATTTTATTGTGTAGTATCTCATTTTCATAAATTGATTATATATAAAAGAGAAATGGTTATCTTTTATTGTATAGTATCTTATTTTCTTAAATTGATTCTTATCTTTTATTGTGCAGTCTCTTATATTCTTAAAATGATTATATATTAAATAGAGAGGGACATATTATTGCATGTAGTATCACGTTTTCCTAGAATGGTAATAGATAAAAGGGAGAGGGTCACTTTAGGCCCACTCAACCAAAGTTGTGCTAACAAAATTGATGAGAACATTATCTATGTCATGGTCAACTCTAGATTCTTGTAAAACTAAATAAGTGACAATTAGAGAAGAATTAGAAAAAATACTTATTAATAAATAAATTAATAGTTGGTCTTAAAGTAATGTATTCTTGTCCTTAATTGGTTTATATGGTAATCTAGAGACAATTTATGTCACTTAGAACTTAGTAATTATTAACATATGTGCAATGACTCTATCTATGATCTTTATAGGCACATTAATGTCCTCCTTTAGAGATCAATCTCTTCAAGAAATAGCACAAAGTATATATGTGAAAATTCATTTATAATTATTCCTATGTTTGTGGACGTCACTAAAGCTCTATTACGAATGAAAAATAAAATATAAAATTATTTATTAGATTATAGTGGAAAATATTGCAGCCATTAATGTATATATGAGTTGATGAAATAATTGATTATGTGTTAACCTCTTTTTTTGGTTCTCGATGGCGGAGAAATCACTTACTCCTAGCTTATAAATTTCCAAGTTATAGGAGTTGGAGTTGGAATATGCTTCAGACCTCCTTTTCATTTAATAAGCATGCAACATGTGAGGTGGAATAGTTTTTTTTTTCTTATTTTTTCTTTTGCTTTGTTCCTAGATTTGAAAAGGAAAGAGGCATGAGGTACCAAAAGAAAAGAAATATAGCTATCCAAGAGGCAAGTTGTTAATGTCTAAGAGAATTTCAAAGATGGAGAATAATAAATCAAAGATATGAACAATTTCATAATTGTTATTTGGTTATTATTTGGGATATGAAATATTTTTATAGATTCAAAATTGCAAGATATACCATTCTTTAGTAACGTTTGACAAATGGATTTCATACTTGAATTGCTTCAATATTTTGCATGCATCTTTGCATAGACATACGAAAAATATGAGGATGAAATCTTTGAGGACATTCCTTTTCTTTCTTATGATTATGACCATATGTCAACATTGATTAAAATATGTATGTATATTTATATCACATGCTTATATAGTGCACATGTTTATATACGTATATAGTTACTTTCAAAGAAGTTGATTCAGTATAACATCAAAAGTATTTAATATATATGTACGTTGAAAGTGGTTCTAATTTTTTTACTTGAATTTTCCATATAAATATGTTGTAGGAGATATATTGCAATCATATTAGAAGATGGAAACATACAAGGTGTTAGTTATTAATTATTGTGTTGCACATTTAAGAGATGATGTAGTTAACAAAAGTGAAAATAAGTGATCAATTTTTTTTGTTAGATATTGGTTGGAATTGTTGTTGTTGTTGTTTAGGTTTTTTCATTGATCTCAATATATGACATATACTTTAGTTTTGAGCTGGTTATATCAAATAAATTATGTTTCTAGTTTCTATAGGAAGTTGGACAGAGATGTAAGGACATTGTATGAAAGTTCAGAGTATGTGAGTTTTGTATTATCATTCTAAAGATGTATATACCTTATGTCTAAGGTCGCGTGAATTAATATGGTGATTTGAGAGAGTTAAATTTTCTTTGGTGAAGACTGGTTATAAGACAGAGACAGGGAACTTGACAGAGCTAGTTGTTGACTTTTGAGCATAAATTGGTTCCGAGCTAGAATCTGTTGGCAAGTGATGTTGTGGAGCACTAGGGATTACTTAAGGGTTTTCATTCATGGAAACACTTATGCTGAAGTGATCACATGTTGAGAAGTTCCATACGGGAGTCATAGTCATAAAAATGACTAAGTCCAAAATTAGGGTAACAGGGTACAATGTTACAATTTTGGTCAACAATGGAATTGTATAAGGTATTATGGCTTCCAAAGTTAGCATAAGGTATTTTGGTATATATATGCTTCAGTTAAGAGTGCATGAGTTCTGGTGATCAGATCAGTGAGATTCAATAATCTGAAGGTATGAGAAGACAAAGATTCAATATAACAGGGTATATGAGCAGTTGCAAAGATTAAGGCAAGCTTAGCAGATATGGTAACGTGCTAAGTCAAGTGAATGGAGTATATTGCTGACACTTGAGTAATATATGATCACTGACTTTATACTTACCCTTTACATAATTAATTATTATATTTTGTATGGTATTTGTGAAGCTGATTGGATAGAAGTTTTTGTATAAGTATAGGGTGCTTTTATGAAAATGATGTGTATTGTGATTATGAGTATGAAGCAAGGTTGTGAATCTGAGAGAAGAGATCAGATGCGAGATCAGTAAGAAGAAGAGCTATAACTAGAACTATCTAAGAAAGATAAGTGCTTGTAGTGTTCACTTTTTGGAGAACTATTTGTAACAAGTTTTGATTATAAGCGCAGTTTGCTCACCACCTTTAACCGGGTGTTTAGTATATCCCTAATAGGGTTTTGTAATCCTTTAACAAGGAAATGTACTATGTAATCATCAGCTCCTAACAGGGCTAGATCTCCTAACATGGATACTATATTTTAGTGCATAGTTGTGGGTACCATCCCCACCCAGGTTTTCCCTTGGCCAGGGTTTCCTCAAGAACAAATCATGGTGTGATGAGTTATGTGTTATGTTTTATTGTTCTTTTCATTTCAATAGTTTTATGGTTTATTTATAATTGTTTAAAGATTAAATCAAATTTCAGTAATACTGATTCACCCCCCCTCTTAGTATTACCTAATCCTAACAATTGGTATCAGAGCTATTGACCCTTGGAGAGAAATCCTAATAGCTTAACGAAGATCAGAATGGATTCAGAAAGTTTGCAAGAGAACTTTGAAGCAGCACTTGAAGATCTAGACAAAGAGAAGGCTGAGAATGGTATGCTAAAATTCAAATTGAGAAGAGCAGAAGGTTTCATCAGAAAACTAAAGGAACAACTGGAAGCTTCAAGAAATCAGAAACAAGATCTTATGGACAAGATCCAAGAAAATTCAAACAATGATACATCAGATCAAGTGAAGAGGTTGGATCAAGAAAAAGAGGAGATCAATCTTTTGATGATAAAAGAAATTCAACATGAAAAAGATGCTAGGAGAAAAGTTGAAGAGTCACTGAAAGTAGAAAATGAACAGATAGAACTAATGAAGACTGAACTTGACCACCACATAGATAAATATCAGGAATTGGAGAAGTACAATCAGATCATTAAAGGTGAACTCACTCAAGCCAAATTACACATTGAGAAGTTGCACATCAGCAGTGACAAAATTGATGAGCAAAGAGAAAGATAGAAACCTAAAGGAGACATGACTGGACTTGGATTCAATGAAGCAAAAAGTTCTAAAACCAATGAAGAAACAAGTGGAGCAAAGAATGAAGAAAGACCTATACATGAAGAAAAACCTACTCATGAAGGACCTAAAGAACAGATCAGACCTTTCAGAGGTAGATGATTTGGATGCAACAAAGTTGGACACATGAAAAGAGATTGCAGAAGTAAAGATAACTCTAAACCCTTTACCAGCTACTGTTAAATAACTGTTATGAATATGGACACAAGAAATAAGATTGCATAAAACCAGATTAGTCTAGGTACAAGCAAGATTGTGTTAGAGAAGAATCAGCAGCCAAGATCACATATAAAAAATGTAACAACTTTGGACACATTGCAAGGTATTGTAAACTACAAGTAAATCAGCATAGAAGGAGACCTCCTACATGTTACAAATGCAACAACCTTGGACATATTGTGAAGTTCTGCAGATACAATGGAGAAGACAACATAAGAGGACCAAGAAGATCAAGTAAACCAAGAGGACCACCTCCTGTGGTTATAAGGAAAAATGTTGGTGACAATGGTGAGAGTCTTAGTGAGTACATGAATGAGTTTGAGGATCATTTCAAGAAATTAGAAAGCAAGGAGGATGACAAGATATGGAAGGTGAAATTTCTAAACAAAGCATCAGTTTAGGGAGAGACAGTTGATGATACAGGGTCTTCACATGATGAGTTCTTTGAGGCATCGACCTAGAAGGTTGCATGGCCTTAAGGGGAGCATTGGATACAGATAATAGAATATATACAGCCCCTATATATGTAGAGTAATCTCATGCAAGCTTAGGTGTGGTTTGTGCAGACACTTTGGAGTCTGTGTATGAGAGAACAGCAATTGGAGATTTTTTCTGTGTGTTCACGAGTTTTATGTTGACATAACAAGATGTGAAGTTGAGCTACTTATTTTTAATGCACTCACTCAACTTGTGAAGGATGAAAGGGTTTGAAAGATATCATTTCTACACCATTCGATTATCAACAATTAAGGAGAGCAGAGTTGTGAAGTATTGCAATGATCTAACAGAGAGATTTCATGATCACGTGAAGCAAAGTGTCAAATTCAAGTGTGTTTAAGGTATTTAGAGCTAATCTCATAGAGAAGTTATAGTTGTACCAATGGTTTATGATGGCATGGATAGACCTACGTATAAATTCAAGAGACATCATTTTAAGTCCTGTGAGGATGATTCGGAGGGAGCCTTTTCACAAACCCCTGTAGGCGTATTGCACGTAGAAGGCATTAGGGCATACATACACTGCAAGTATAAAATCATTGGAGATGTAAAAATTTACAATGAATTGGATATCATGATAGAAGAAGATGGATCCATGTTTGAAGAATTCAAACACCTACAGGATCAATCCATCATTAAGCTAACTCTACTCACAGAATTCATGGAAGTTGAATGGTTTAAGATCATTCTTAGCAGAGTTCATGATCAATTTCTTTGGATTGGAGAACAACCAGTAAAGATTTGTGCACAAATGATCCATGAGATTATAGGCCTTGATAATGAAGGAGCCCTACCTATATCAGAAAAGAATTTAAGGAAACTAGCAGAAACCCTAATCCATTCCAAGTGGGACAAGAGGGCGATCACAATCAATGATATCTTTTAGCAAGATGTTAGGTTGGTAGCAATGTTGTTGGGTTATAATTTGTTTCATATTAGCAAACCAAAATTTGTATCAGCTGGAGTTGTTATAATGGCGTATAGAATGGTAAAGGAAAACAAGAAATATAACCTCTATGAAGTACTTGCACAATAGTTCCTTAAAATGTCAAAGTGATGAAGAAAGATAGGACTAAAACATTTAGGTTTGGGTCCTTGTTAGTCCATATGTACATCCACATCATTCACAAGCTTCCAAGCATGCACCCTAGGGCATGGAAAGCAGATGTACCTACTGGAATTCAGATTTCAGAGAGCTATAGGAGACAAGACAAGAATTGGGTTGATGGTGAACTATTTGCCATGACAAAGATACTACAAAGTGAAATGAAGGAAAGGTATAGAATACCTAAGAATATTGTTGAGAAATATGAGGACACTATCTGTTTCATGGTTAAAACTGATTGTGTTTTCTTTGAGGCAGTAGAACCAAGGATGAAATGGTGTTACCCAATGGGATATGAAGTAAGTGATGAGGTTCTAACCATGCAATTAGAACACGTACTGGCAACAAAAATAGACCCTACACAAGAAAGATGGGGAGCATATAGAGAGAAATATGAAAAAGTCAGAGAAGAACAGGAACAAGTTACAAGGAAGACAAAGATAAGTAAAATTATGGAGGATATCACTGCGAAGGTAGGAATAACTAAAAGAAAGTTGATAGACATGAGAAATAAGATGGAAGCTAGCATCTTCGAGCATGACCATTGATACTTCTATTCCTTCAGAAGTAGAAAAGACAGTAACTCCTACTGATGATATTATTGACTTATCAACTTCACAAGAGGAGGCAGTACAAGAAGTTGTGGTTGCGATCATTCCCAGAAGATCTACAAGATCTAGCAAGCAGGATAGTCCTAAGGAGAAAGAAGTAGAAGTGAAGAGGAAGAAGAAAGAGGAAAAAGATCCTAAGAAAGAAGAATAAAAATCAGTACCAAGGGATCCACGAACCATGTGGAAACCTGATCTTAACTCACTATAGAAAAGAGTGATTAAAGATGGAAACCTGATAACAATGGATAGGTATTATGAGAGATATGACTCTAAGAATCAGTCACTCATTGAAGATACTATCATTGAGTATCTCTTAGTTTTCAAGAAAAATATGTTAGAAATTGAAGGGAGTATCCCTAAAGAACTGTACAACAAACTGAAAATTAGGAAGCAATTGGCACAGTCAGGAGATGAAAACATAAGAAATAAAGCTATTGAGGAGATGTTACGTGTTGTCTCAATACAAGAAAGGAAGAGGATAATAAATTCATTAAAACTCCTATTGAGGACAAAGGCCAAACTAGTAAAAATCATGGTGAGGAAGTATGATGAAGTAATTGAAGACACTCAAAAGGCATTAGATCAAATCCTAATGAGTGATATGCCAAAGAAAACATCACCTCCTAAGGTCACTAAACCTATGTCTTTGGGATTGGGAGAGAGTTCCAATATAGCAGATGAAAGTGAAAAAGCTAGCATGCAACCAAATTTCTGTCTCTGATGTGCCTATGACCCTTGACACTTTGCATGATATAAATGCTCCATTTTTGGATAATTTGGATAGTGCAATGGAAGTTGAAGACCAAGGATAGGAAGATGAAGAGAAAACATAGGAGAAACAAGAAGAGAAATCACAGGAAAGGAAGGAAAAAGAGACTGAAATAGAGAAAATAGATGAGATCATAATGGAGCAAAAATCAGAACCTGACACCTCTTCTACCTTATTGTTGGAAAGCATGGCCAAACCGGTAAGTTCTGATGTAGACAAAATGGATGAGGATGAGCTTATGAGGCTATCCTTCATGGCCTTCACCAAGGCTAAAGAAAGGTCAGTGCAGAAAGGTGACAAAAGAGTAAAGGTAATGGCTAGGGATGTTGAAATAGTGAAAAAACTACTTCCCACACCTATTATCTTTCAAGAAAAGGATGAAGTTAAAAATCTAGGTATGGTACTGGATAGGTTTTGACAGTCATTTTGACTCATCATTAAAGGTTGTAGAAGATAAGGCAGAAAAGAGATTTCTGGAGAAGAAGTTAAGAGAAGTCTGTCAGTCCATCTCATGGGACTTAGATATCCTCAAGGCTACTACTCTTAAAGCCAAGAGTTGTGTAGCTCAAGGAAAGAAAATTTACAGCTACTGCATAAGTCCTTCCAAACATGTAAATAACATTGAGGAGATCATAGCCAAGGATAGGGCTACTCTTAAAAATCTAATGGACAGTTGTGAATCATCTTCACAAATTGTGGGCAAAATGGATAAAGAGACATCCAGGCTGTTAGACAAGATCAATGTACTGGAAACAGAGAAAGGGAGAGTGGCAGACAGATTTGGTTTGTTAAGAAGCCTATTGACACCTAAACATTCAATGCTTGAGACTCATCTTTTCGAGATGGAAAATGTTGAGAGGTCAATGACTTTGTCTATACCGACTAAGCTTAACGTAGCAAATACCACTTCATATGCACTGAATCAACTAATCCATGTCAGTGAGCTATTGATAAAGTCATGGGCTGAGAAAATAAAGACCTTGGAATACTCCTTATTTTGCAGATGGAAAATGTTGTCTGGAACATCGGCATAACTTGGGTGATTGCTCGATTACTTTTGGCCCCTTGTGATGGGAAATGTTTTGCCAACATGTATGATCGATCAAACATTAATTTTGTTTTGCCGATCAGGTAAATGTTTTTCATTTTGGCCCGCAGAATTTAACGTTCTAGATTTTATCATGCATGATCAATTAAACTTCAATATTAAGTGCAAGTGCATGGTGGAAAACCTCGACTATTTTCTCTACTGTGGGTCCCACTTACCTATGTTGGTGAAGTTTAATGGGTGGTCATATATGTCAAGATCAAATGCTACTTTTCAATTGCGCTTACGCAATTCAATATAAGATGGATGAAAGGGTAAGTGCACAGGTGTGGGATATTTTGTATTTTCACCATTGGAATTACTTTTGTTTTTATATGCTGATGCGTAAATGTGGAAACTATTGTCCATTTTTTTACCATTTTGCTATTTCATTGTGGGTTTTTGCAAGGGTCATTGAAGGAGTAGCCAAACCCTAGACATTCCAAGCCAGAGTGGTTTTTTTTCCCATGGACAACCAATGGCTACAACTACAATTTTTGGAGCTCATAGTGCATCTACAACCCAACCCAATCAAAACCCAAATTTGTTAACTCATAAAACAATAATTCAATAGTAATGTAACATGAATACAGGCTAATGTACAAAACCCAAAACAAATCATATATTTTAAATTATTCAGACAAACTATTGTCACATAAAAATTCATAGAAAAACAAATAAATATAAATGCATTTTTTAAATTTTATATATACAAAACACCTTTTCTAGGCTTCTCTGTTATTCTAGACCCAAAACTTCAAAATGTTTTGTGTTTACGCTCCCACTCTTCACTAAAAATGCATAATGTTTTCGGTCTCCCACTGTTCACCAAAAAACAAAGACTATTTTCAGACTCTATTGATCACAATAACCTATTCCTGTCGATTTTCCCTTTACTTAAGGGTGATGTTACGATGATAACTATGATTAGAATAACTTTCCGGTTGAGTTTACTGTCAACCCAATACAGTTCAACGATAAGTTTACCCCACAGTTGGCGTAAACGAATGTAAAATTTTTACACGCGGCGATGACTGTCAGCAAGGAGTAACGTCCCTAACATTTATATGGAAAACAAGGCAGTTTGGATGGATGTGTCCTTTTCATTTGTTTTCCGAGGATGTAGCTGTCCTCTAGTGTCCTCATTCTTTGTCAAACGATCACGTCCAGTCAATCGGGACAGTCTACTCTCACCATTGTCCATCCGTCCGTCCTTCCCCACAGGATCCCCTCCATGGTCATCCATGTTCCCGTGCCTTTTTTTATGGGTTTTTATGTATGTATGATCCTCTTTTTCATGTCCTTTTCGTACGACATGGTGCGATCTATCGAGAGGATAGCTGTGTCTGATGTGTAGCTATAGGAATCAACATCTTCACACAATAGATTAGGAGAGAGAAGGAGAATTTAGAAAGGGTGAATAGTGAAAATTAGGGTAAATTAGGGTGTTTTACCTATTTAACCCCTCTTTTTACCTCTTTTGTCCTAATGAACCTTAGGAAGGGTTTGTTAATTTTTCCCTCATGGATATTTTATAGCCATATTTTAACACCACGATATTTAATCTAGAGATAAATCAATATTTTTCAAAATAAATCACAATTTAAAAAAAAAAATCAATTTTTTTTAAAAATAGTTAAAATTCAAAAATCATTCAAATCATCTAAATGTTTTTCTTGATTCATCTCCAGAGGGGGCAGACATCATATTTAATCTCACATCAAATATCAAGACATGAAATCATCAAAATTAGCACAATTTTAAAAAAATCAAGGACATGAGACGTAAAAATTCAAAATATACTTTGGGCATCAAAATCAATCAGGAATCGAAGAGCATCATATCGACATTCTATCATCACAAGGGAAGAAAAATGCACCATTCAAAAGCGCATAGAAGAAAATCAACAAAAATATTTTGATTTAACATTGTTGATCACACATTGATTCAAAGAGGGATAAAATGTATACATGTAAAATTGGGCACATTAAATCAATGCAGCAAAATACCCCTTTAATTGATTAATTCTTCTATTATAGAGTTTTTATAACTATATAACTCACTTACAAAATTATTCTACACCTCTTATTAATTCATTTAACTCAATTCATATCACTTCTTAACTAAACCCGGTCCATTCACCTCATCACATTCCACAGTATCTCTTGTCACATGTTAATAAATTTTATTAATTAATAAAAAGAGTATTTACTCTCAAATGTGTACATATTCCTCTCTAACCACCCCAAAGACACATGCCCTCTCCAAATAACCTCTACAAGCCCTCCTTAACCACCAAGGACACATGCCCTCTCCAAACAACCTCTATGTGTCTTCCTTGGACACATGACATTTTATTTTCTCCCAAGCTATCAAACACTTATCACCATTTGGCTCAACGAGGGACACCTCAACCCCTTGCAAGAATTCTATAAATAAAAGGCATTTTGAGAGGAATAAAGACTACTTTACAATTGGTTTATACACATTCTTGCATCTATAGTTTATATTATGCATTGGGTTCCACTATCATTGGAGTCCTCTTTTATGAATTGGGATTGTTTGTATACATTCACTCATTGCATTTATACATAGTGAAACTTATTGACAACTTTAGGTCATTTTGTATTACTAGCATCATTTTCCATTATCAATCATGTCTTTCATCATTATGCTCATTTTAATTTAACATTGCATCTACTCTCATTTTAGTTCATTTTTATGCATTTTATGCATTAAAGCATCACTCATTCTTTAGGTTGTCATTCTATTTGATCTAATGTGCTAAACTGAGAGCCCACCAAAAAGATCAAATTGGGATCCTTGGAGATAAAGATCATGAGACATTCTCCTTGAGCTAGTTTGGATTTATTTTCACATTACATTTTGCTAATTTAATGATCTAGTGTTTCATAGTATGTT
This sequence comes from Chamaecyparis obtusa, assembly GCA_027943335.1. Lineage (NCBI taxonomy): Eukaryota > Viridiplantae > Streptophyta > Pinopsida > Cupressales > Cupressaceae > Chamaecyparis > Chamaecyparis obtusa. The sequence goes on along the minus strand of BSBK01001021.1, from coordinate 11,515 downwards.
AATTGGTTTCATTATGGACTAACCTACTTTCCTAACATATAGTCTCACATCATTTATCTATTTGAATTTTACCCTAATCTTTATTGATTTTGGTATTAATATTTTTTGGGCTATTTGTGTTCCCTTTAAAAGTTTTACTTATTGTTGCACTTTCAAGTTCCATCACAAAACTCTAGGTTTTTTTTTATATTCATATAGTTTTTAGGTTTTTAAAGTTCCTTTAACATCCTTAGTTGTTGTAATTAGTACTTTTATGTTCTATTTAACTATAGTCATTCATTGAAATTTGTAGGATTTTATTCCTTTTTTGTGGACACCCTTTATTTGTGCTATTGCTATTAGGATTCAATTATGTGAATTTCAAGTCAAACTTACTTATTCATGTTTCATGAGTAATGGTTCACAAGAACCCATCTTTCATGAGAATAAATGAAACACGTAGCTAATCCTACTATTATTTTTCCACAATCATTATTTCAAATACCATAACAAGATAGTTTTTTAAGTATTTACATAAGTTTCTTTGCCATTACCCTTCAAATTATGTTCTTTGTTTCCTAGGCCAAGGAACCTAGAAATTGTACCATCAGCTAAGCGTGATCTATGAAATTTTGATGTCTTCTAAATTTATATTTTTTATTTCCTTTTCTCTCAGATTTGATTTGCTTCTGAGATTTTAAATTCTACATGCCGCAAAATGACTACAATCGACTTTATTCAAAAGATTGCAAAGAAGAGAAGACCATATTTCTAAGGATTAAATATTCTTCGCACCGTAAGCTAGGACACAACTCCTAACTTGCCTCTCAGTGGAATCAATATCTACACAACACGCTGGGACAAAAATCTATCTTACTAATACTTCAGAATCAAATTACTTTCTAATATTATCTTGCTACTTGCTAATATTATCTGATAATATAAGTGAATCCATTACTTGGATACCAGTTTGTAGTGTGTGTTTTTTACACTTTTTTGTATGTCGGTGTTGTGAATCTCAGGAGATAACCTCGCAAACTCTATAACAAACGCAACTCGCATTTGTATGAATAATACTTCTGAGAAGAAACATTTTTTAAGGCAACAAGCCAAATGTTCTTTTGCAACATGCATTTCTTTCGTTTTTACTTAAGGTAAACTATTTGGACATGATTTTTGCTTGCACAAAGTTGTCACTATTTTTTAACATTCCACAAGAATGTCACTTTTTGCTCCGCTAAAAATCCCAAACAATAGAGAGTTTCGTCTCTTTTTTAATATATATTTACCTAGCCTTAATCCGGAGGAATCCAATGTGCTGATCTCTTCTAGACTGGCGGACAAATTTCTTGATTGGATCTCTCAACAATCTTCGGAATTGCACTCCAAACAATAATATTAGAATCTGCCGTCCAAACAATAACGTTAGAATCTGACGGCCGAACAGAGGCAGATCCACTCTATAAATTGGATTCCATTGGAATTTCTTCACACAAGTTTAGTTTTCAAAGAAAATGGTGAAGGCAATGAAATTGTTTTGCGTGGTGGTGCTAATAATAACAATGGCATTGGTATTATTAGTGGGCATGGCAGGTATGGCACTAGCCGAGCGTCCTAATCCTCATCCGTGCCTTGCTTGGTGTGCTGGCCATTCAGATTGCAGAGGTACTGATATATGCTGCAGCATCGGAGCCTGTGGAGACGGACTGGGATATTGCTGTCAATCTCTTTATTTGCTGCACTCAAACTTTGCTCCTGAAACACTTTGAACTTCTCAAAATAAATAATCTTCTATTATGCTTTGGACATATGCAAAGATTATCATCACAATTTAACTACGTTTTATATCATTAGATTGTGGAAAATATAATATTTTTCAAGCAATATCATACGAATTTGTTTAGTTGCATTATAGAATCTTTGTTTAATATTATAAGTCTTCAATATTGAATTTTGATAGGTATGAATGTATAATATCTTATATCAGTATTTTTTTATTGTGAGTATGTGTGGTTATCTAAGCTTTAGACTTTACTCAATTCTAGAATCATCCTATATAGAAGAGAGATGGTCACTTTATTGTATCTAGTATCTTGTTATTAGAAAGGACATAGATATAAAGGAGATGATTATCTTTTATTATGTAGTATCTCGTTTTCATTAATTGATTATACATAAAAGAGAGATGGTTATCTTTTATTGTATAGTATCTTATTTTCTTAAATTGATTCTTATCTTTTATTGTTCAGTCTCTTATATTCTTAAAATGACTATATATTAAAGAGAGTGGGACATATTATTGCATGTAGTATCATGTTTTCCTAGAATGGTAATAGAGAAAAGGGAGAGGGTCACTTTAGGTCCACTCAAGCAAAGTTGTGCTAACAAAATTGATGAGAACATTATCCATGTCATGGTCAACTCTAGATTCTTGTAAAACTAAATAAGTGACAATTAGAGAAGAATTAGAAAAAATACTTATTAATAAATAAATTAATAGTTGGTCTTAAAGTAATGTGTTCTTGTTCTTAATTGGTTTATATGGCAATCTAGAAACAATTTATGTCACTTACAACTTAGTAATTATTAACATATGTGCAATGACTCTATCTATGATCTTTATAGGCACATTAATGTCCTCCTTTAGAGATCAATCTCTTCAAGAACTAGCACAAAATATATACACGAAAATTCATTTCTTATTATTCCTTTGTTGATGGAGGTCATTAAAGCTCTATTACGAATGAAAAACAAAATATAAAATTATTTATTTAGATTATAGTGGAAAATATTGCAGCAATTAATGTATATATGAGTTGATGAAATAATTTTTTACGTGTTAACCTCTTTTTTTGGTTCTTGATGGTGGAGAAATCACTTACTCCTAGCTTATAAATTTCCAAGTTACAAGAGTTGGAATATGCTTTAGACCTCCTTTTCATTTAATAAGCATGCAACATGTGAGGTGGAGTAGTTTTTTTCTTGTTTTTTTCTTTTGCTTTGTTCCTAGATTTGAAAAGGAAAGAGGCATGGGTACCAAAAGAAAAGAAATATAGCTATTCAAGAGGCAAGTTGTTAATGTCTAAGAGAATTTCAAAGAGGGAGAATAATAAATCAAAGATATGAACAATTTCATAATTGTTATTTGGTTATTATTTGGGATATGAAATATTTTTATAGATTCAAAATTGAAAGATATACTATTCCCTTGTAATGTTTGACAAATGGATTTCATACTTGAATTCCTTCAATATTTTGCATGCATCTTTGCATAGAAATACGAAAAATATGAGGATGAAGTCTTTCAGAACATTCCTTTTCTTTCTTATGATTATGACCATATGTCAACATTGATTAAAATATTTATGTATATTTATATCACATGCTTATATAGTGCACATGTTTACATACATAGTTACTTTCAAAGAAGTTGATTTAGTATAACATCAAAAGTATTTAATATATATCTACGTTGAAAGTTGTTCTAATTTTTTTACTTGAATTTTCCATATAAATATGTTGTAGGAGATATATTGTGATCATATTAGAAGATTGAAACATACAAGGTGTTAGTTATTAATTATTGTGTTGCATAAAATAGATGATGTAGTTAACAAAAGTGAAAATAAGTGGTCGAATTTTTTTGTTAGATATTGGTTGGAATTGTTGTTGTTGTTTAGGTTTTTTCATTAATGTCAATATATGACATATACTTTAGTTTTGAGTTGGTTATATCAGATAGATTATGTTTCTAGTTTCTATAGGAAGTTGGACAGAGATGTAAGGACATTGTATAAAAGTTCAAAATATGTGAGTTTTGTATTATCATTCTAAAGATGTATATACCTTATGTCTAAGGTCACATGGCTTAATATGGTGATTTGAGAGAGTTAAACTTGCTTTGGTGAAGACTGGTTACAAGATAGGGACATGGAACTTGACAAAGTTAGTTGTTGACTTTCGAGCATAAGTTGGTTGTGAGCTAGAATCATGTTATGTGATCTTTAGGCATGGAAGAAAACATAGGATGGAGTACACTCTAGAATTATTGTCTTGATTGGGTCATGCTGAGGACAACGCTAGCACATGAACTTGGATAATTTATGTTTACATGTGACAAGGTGGTGTAACATGCTCCATGGATTAGCAAGCGTTAATTATGGATTTTATTGTGTAAATTAATATTTTTATTTTTTTATATTTGTATTAGGTACCATGTATGTTAGGAATGTATGTTGAATATGTCCTATGGGAGAGTATTTAGACTCATTCTGTAGAAGTTTTACATTGCATTCATGAATGTGATTGTCATTGATGGCAACACATTGATCTACTGGAGATTAGCAGAGAAGCAGACATTGTTTGAATTAGTGCACATGGAGTATTGTAGATCAAGATATGCGAACTTGAGGACTTATTCTATATTGTGTCCTGAGATTGTGGTGAAGAGCGCGTATAGAAATTCAATTATTCATGACAATTATGTGTAATTTAGTGGAAGTAGTATTTAGACAGTGCTCCTCAGAAGCGGCTTGTGATAACTCGATTATATCTCCTAACAGGGATATAATCTAGGCATGTGAAGTTATACAGTTGATGAAGATATTTTGGTGGTGACCTAAACAAGACAGCATGGTCAGAGGTCGCACAAGTGAAGATTTATTTTATTTTGAAGCTGACAGTTTTATGTAATTATGGTATATTATGTAACATGTGAAGGTTTACATTTTGTAATTGGTTAAGCCTTGTTGGCCAACTCATTGTAATTATTTGAGTGTGGTATAAAGGAAGGATTTTTTCCTTGATTGTAATGAGATATATATATATATATATATATATATATATATATATATATATATATATATATATATATATATATATATATATATATATATATATATATATATATATATATATATATATGAATTATGGAATTGAGCAATATATGTTGATGTTGATATTGTAAGAGGATATGTGAATTGTAGAGATCTGGTATTGAGATCTAGTGAAGCAGTTGGTGCGGTTTGGCACAAACAAAGGAGGAAATATAACTTGCTAAGAGAGATCAGTAATTGTTGGTATTATTCTATTTGGATAATACAAAGATCAATTGGACAGTGTGTTCAGTGATCTTTCCTTGAAGCTGTTTGGACAGTGGGTCCTTCTGTCTTCCATAACTCTTTACCGGGTTAGAATATTTTAAATGGGATTCAAAGTAGATCCTAACAGGGACTCATATGTACTGAATGTATTTCAAAAGGCTCCTAACAGATTCCATCCTCTCACAAGTAATTTTCATATTAGTACATCTTTTATGGGCATCATTCCCACCGGGGTTTACTCTTTGATCAAGACATTCCCTAGTCAATATATCTTGTGTTATTGTGTTGTTGTGTATGTTTATCTTTATATGGTTGTTGCTTATATTGATTACATGGTTTAAATCTGATAATGTTGATAAAAGTTGTTTTTATCATATAAATGATTCACCACCCCCCTCTTAGTTATCTTGGTGGACTTTACTTTCGAACAATTGGTATCAGAGAAGAAGGTCCTTGAAGGAAAAGTTTAACAACTTAAGGAGATCTATGGCAACTCATTTTAGGAAAGAAAGCCCTAAGAAGATTGGGAACTTAACTCATGGTTCTTGTTGTCATAATACAGTGACAGTCAAAGATGTTAGAATTTATTTGACAATACAAGTTGTTTGTGGTATAAATTCTTGTAAACATGATGGCTATTTACCTTGTGGATGATTGAATGACTTTGATGTTTTTTTAATAGATTGTGATTAAGAATATATTGTTGTGATTAATGGATTTGACTATCGACGGTGAATTCTCATTTTTGTGTATAATTGATAAGTGCAACATTATGAGAGGTATGGTGAAATGGTCCAATGAAGTACTCTTTCGATTTGAAAGGTAATAGATTTGTAAGTTGTTGTTGCTATTACATTCAGATAATGATTGGTATTGTGAATATGGTAGCCTTGAGGACTGATTTTTTTAGTATGAATGTGACCTTTGAAAGTAGTCATGATGAGTTGTTAAGATGCTCGTGTTTTGAGGATAATGGTAATGATGATGGCTAAGTGAAATGCCTTGAGATATTGTATGGATTTAATTTAGACTTGGCCATTACATGTAATTTATAAGACTCTTTAGACATAACTTCTTTAACCACCCTTAGGAACGAACCACTATCATTTTGCAACTTAGGCTAATGTTGCTTTTTTACAATTTGCTAGCAAATTTTGCATTTTTTACATGGACTTCTAACTTTGCATGGATACTTCAAACACATTGAAATGGACTAGAAATAACATTTTACATCATCCTTAACCTTCCTTGGGCATTTTGCACACTTTGACATGTTGACCCTATTAGGACCTTGATGCACTATTTGAACAACTTGATACAAATGGATTGCATTGCCTTACATAAAGACTTATTATGGTTTGAAATACATTCAAATGACTTTATAAACTCAAACACAAATTAAATTTCTCTTTGTATATCCTCTTGACCTCCTGGGTACCTCTAGTGCTAGGTGCTCCTACACCAAGAACTAACATAAGCTACCTGATTCACTAACTTGCATAGTAGACCTACTAAGAGATATAGTAGTAATTAGCCCTCCAACTTGGCATTTTCACCTCAAACTTGCAAATTTCCTGAATAAGGGCCCAAATTAAAGACCATTTATGGATACCCTTTTGGTGATATAGGATATATCACAAATTGGGAACTGGGTTCGATCATTGACTAGGTCAACCTAATAGTGCCAAATTAGGCCTAAATGGCAATTAGGCTTGGGTTTTAATGGATCTCTATTTTACCAAGCCCTCCTTGAATGCCATACCAATACCCACACTGATCTCTGGCCAATTTGTCCACACCTTTGGACATAAGGTTTTTTGTTTATCTTAAATCTATAACATCACATTGTCACTATAAAGTTTGTAGGAATGGATATTTCAGGGCTCAAGAGACCAAAATAATTGCTCTAGGTATTTTGTTCATGTAACTGCCAAAACTATTTTACAATTTTGCATCTTACTTGTTCATGTAAGAAGCATGCAAGCTAGAGCAAGAGATGCTTCTTCATTGTTGTGCTTATAGTTCGCAAGGCTTGCCTTTAAAAAAATAAAAATAGATTTAAGAAGAGTGGGAAATAGATAGATTCGTGTAAGGTCAACTACAATAAGATACATTACATTTTTATCGTAATGTATCTTATTGTAGTTGAGATTGCACAAACCTATCTATTTCGCACACTTCTTAGTATCTATTTTTATTTTTTGACAACAAGCCTTGTGGATTACGAGGCAACGATGAAGAAGCATCTCCTCCTTTGGTCTGCATGCTTCTTACATGAACAAGTGAGCTGCAAAATTATAAAAGGTTTATGCGGTCGCGTGAACAAAATATTGGGAGCAATTATTTTGGTCTCTTGAGCCTTGGAATATCCACTTGATCATATTTCATCATAATTTTGATGATATTCCCAATAGGCTCTGACAAGAATGTTGTACTTGCAATGGTTTTTGTCATCGCAGGGACACCATTCTCGTCAAAGCCTACTAGGAGGCGAGAACTGTCATCGAAATAATGATGAGACATAACCATCAGTATTCTGATGGCTACACAAAGAAATTATGACAAGAATGTTGTACATGCAATGGACATTGCTATTGTCAGTTGTTCGACGACATTGTTTGTCCAAATACTGACAAATTCAAGGGCAAATTTATGGTGATTCCAACTTTCAACGAAACAAATGTCAAAAATGTGACGACAATTAGTCGTCAAAGCCTCCAACAAAATTCCAACGACGGAAACCTAGTCCTAGCATCATCGAATGTTTGATGCATATCCGTCTTAATTCCAACAATCACTCATTGGAAAATGGGTCCAAATGTGTTAGTGTAGGTGGACATCTTGAACTTCTTGGTGTTGGAATGTGAAGTCATCATGGATCGCCTCTTGTTGTGGTTGAGTCATCATGGATGGTTGAGTCATCAAATTGTGGTTGATTCATCATGGATAACCACTAGTGTTTCATCAAGGTGCTTTTCATAGGTGACAACGCTGAGGTGCCCTGTTGGAGGCACAAAAGTTTTTGATACTATAAACAACAAGTTTTTATAAGGCAACTTCTATAAATAGTAAGTTTGTTTGGTGGCTTACGAAAAATAGTAATTTTGACATGTGTTGAACATGTAATTGTACGAATCATACTTACTAAATTTTGTAAGTTGTCTGTAATTACAACTCTACAACTTGGTTGTTATATGCAACTCTACAACTAATGTTTTTGGGATTTTTTTTGGGAGAATGACTAAGGTAAATGCAAGAATTAAAATGAGGATGATGACAACTAGGAATAACACTATTTTTTTTTGAACTTTTGATTTTTGGGAAAAATGATTAATAAAAATGCAAGGAATAAGATGACTATAATGTCAATATAGGGATGATCCTTTTTTTAGTTTTTTTATATTTGGGAAAATAACTACGATAAATGCAACAAGTAAAATGACAACTAGGGTATGGAATAAATAAACCTTAAAGGAAATTCTAAAAAATTTGAGTACGAATTTAGGAACTAACCTAAATGATTGAGAGAAATGTCTTAACTTCCAAATAATGAAAAAGGTGACAAAGTTATGCTTGTGAAAAAAGGACAATTTGATTGGGGAGGTCAAAAATAATCACCATAGAAATATTCAAAAAGGATTACCCTCTAATTTTTAAAAGATAACTGTAAAGGTAAAAATGTCCAAATCTAAGGAATGCAATATCCTTTTTTTTTTTCATTTTTTTGGAAATGCAAAAGGAAGGTAAACCCTAAGTGAATGATATGATATAGTAATGAGATTCCTAAAATTAAGGGAAACCTATTGGACAATAATGCATAATTTTTTACCTACATAAAAGGGAATGAAGAATTGAGCCCTAAGAGGCAAACCTAAAGGAGATGAATTGATTTAAGAATGTCAACTATTGAGTTTATGGTCTAGACAAGTCTTAGGAATATGTATGGGAACTCTAATTTTTAGTCTAATTTGTAGGATTGGGGTACTAGTTTTCCTCAAGCATTTGTGGCATTTATCAACAAATTCATAGTAAAAAAATGACAATTGCAGAAAATGGTCTGAGATAATAGAATGTTGGTCTAGTAAATAATAGTAAATAACTCAAATTTACTACAAAAAATTATAAATCACAAGCAATTATATCGCAAGAATTGTAGATGTGTTTCATAATATGACAAATGCAACTCAAAATGTATCAGATTCATATCAAAATGTCTTAGTTGCATATCATAATGTCTTGGATGCACCATTTTGTCTGAGGAATATTTTTTGTGGGTTTTGGGTAAGTTGAATTCAATTTTTAGCAAACACAATGAAGACACATAAGATAGTATGGTTGTTCCGAACCCTTGGAAAATTAGGGTGAATGGATTGGGGGGCTCAATCAGCACCATTTTGACTCTACTGGTATCGACAACAAATAAAAACACTTGAACACAAACACTACCTAGGCTAGATTATAGATGCTACTTGTTTAAATTAAAGATCCAATCTTATTATTAAAAAGAACAAATATGGATTTGGGATTCACCACTTAGTGTGTTGGTTAAGTGGTGGTGGTGTTGTCCCCACCCCAAGTTCAAACCCCTATTGGGCCATTGTGATCACGAGCTTGTACCTTCGTTGATCCAATGTGCTCATGGGTTTGGGCCTTAGCTTTGTAATAAGGGGATGAGGTCCCCCATTTGTGACCTCATTAGTTTATAGCTCCAAGTCGAATGTGTTTCACATGGAACCTAAGTGCATGTCATGCCAACATCATCAGTCACTTTAAAATTTTACGAGACACTTAAAAAACACGTTGATTCACCCATGAAAGAGGAAAGTAGGGTTGTTATGTACTTGATCAAATGATCAAAGACTATTTTGCAATAATACAATACGATATATTATACAAGTCAGAGATCGCTAACAGCAAAACTAGTGGGGAAGGTCATTAGTCGTTAATGATAACAACTCAATGTGCTTATAGGCGACTAAGGTATGAACTGAGAGCAATGAAAGTCAACGTATTAATCAATAATAACCAAGCTAGTACAAACACCGTCTAGAACACATCAACTGTTGCAAATACGTAAACAAATAATAACATTGATTACAAATAAGTCTTTTGACTCAAGAGGAAGTGTGGATTATTAGCATGTCAATGCAAAAGGAATATATGAATTGCACTGTAATAATTTGATGAGATTAAGGAAGAGGGAACGATGGTGATTGTGTATGATAATCAACCGAGATCAATGGGCAACCTATCGAAAGACATAGATGAGGATTGGGTATATAGACCATGAACAAAAATGACCATATTATAATCAAACACCATTTATGAGGTCTTATCGTAAGTACAAGTATCGACACTGACAAGGTAGAATCCACATGAGATAGAATGATTATTTAGATAATAATCATCAACAAATTATATCAGTCAACCACTGTATGAAGGGAGATATACCCATATCAATTATAGAGAGGGGATTGATGAATCAAATGATATACTTCAAATACCTTTGTAAGACATGTTGCTAACGGGACTTCAGTCATGACCTCCTTATTGTTACCTATTTTTCACCATCGGGTTAGAAACAGTTTGCCCCTGCCAAATCCTGAGTTTTCAAAAGAGCATTGTGTCTTAGGGATTAGTTCCATGCTTTAGGTGTCTTCAAAGTTTCATTAAAAGATTTTAAAATAAGACCCATTGTTCATAAGTCCTAATGTGAAAAGAAAGCTATTATAGAAATATTTCATGGCTTTCACTCAGAAGAAAAAGCTTAGGGCCATAGCAGCAATTTCAATCAAGGAAACAACAAGTTTTGACAAAGAGGCGCAAATTTTGCTCAAAGAAATAGTGGATGTATTGAATAAAATAGCAGAGGTTTCATTGAGTAAAATTTCAAATTGAAATAACGCCAAGTGTCTATGAGTGGAAGAGCAAAATGATTAATGTTGACAGCCAAGGTTTTAGAGAGAGTGTGAGAGATAATGTTAAGGAACAACATATTTCAGCTATTTTTTTTAATGCCAGATCTGTTCAAAAGCACCAAAGATGAAATGTAGATTTCATGTAAAGAATAGTAGCATTCTTTGGACATTCAAAGGCGTGTTTCAGACAGAAAAATAGTAAATTGTCGAAGGAAGTAACAAGGAATGGCAGATGTCAAAGAAAGAGAAGTAGTTTTCATTAAAGAAATGTCAAACCCTTGTGAAAAGATATATATATATATATGGAACAGCATGTTGATTGAAAGAAGGTAGGGTTTCAGCTAGATTGATAACTCCACTCTACATTATGTTTTCATTATCTTGCATTCAAGGAACCATGAGAGGCTATGCATTTGGACAAAGGGTTTTACCGTCATGACTTCATGTTGTGTGCATCTAGAATGGAGATTTAACTAACAATGCATGGTCTAATGATTTATTACTTCTCCCATCAAT